>CM077646.1:141250214-141642714 GCA_039707465.1 Rhabdophis nuchalis | reverse complement strand
AGGAACAGACTCAGACTCAACCCATCCAAGACCGAGTGGCTGTGGTTTCCGGCATCCCGGTACAACCAGTTGACTCCATCACTGGCCATAGGGGATGAACATCTAACCCCTGTGGACGGGGCACGCAACTTGGGGGTCCTCCTTGATGCACGGCTGTCCGTGGAAGATCAAGTGACGGCCGTAGCCAGGAGGGCGTTTTACCAGGTCCGCCTGGTCCGCCAGTTGCGTCCCCTATTGGACCGGAATGCCCTTTGCACAGTCACTCATGCTGTCGTGACATCCCGACTGGACTACTGCAATGCTCTCTACATGGGGCTCCCCTTGAGGTGCACCCGAAGACTTCAGCTTGTCCAGAATGCAGCCGCGCGGGCAGTTATGGGAACTTCTAGGTTTTCCCATGTAACACCGCTCCTGTGCGAGCTGCATTGGCTGCCTGTCGTCTTTCGGGTGCGCTTCAAGGTGTTGGTTATCATCTTCAAAGCGCTCCATGGCACGGGACCTAGCTATCTGCGGGATCGCATCCTGCCCCATACATCCCTGCAGCTGATTCGCTCCCACAGAGAGGGACTTCTCCGGGTGCCGTCCACTAGGTTATGCCAGCGGGCAACGCCCAGGGGAAGGGCCTTCTCTGTGGTGGGCCCGACCCTCTGGAACGACCTTCCTCCCGAAATTAGAACAACTACGGACCTCCACTCTTTCCGTCAAAAATTTAAAACATACTTCTTCTGCTTGGCCGGCCTAGGGTAATTAAACTGTTTTTAGGGGGTTTTAGGGCTTAGTTTTAGTTTTTATATGGGATTTTAGCGCAGGGTGAGTTTAATTTGTTTTAACTTGTATTCTGTATTCTGTTTGTGGTTTTTATTAGTATTTTAATTCCCTGTGCCCGCCTCGAGTCCCTTCAGGGAGAGAGAGCGGGTTATAAATTAAAATATTATTATTATTATTATTATTATTATTATTGTTGTTGTTGTTGTTGTTGTTGTTGTTGTTGTTGTTGTTGTTGTTATATGTCCAAAATATCCTAACTTTCGCTTTTTTATGGTTTTGATGATTTCCCTTGGCTTCCCCAGGCAGCTTAAGACCTCCTCATTTCTGATTTTGTCAACCCAATTTATACACAACAGCCGCCTGTAAATCCACATTTCAAATGCTTCTAATCTCTTCAAGTGGCTTTCTGTCAGAGACCAACTCTCCATTTCGTAGAGCAGGATAGAAAAGACGTAGCATCTGACAAGCCCGATTTTCAATCTTAGACTTATGTCGTGACTGCAGAAGACCTTTTTTGTTTTGAAGAATGCTGTTCAAGCTTTCTCGATCCTTGTTTTGCTTCAGAAATTGGCCAAAAAGAAGTACAAATGAATGATTTAAAAAGATAAAAATGCCTTTTTTGCATAAAGATGCATTTGCTTTCTTCATTCATCTAAAGTACAAACAGATGAATAAGAATATAATGTACAAGGAGGAGTTATGAGAGAAGAATACACTTGCCATAAAAGGTTTACAAGAACTGAAGAGTACAAACATCCCAAAATTATATCATGCTTATTGTATTTATAAATCAGAGTCTGTAAACACTTTTTAAACCTGTGGTTTTTTAAAACTGTTATTTTAAGGCCAAAGCTTTTGAGAAATTCAGAAAAGCTTAGGCCTTAAAATAATTATAAAATTAGACAAAAATGTATGTATTTGGAACTATACATACATACATACATACATACATACATACATACATACATACATACATACATAATTGTTCCACAGCATCCTGTTAGGGCCCCAATTAAGGGAGGAAGCATACTGCTTTCCTCTTCTGCCTTTCGGCTCATCACCAGAGACCATCTAGACAGAAAGCCATTAATTCCATTGTGTAATTTTTTAAATATGTGTGTTAGTTTTATGAGCTGATTAATAAATAAATCAGGGAGACTAGTATACATCTTTTTCGAGCTTTTTAGCTCTCATCAGCTAGCCATACCCTTACTGGGATTCGAACCGGGGCTGTATTGCATGTCAGGCAAGAGCCTTACCCATTAAGCCAACCAGGTTCTCTTATTGCATCAGCTGAGACAGGAGGATAAGTATATATAATTGTTCCACAACACCATGTTAGGGCTCCAATTAAGGGACGAAGCATACTGCTTTCCTCTTCTGCCTTTCGGCTCATCACCAGAGACCATGTAGACCAGAGGTCTCATTCTCGCAGCCCGCGGGCCAATTGCGGCCCGCAGGATGGTATCTTGTGGCTCCCACCGTGATATGAAAGTATAATATTAGTATTCATATTAATATTAATATTAATATAAGGAATCCCTTATACGGCCAGCCTCACCCAGACTCTGCCTCCAGCGGCCCCCGGTAAAATTGAGTTTGAGACTCCTGATCTAGACAGAAAGCCATGAGTTCCGTTGTGTTTTTTTTTTAATATGTGTGTTAGTTTTATGAGCTGCTTCCTTCCTTAATTGGGGCCCTAACAGGGTGTTGTGTTGGCTTAATGGCTAAGGCTCTTGCCTGACATGCAATACAGCCCCGGTTCGAATCCCAGTAAGGGTATGGCTAGCTGATGAGCGCTAAAAAGCTCGAAATAGATCTATACTAGTCTCCCTGATTTATTTATTGATCAGCTCATAAAACTAACATACATACATACATACATACATACATACATACATACATACATACATACATACATACATACATACATACCAGTGGTGGGTTTCTGCAGGTTCGCACCTACTCGCGAGAGTCAGTTGGTGAAATTTAGAGAACCGGTGAGAGGGGGTTCCACCGGCGTACCTGGAAGTAAATCTGGCCCGCCACTGCCAGTGAAGGAAAGGAAAGGAAGGAAGGAAGGAAGGAAGGAAAGGAAGGAAGGAAGGAAGAAAGAAAGAAAGAAAGAAAGAAAGAAAGAAAGAAAGAAAGAAAGAAAGAAAGAAAGAAAGAAAGAAAGAGAAAGAAAGAAAGAAAGAATTTATCATCACAATTGAGTTCAAAATTTTGGTTGCTAAGCAAGAGCGTTGTTAAATGAGTTTCACCACATTTTAAAAGGTGGCCACTCCCACTCTGTCACATGACTGCCAAGCCATGCCCACAAAATAGGCCACACCTACAGAGTAGGTTCTAAAAAAATTTGAAACCCACCACTGATACATACATATATAGTGCATTGGTCTAGAGGTGGAGCTGTCACCTCACAATCAGAAGCTCAATTCTAGGTAGAGGGAGATATTTCTCCCTGGGCACACTGAGCATATATCAGCTGAAAAAAACTCCGCATTGGTGACAGGAAGGACATCCAGTCATTAAAACACTCTGCTAGCTCCATTCCGTTTCCCAGACCCTGCCACTACTACCGGTTCGCCCAATTCTTCATTTTTTGCACATTATTTCTTGTAAGTACCAGTAATATCTTGGTAGGCAAAAGTTTCCCTCTCATATATGTGCACCGACTCTAGGGGGCGGTGCTATCTCTGTTTCAAAGCTGTGAAAACATTTCTGTGGTCGTGTGGCAGGCATGACTAAACGCCAAAGGGGCACGGAACACTGCTCCCTTCCCACCAAAGGTGGTTCCTATTTTTCTACCTGCATTTTTACATGCTTCGAATTGCTAGGTTGGCAGAAGCTGAGACAAGTAACGGGAGTTCACTCAGTTATGCAGCACTAGGGATTCGAACTGCTGAACTGCTGACCTTTCTGATTGTCAAGCTCAGCCTCTTAGCCATTGAGCCAACACATCCCTTCTATATTTGGGTACCAATGCAGAAAACATGCCAGTTCTTATAGTGTGGTAAATATGCAACTCATACATAATACAATTATTTTATTTCAAATTATAGAGAATGTTAAATTCCCAGTGCTGGTGGGTTTTTGTTTTTATTTTTCAGGTCCTTTAGTATCCAGGCAGCAGAGCCTGGTTATCCAGCTTCTCCAAGAGAAGAGTGCCATCTGCTGGTAAATGGGTAACATTTCACCCAAGTCTCCAGTGGTTCAACTAATTACATAGGGACTATTATTACCTTAATATATGCAACAATAGAGGATACTTCAGTAAACAATAAATGATTTGTCTCCCATGCTTGTGATTCCTCTGTTTTTTTTAGGATACAATTTATTTTATAAAATAGAATAGTAGGGTTTCTTGAAACATTTTATTATGATATAACTCTTTGCAGAAAGAATACCGAGGCTTTAGTAGGTAGTAGTCCTGGGCCCCTATATTTATTAATTTTTATATAATGCTTCTCATTTTATCAAAAACCTTAGGGTCATTTACAATAGAAAAACCACAAATTTGCTTTTAAAAGAATCCGTGCATCTTTGCAAGCATCTTTTATCCAGGTAAAAAAGTGTGATCGTATGATGGTTGAACCATTAAATATATATCTTTAAACAATTAAAAATAAAGGGTATGTTGTAAAGCAGGCATGTCCAAAGTCCGGCCCGGGGGCCATTTGCGGCCCGGGGGTCGGTTTAATACGGCCCTCTAACAGCCCTCCCTGCTCTGTATAAATGTAGCCCTCCCTTCCTCCCTCTGTCTCTGGGGCTGTGTGGCTGGGAGGGAGGTGGACGGAGGTTATGGACGCCTCCTCCCGCAGCGGGCGAGGGAGCAGGAGGGGTGAGCACCCAAGGCTACCGTCATCTTAAGCACCACCGAGGCTGTCGCCCGGCAGGGGCGTCAGGCAGGGAAGCCGGTCGCGCCTCCATCGCTGCACGTTCTGGGGCTGCGAAGCTGGGAGGGAGGTGAACGCACGGCCCCAGAACGTCCGCTTGGCACGTTCACCTCCCTCCCAGCCACGCAGCCCCAGAACGTGCAGCTCCCGCCACACAGGGTCGCCCGGCAGGGGCGTCAGGCAGGGAAGACGGACGCGCGGCCTCAGAACGTAAGCCGTGGTGCCTGCCGGAGGGAGCCGTGATGGAGCCGCGACCGGCTTCCCTGCCTGACGCCCCTGCCGGGTGACAGCCTCTGTGGTGCTTAAGATGACGGTAGCCTTGGGTGCTCACCCGGCCTGCTCCCTCGCCTGCTGCGAGTGGCGAGGGAAAGACTGACAGACACAGAGAGAGACAGAAGGGGAGGGAGGGAAAGACAGAGAGACAGACAGAGACAGAGAGAAAGAGAGGGAGGGAGAGAGACGGAGAGAGACACAGATAGAGAATGAATCAGAATCGGATTGAATCGGAGGCAGACGGGGAAAGAGGGAGAGACAGACATACAGAGAGAGGGAGGGAGGGAGAGAATCAGAGAGAGTGACACACACAGAGACAGGGAGAGACAGAGAGAGGGAGGGAAAGACAGATAGATAGAAACTGATTAAGTGAGTGAGAGACAGACAGACAGACACACACACAGAGTGACAGAGAGAAAGAGAGAAAGAGAAAGAGAAAGAGAAAGAGAGAAAGAAAGAAAGAGAAAGAGAAAGAAAGAGAAAGAAAGAGAGAGAGAAAGAGACAGAAAGAGAGACAGAAAGAAAGAGAAAAAGAGAGAGAGAAAGAGAGAGAGAGAGAAAGGGAAAGAAAGAGCGAAAGAGAGAGAAAGAAAGAGAGACAGAAAGAAAGAGAAAGAGAGAGAGAGAGAGAAAGAAAGAGAGAGAAATGGAGAGAGAGGAAGAAAGAGAGAGAAAGAGAGAGAGAGTGAGAGAGAAAGGGAGACAGAAAGAAAGAGAAAAAGAGAGAGAGAAAGAGAGAAAGAGAGAAAGAGAGAGAAATGGAGAGAGAGAGAGGAAGAAAGAGAAAGAGAGAAAGAGGTAGGTAAGTTTTTTAAAAATTTATTTTCAATACATTGTGAAAACTCAACTGTCAGTTGATCTTAATGTTATGAAATGAAAAGTATGTCATTTGCAATTAACTTGGCATAAAATAATTTATTTGCATTTAATTGTAATTGTTCAAAGAATGTTCGGAAAAATGTTCGGCCCTCCACCATGTTCACTTCATCCTATCTGGCCCTCTTTGAAAAAAGTTTGGACACCACTGTTGTAAAGGAAAAGAGACTGGATGAGGCATTTTAGCGTAAGAAAATTTAGCGTAAGAAAAAACAAGAACATTCAAGACCTCCGTACAGGAGTGAAATTCAGCAGGTTCTGACAGGTTCTGAAGAACCAGTAGTGGAAATTTTGAGTAGTTCGGAGAACTTGTAAAGACCACCTCTGACTGGTCCCAACCCCATCTATTCTCTGCCTCCCGAGTCCCAGCTGATCAGGAGGAAATAGGGATTTTGCAGTAACCTTCCCCTGGAGTGGGGGAGGAATGGAGATTTTGCAGTAACCTTCCCCTGGAGTGGGGGAGGAATGGAGATTTTGCAGTAACCTTCCCCTGGAGTGGGCAGGGAATGGATATTGTGCAGTATCCTTCCCCTACCACGCCCACCAAGCCACGCCCACAGAACCGGTAGTTAAGAAATTTGAATCTCACCGGTGCCTCAGTATCATTACTGATCACTAATGTACACTACCACTGCTCTTTAGATCACTAGGTACTTCTTTGATGATGATCTCCTGGAGACAGCAAAAAAGACTGGGCAAGAAAATAATTGGAAAATAGATTTTCCCTTCTGATGTGGGTACAAGTCTTTTTAAAAATAATAACAAAATAGTCTATGCAGAACTCAAATTTCTTCTCCAGCATTTGCTCAACAACATTGTTGAATAATGAAACAGTTTACAGTTTCAGGTATTTATGTACCTCACCCGAATGTGAGAACTTCCTTTGTAGGCTTCTTTTTATGAGTTTCTACTCATTTTATACATTTATTTATTGGAATCCGTGCAAAAGAAGGGGGGAAAGTCACTTGCATTCGCTATTTCCATGATTCCGGGGCTGATTTAATCACCCTCTTCAATAATTCTCCCTCCCCCGCTTAATGCATTGAATAATCCCCTTGATTTCATCAGAGAAAGTACAGATAGTCCTCGACTTGCAAGAGTTCATTTAGTGACCGTTTGAAGTTATGACAGCACTGAAAAAAAATGACTTATGAGCATTTTTCACACTTATGACCTTTGCAGCATCCCCATGGTCATCCGATCAAAATTCAGTTGCTTGGCAGCTGATTCATATTTATGACGATTACAGTGTCCTGGGCTCATGTGATCCCCTTTTGCGACCTTCTGACAAGCATCGTCAATGGGGTGCCATTTTTCACTTACCAACCATGTTATTAAGTAAACAACTGCAGTGATTCACTTAACTGTGACAAGAAAGGTCATAAAATGAGGCAAAATGCACTTAACAAATGCCTCAATAACAGAAATTTGGGGCTCAATTGTGGTCATAAGTCAAGGGCTACTTACAAGGAGTACTTATATCTCCTGTCTGCCAATACCTCTAAATCCAGAAAATCTCAGCTCTAAAAATCCCACAGTGGTCGGTGTTAGGATATTCAGCCTTATATTGGGTTGACAATATATATGAGCCTATGTTCTTAAGGAGTTATGTAGCTTTAAGAACTGTGTTAAATTCTGATTGGCTGTGCTTCTCAGCTCTACCATAAAGGAAGCTCAGGAACACAGTCCGTTCCCTTGTTCGACCACTGAGTCCTGTGTTTACTGTTTGCCGTTGAGGAGCTGAAGCTGAAGTATTTGTTTTGCATCACTATAAGATAACTCTGTGTTTTGGTGAAGGACTGTTATTGTTTTGAGAAGTTAGAATCACTGGTCGGAAGAAGCATTTTAGTTGCTACAGAGTAAAGACTATTTATTTTCTTACTACCATTGTTTTAGAGTTTGTGTGTGGTTAAAGCAACGTATCTCTTTACTGTCCAGTGTATTACACTATTCCGCATTTATTTCCTAACACTGGTTACGGGACCAGAGTTGTAACACTGGTTCTGAACCAGTGGTGGGTTTCTGCGGGCTCGCACCTACTCACGAGAGCTGGATGGTGAAATTTAGAGAACCGGTGAGAGGGGGGTCCACCGGTGCACCTGAAAATAAGTCTGGCCCGCTGCTGCCGGTGACCCAATGGGAAGGAAAGGAAGGAGGAAAGAAAGAAAGAAAGAAAGAAAGAAAGAAAGAAAGAAAGAAAGAAAGAAAGAAAGAAAGAAAGAAAGAAAGAAAGAGAGAGAGAGAAAAAGAAAGAAAGAAAGGAAAGAAAGAAAGTAAGAAAGGAAAGAAAGAAAGAAAGAAAGAAAGAAAGAAAGAAAGAAAGAAAGAAAGAAAGAAAGAAAGAAAGAATTTATCATCACAATTGAGCCCAAAATTTTGGTTGCTAAGCAAGAGCGTTGTTAAGTGAGTTTCACCACATTTTACAAGTTGGCCACTCCCACTCTGTCACATGACTGCCAAGCCACCCCCACAAAATAGGCCACACCTACAGAGTAGGTTCTAAAAAATTTGAAACCCAGCACTGTTCTGAACCCAGAGTAGCTAACAGTCGGCATGATGAGCAGTGGTGTATTAACCATTAAGCAGACTAAGCACGTGTTTAGGGCACCAGGCCCAAAGGGGCACCACAAAGTTGAGAAAGAAAAAAAACAACAATGAAGATCTGTATAGTATGCACAAAGGAGGGGGGGCGCCAAGATTTGTCAGTGCTTAGGGCACCAGTGAGCCTTAATCCCCCACTGATGATGAAGGGAAGTCTGTAGCTCATTCTCAGTCACCATCCAGGTCACGGTTATCCCAAAGGTGCTTTTTCAGGAGGCAACTGGACTTTCTTGGGGGGTTTTTGCTTTGAAGAAGTTTTGTTTTTCATCCAAGAAGCTTCTTCAGCTCTGACTGTATCCAGTCAGAGTTGAAGAAGCTTCTTGGATGAGAAGCAAAACATCTTCAAAGAAAAAACAAGGAAGTCCAGTTGCCTCCTGAAAAAAAAAACACCTTTGGGATCATCAAGATCAAGTATCCAAGACTCCTCCTAATTCTCTGCCTATCCCTCATTCATCCTCCATCCTCAGATGGAACTCGGTTCCTTCTCGCTCTCAAACGTCTTAACTGCCCATCTCTCTCATAGGATGGAGATAGAGGTGAGTCTCACATAATTTTACCACCGGTTCGCTGCGCACCGAAAATGTGAGCGTGTGTGCAAACTCACATCGCTCACGCACACGCCTTCCTCACATGCGCGCTTGCCTTCTGTGCATGTGCTTTGCTCATGCACGCGGTTTGCACGCATGCACGCAGCTTAGAAAACATGGCTAAATAAGACAGCATAGCGCCGATGTCACCACTACCAGTTCGCCCTAACCCAGGGGTCTGCAAAGTCGGCTCTTTTAAGACTGGTGGACTTCAACTCCCAGAATTCCCCAGCCAGCTGTCTGGGGAATTCTGGGAGTTGAAGTCCACCAGTCTTAAAAGAGCCGACTTTGCAGACCCCTGCCCTAACCAATCCAAACCGGCTGAATACCACAATTGGATGGAGATATAGGAAATTGAGGTCCAAATGTTTTCATTTCTGCCCTGCCGATTACACTCCTAGATCGAACAGTTCCGATCTTAATCTATTATTTTTTCATTTCAAAGGGACAGAGAAAAATAATAAAAACCAATCCAAGGAATAGTTAGAACACATCATCTTTGGGAGGGGCTGTTCATTGATGGGAACAGTCCTTTGAGCTGCAGATAGGAAATGAATCAAACAAACTGTTAAAAAAATTATGATATTTATGTAGTTACTTACCAAGCACATCTAAATTATATTAAAGTAACCAAAATATCTTTACAATCCCCAAGGCAGGTCCCAACCTTTGAGCACCCTTAATGTTTGGAAATTGAATGTTAAATATTTGACACTCCCTAAGTAAGAGTTCTGTGAGGCTGATCCAGGGAGAAGATTACTCCCAAAATATATTTGACTGCATTTCCATGGATGCACAAGAAGATAAAGCAAAGCTAATATTAGTTCTGGATTCATTTCTCCTCGGGATATTGCAAATAAAGGGTGCAGTTCAGTGGTGGGTTGTAGACGGTATGCCCCGGTACGGGCGTACTGGTCCCTGCCCGGAGCACCAGGTACTGTTACGGTATGGTGCTCCAGAGGCCCACCTGCCCGCCTGCGCTCCTTACCTGTCTTTTAACTCTTTGGCGCTTCTGCGCATGCGCACGGTGTGTACAGTGCCTGTGCAGCACTCCACCGAGCAGCTGGAGCATTGCGGAGGCTCGCGGAGTTGTTGCTGGAGGGTAAGACACATGCGCGTGTGTTCACGTGTGCTGTGCACATCCTGTGGACGACGCCAGGCCCATTAATAATAATAATAATAGTTTAATTTGTAAACCGCTCTCTCTCCCCGAAGGGACTCGAGGCGGTGCACAGGGAATTAAAAATACACATATATAAAAACCAACAGACATTATAATACAAATTTAAAATGAATTAAACCTAGACCCTGCGCTAAAATCCCCGACTACCTAAAAACTAATACCTCTAAAAATCCCTAATACAACAATTTGAGTATTCAGCTTGAGGTAAATGGGTCAATTAAGCCAAGCCGGCCAGACAGAAGAAGTGAGTTTTTAGTTTTTGACGGAAGTTTTTAGTTTTTGCACCATACCAGTTGGAACAGGATCCAGAACCCACCACTGCTGCAATTTCAGTGTTAATATGGAGTGAGTCCATTGGTGATGAAATGTTTAATATAATTTAGATGAATTCAGGGAAGCCTGCTGGGAGCAAAAATGAACCCCCACCTCACCCTTGCATTTCCAGAGAACCTGTAGTAAAAAAAAAAAAAAACGCTTAAAAAGTTTTTTTTTAAAGTTCCGAAGATCAGCTGTGTAACATGTTTTTTTACTTTTTTTTAGTATTTTTTACTACCGGTTTGGGCGAACCAGCCCAAACCGGTAGCATTTCACCCCTGCTTATGACTGTTTTTCATACTTATGACCATTGCAGCATCCCTACGGTCATGTGATCAAAATGTGGATGCTTGGCAACGACATTGTCGGTTGCAATGTCCTGGAATCACGTGACCCATCTCATGGGACCTTCTCACAAGCAAAGTCAATGGGGAAGCCAGATTCACTTAGCAACTCTGTTCCTAACGTAACAACTGCAGCGATTCACTTAACAACTGTGGCAAGAAAGGTGGTAAAATGGGGCAAAACTCACCTAACAAATGTCTCACTTAGGAAACAAAAAATGTGGGACTCAAGTTTCAAGTTTATTCAAATTTGTATACCGCCCTACCTCCCCAAGGGGACTCAGGGCGGTGCACAGAAATATAAAATATAAAACAATGCAGTACAAAACAGTTAAAAATAAATTAAATAAAGTTCTGTGCTAAAATTTAGAATAGAAAAAGGGTTAAAATCAATCAATCAATCAATTAAAACTATGGCCATTAAAATTAAGCCAGGCCGGCCTCTTGAAATAGATGTGTCTTTAGTGCCCGGCGGAAGAGGCGTAGGTCCGCGATGATCCGAGGATCGGGGGATAGGTCATTCCAGAGGGCAAGCCCCGCCACAGAGAAGGCTCTCCCCCTGGGGGCCACCCGTCGGCATTGTCCGGCGGATGGCACCCTGAGGAGGCCCACTCTGTGGGAGCGGACAGGTCAAAGGGAGGTATGTGGTACGAGGCGGTCCTCAGTTGTGGTTGTGAGTTGAGGACTACCTGTGTCTCAGTTACTTCAAGGGAAGTATTTGTAAAGGTAGCAAATGAGGAAGAGAGCAAGGCCCCCCAATTTTCACCTGCTTTTTAAAGTGCCAGGCACTTTATATCAAGAAACAAGCAGTCATAAAATACCCAAGGGAAGGAGGGGTGGTGGGAAAGGAAAGGGGCACATCCAATTTTTCTGAGCATGCGCTGAAAGAAATTCATCAGACATTCACAAGAAGCTATAAATTCACAAATGAAGTATTTGTCATGTTTTTCTCCAGTTCTCTTGGCAGGAGAGCAAAGATTTCCCACTGCCCACCTTAGATAAACACTCGAAAATCCTCTCGTTAATTTCTGGGGTTTTAAAAAAGAGATTCCAAAGAAGATGGAGAGATGGAACGAAGATCTGAAAATGCTCCTTGAATTCTGCAACAGCTTGGAAAGAACAGAGTTCCCAGCTAGCCCTATTTCCAGGGTCAATAGCTACGATAGGCCTTCGGAAGTTGTAGGAGCTTCATCACTGAAAGCTTTCAAGAAGAGACTGGACTGCCATCTGTCAGAAATGGTGTAGGGTCGCCTGCTTGGGTGTGGGGGGTTGGACTAGATGAACTACAAGGTCCCTTCCAACTCAGTTAATCTGTATCTGTATTCACTCAGGTTTTGCTCACTAGTTTCTTTTCCATTTTTTTAAATGCAGAGCTAAACATTCCAGGCATTTTTACCATTGAATTCTAAGTAAAGATCCTGCAAGTTCAGGAGCGAATTTTCTTTTTTCTTTTTAAATAATATTTTTATTAAAGTTTCAAAAACAAAGATAAAAACAACTAATACAGGAGAAACTACGAAAAATATGAAAATGAAAAAATAGAAAGTAGAAAAAGATAAAAGAGAGTGGTAACATATCTGGCTTAGATATGTGGATGACACTTTTGTAATTTGGCCACACGGAAAAGAAAAACTACACAACTTCCTCACACACCTCAACAGCCTACACCCCAAAATACAATTCACTATGGAAATAGAAGATAACAACCAACTTCCCTTTCTGGATGTCCTAATCTACAAAAAACCCAATGGCTCCCTAGGACACACCATCTACCGGAAAAAAACACACACAAACCGCTACCTAAACGCACAATCACATCACCACCCTGCACAGATCAACTCTGTAGCCAAGACCCTCATCTCCAGAACCAAACGCCTAGCTGACAAAGACCACCTGAAAAATGAATTACAAACCCTCACAAAGATATTAATCTCTAATGGTTTCCAAAGAAACACAATCACCAAACTAATCCAAAAGCAGACACCCCCCAAGATCCAAAACACAGAACAAGACAATGGCATCGCTCTCCTCCCCTATATTAAAGGTACCACTGATAAAATCAGCAAAATTCTCCACAAACACAATATAAAGACATCCTTCGACACTAACCAAAAAATTGCCAACATTTTAAGGAACCCCAAAGACAAAATCCAGCTAGAAAACCAAGGAGTCTATGAAATACCATGCAAAGTCTGCTCGTCCACATACATTGGACAAACTAATAGGAGAATTAGTGCACGTATCTCAGAGCATAAGAATTCTGTTAAAAGACAAGTAAATACTTCCTCCCTCTTCCAGCACTTCCAAGCAACAGGTCATCAAATTGACTTTGAAAAAACCAAATTGCTCTCCAGGACTGAACACTCCAACAGGAGAATGATTATGGAAGCTATTGAAATAGAAAAACATTCCCAAAATATGAACAGACGCGATGATGCCTCCCGCCTGCCAGACATCTGGAAACCAGCTCTGGCCACTAAACGAGTCCCGGCCACTAAACAAACCCTGGCCACTAAACGAGTCCCAGCCACTAAACAAGTCCCGGCCACAAACACTGACACCATCATCAATCACTCTCAACAAACTCCAGCTACCAATCAGGATGTGGCAAATCAGCCAACCAATCGGTTTAAAAGTAGCAGAGCCAACATTCCAACCCCTCCCACCTCCACTTACAGAAAAACTGCCATTTCAAATGCAGTTCATTTGCAAAAGGCAGAAGCCAAAGCCTGATGATGATGGGGGTGATCCCATCGAAACGTTGCAAAAACACCTTTAATTTTACACGGGAAAAGACCCGAATAAACCAAAATCTACACATATATATATATATGTTAAATTTCTTTTAAGGGATGATTAATAATAATTAATTAAGAGACCAGGATGGATCCATTTCGGGCTCCTTAGCCCTTGTCAGCTGGCCATACTTCCCTACAGGGATTTGAACTGGTGCTCTCCAGCATTCGAAGCAGGCTTCTCTATGCCTTGAGCTAACCAGTTTCCCTGATTACATCATCCTTTCTACAGGACTTTATTGATGAAGTGGATAATCCACTTCATATATATATATATATATATATATATATATATATATATATATATATATATATATATATATATATATATATATATATATATATATATATATATATATATATATATATATATATATATATTGGCGCTTAATTGCCCCAATATTGGGGCTTAAGCCCCTTAATTGGGGCTTAACAGGGTGTTGTGACACAAGTATATACTTATCCTCCTGTCTCAGCTGATCAGGAAGAGAACCTGGTGGCATAATGGCTAAGGTTTCTGCCTAACATGTAATACAGCCCCGGTTCGAATCCCAGTAAGGGTATGGCTAGCTGATGAGAGCTAAAAAGCTTGAAATAGATCTATACTAGTCTCCCTGATTTATTTATTGATCAGCTCAAAAACCTAACACACATATAAAAAAATTACACAACGGAACTCATAGCTTTCTGTCTAGATGGTCTCTGGTGATGAGCCGAAAGGCAGAAAAGGAAAGCAGTATGCTTCCTCCCTTAATTGGGGCTTAAGAGGGTGTTGTGACACAAGTTTATATATATATATATATATATATATATATATATATATATATATATATATATATATATATATATATATATATATATATATATATATATATATATACCGTATTTATTCGAGTATAACGCGCAAAAGTTTCTACCAAAAAAAGAACTCAAAGTTTGGGTGCGCGTTATAAACGAGGGTCCGCGTTATAAACGAGGGTGCGTTTTTATCATGGCCGCACGTGTTCAACAACGTTTGTCACTTACAATGCTTGGTCTGAGCCGAGAAAAAGTGAAACAAAATTTTATACGGATTTTTAATCGAAAATTAGGGGGGGTGCGTTATACACGTGTGCGCGTTATACTCGAATAAATACGGTATATATATATATGAGAGATAATTATCACAGCTCCTGTTAAGAGGTCCCTTTAAGGGGAGGAGACTCAACGTCATCCCTCTCTGCCCTTCGACTCATCCTAGAGATCATCCAGACAGAGAACCTAATTAGATTACTGCTGTGTGACATTTTTTAGATATGTGTTAGATATGCCTTGAGCTAGGGATGAGAGGGATGACGTTGAGTCTCCTCCCCTTAAAGGGACCTCTTAACAGGAGCTGTGATAATTATCTCTCATTTAAGAGTCCTGTAAATTGGCTGATATATCAGGGATACTGGATAGCTCAAGGCATAGAGAAGCCTGTCTCATATGCTGGAAAGCACCAGTTCAAATCCCAGTAGAAGGAGTATGGCCAGCTGAAGAAGGCTAATAAGCCTGAAATGGATCCATCCTGGTCTCTTTATTTTCAGCCCTTAAAATTCTAACACATATCTAAAAAATGTCACACAGCAATAATCTAATTAGGTTCTCTGTCTGGATGATCTCTAGGATGAGTCGAAGGGCAGAGAGGGATGACGTTGAGTCTCCTCCCCTTAAAGGGACCTCTTAACAGGAGCTGTGATAATTATCTCTCATTTAAGAGTCCTGTAAATTGGCTGATATATCAGGGATACTGGATAGCTCAAGGCATAGAGAGCTTGCCTCAAATGCTGGAAAGCCCTGGTTCAAGTCCCAGTAGAAGGAGTATGGCCAGCTGAAGAAGGCTAATAAGCCTGAAATGGATCCATCCTGGTCTCTTTATTTTCAGCCCTTAAAAAAAAATATCTAACACACATCTAAAAAAAAAAATGTCACACAGCAGTAATCTAATTTGGTTCTCTGTCTGGATGACTCTGGGTTGAGTCAAAGGGCAGAGAGGGATGACGTTGAGTCTCCTCCCCTTAAAGGGACCTCTTCACAGGAGCTGTGATAATTAGTCTTCATATATATATATATATATATATATATATATATATATATATATATATATATATATATATATATATATATATATATAATACATGGAACACTTTGAAACCAACACCCTAGACAAATCTGAACACAAACCCAAACTCTGGCTCAGATATGTAGATGACACTTTCGTAATTTGGCCACATGGGAAAGAAAAACTGGACAACTTCCTCACACACCTCAATTCCCTACACCCCAAAATACAATTCACCATGGAAATAGAAGCCAACAACCAACTTCCTTTTCTAGACGTCCTAATCTACAAAAAACCTAATGGCTCCCTGGGACACACCATCTACTGGAAAAAAAAAACACCAACCGCTACCTAAATGCACAATCCCATCACCACCCTCCACAGATAAACTCTGTAGCCAAAACCCTCATACACAGAACCAAATGTCTAGCTGACAAAGACCATCTGAAAACCGAAATACACTTCCTCACAAATACATTAATACCCAATGGATTCCGAAGAAAAACAATCACCAAACTAATCCAACAAGAGACACCCCCCAAGAACCAAGACAAAGAACAGGAAAATGGCATTGCCCTCATCCCATACATTAAAGGTACCACAGACAAAATCAGCAAAATTCTCCACAAGCACAACATCAAGACAGCCTTCAACACCGACCAAAAAATAACCAATATCCTAAGGAACCCCAAAGACAAGATCCAGCTAGAAAGCCAAGGAGTCTACAAAATTCCATGTAAAATCTGCCCTGCCACTTACATAGGACAAACCAACAGAAGGATTAGTGCACGTATTTCTGAACATAAAAATGCATTAAAAAATCATCTTAATACCTCATCTCTTTATCAACATTTCAAAACTACAGGACATGACATTGACTTTCAAGGAACTAAAATGATCTCCAAGGGGGAACAGCTCAACAGGAGAATAATCAGAGAAGCCATTGAAATAGAGAAGCAATCTAACAGTATGAACAGACGTGATGATACCTCCAGCCTACCAGACATCTGGAAACCAGCACTGACCAGCAGACGAGCCCCACCCTCCACCCAAGCTGTTGAAATTCAAAACAAGGAGAAACATACAAATGAGACCAATCAGCATCAATCTACCAGTCATGATGCAGCTGCACAGCCAATTACCCCACTCACAACAATAGTCAGCACTCCACCCCCCCCACCAAGATTTAAAGAGGGGCAATGCCTCCGCAGTCACAGTCACAGACAGAAGCCTGCCTGATGATGACAAGTGAGATCTTGAAAATTTAATCAAGAAGAATTCTATTACATGCTAGTACTAGAAACAAAAACTAATTTTCTAGGCACATAGCAGAAAATATTTTCTTATGACCTTTTGACCCATCTTTCTCTTTCCTTAGAAAATAAGTTTATAATTTGCCTCTTGAATTATTTTGAAAGAATTATTTAAGTATTTCGTATGAAGGGCACTCGTTTTCAAAATTAATCGTTAGTTAAATAATTTTATTTATATCATATTAAGGAAATTTTTTTAATTTTATACAGTTCAGCCAGAAAGAGGGGTGTTAATTAATGAAATTAATTGATTGATTTGATTTGGTAGAACATCATCTGGGTTGAAGGGCTGCTTTCCATGGGCAAAAAAGCCACTGAGCTTGGAAAGTTTGGTGGCAGAAAGAGGATTAAAACAGCTCCTCCCTAGCTTTTCCTAGAATATATCTGTAGTTATGCAAACAGTTGCTTGAGTCTGCCAAGTTTCTGTCTGCAGGTGAAAAACAATAAAGGAAACTTCTCTTGAGTAACTTCACGTGCCATTCTGGTTTTCTTGACCATTAATAATTATTATAATTTATATTCTAATTAACTAATGCTGTAATTAATTATAATTAAGATTTATTTCATGGTTGACTAATATGTCTCAATTATTAATTTTATGTTAAACGTAACATTTTATTTTTATCATCATTGTCAGCTAGATTGCTCACACAATTCAGAGGGAAAGGGAAGAGGTCAATTCAGTAGTTCTCAACCTTTTCTTCACAGACTCCTTTTAAATCAGGGATGTCCAAACTTGGGAACTTTAAGACTTGTGGACTTCAACTCCCAGAATAGCTGGCTGGGGAATTCTGGGAATTGAAGTCCACAAGTCTTAAAGTTCCCAAGTTGGAACATCCCTGTTTTAAATAGTAGCAAGATTGTTATTGTTATGTAACTAATTAAGAAATAAAGAAATTCTAGTATATTGTTAATTGAAGAAAAAACTAAAATGCTCTCTATGTTTAAACTGAATTAGAGGATATATGCTGTTTATAGCAAAATATACCAATGGAGAAAATAAGAAATGAAAATTTGGTGTAACTTTGAAGGGGCAATTGAAGATATTGTTTATGTATTGGGTGGAAACTACTCAAGGAGAGAAGCAACTTAGAACTGAGGAGAAATTTCCTGACATTTAGGACAATTAATCAGTGGAACAGAAGTTGCCTCCAGATGTTGTGAATGCCCCAACACTGGAAGTTTTTATGAAGATGTTGGATTTGTCTGAAACGGTATAGGGCAGTGATGGCGAACCTTTTTTGGCTTGTGTGCCATAAATGGGAGGAGCGCAGGAGGGTCGTGTGTGGGAATGCCGCACCCAAAATCAATGTGCAACCCCCCCATTGCATATGCCCACACTACATGTGCTCCCCCCCCCCATTTTTTGCATACTTTTTTCACCCTTCCCAGGCTTCATAGGCTTTATAGGAGCCTGGGGAGGGAGAAAACAGCCTCTCCCCTCTCCCCCTCGGAAGCCCTCCAGAGGCTTCAGGGACCTTCAGGAGGCTTCCCTGTAGCCTCCGGAGGGCAAAAAAAAAGACCAGACGAGCAAACCAGAAGTGACTTCCGGTTAGCTTGGAGCGTTGTTATGAGCGATCCGGAGGCTTCAGGGAAGCTCATGAAGCCTCAGGAGGGCCTCCGGGGTGGGCAGGGGGAGGTGTCTTTTCACCCTCCGCAGATTCCTATAAAGCCTCTGGAGCCTGGGGGCAAAAAATGGGGGGCAAAAAATGGCTTTAAAAAAGGGTGAACTCAGTTGGCCAGCGCACAACAGGGCAGTGACTCATGTGCCCTGACAAATGGCTCCGCATGCCATTGGTTTGCCATCCCGGGTATAGGGCTTCCTGCCTAGGCAGGGAGTTGGACTAGAAGATCTCCAAGGTCCCTTCCAACTCTGCTATTGTATTGTATTGTATTGTATTAGTTTAGTTTTAGTTTTATTTGATTTATATCCCGCACCTATCTCCTACAGAAAGACCCAGGGCGGCGCACAGGAAATTAAAAACACCATATAAAAATACAAATACATAACATCCTAAAACCACGTATTAAAATCCCTCTAATTAAAATTTGTAAACTAAAAACTCAGTTGTTAACGGGTGGTCACGCTAGGCTGGCTTGATGGAACAGGTGCGTCTTCAGGCGCTGGCAGAAAAGGCAGAGGTCCGAGGTGGTGCAGAGTTCGGGAGGCAGGTCGTTCCAGAGGGTAGGGCCCACCACAGAGAAGGCCCTTCCCCTGGGCGTCACCAACCGGCATTATTGTATTGTATTGTATTGTATTGTATTGTATTGTATTGTATTGTATTGTATTGTATTGTATTGTATTGTATTGTATTGTATTAAGAAAAAAACCCCTATAAAGATGAAAAATAATGGAAGAGAATAATTTGACTGAAAGGGAAAACAAAACTATAATGTAAAATGGAGTACGTAAATTGAGAGGATGTAAAAGAAAAGACCTGGACACCGCTTTGTTCCTATAATCTGTATAATTTGTATTAAAACATAAAAAACCTTGAATTAAAGTAATAATACTTTTAATTAATAATGAAATAATTTATATTATAAACGGTTGTGAAAAAGTATAATAATTAATGTAATACTAATTAATTAACACTTTTAAAAGTAACATTTTACTTTTATTGTTCAGAGGGTGCTGCATTTTTGCAGCTTGTTATTCCACAATAAATCTGAACGAGACATTTGCTTTTTTTCTCTCTCGCAGAATTGTTTCTCTCAATTACTGTAACAACTGGTCATTCTAATATATATGTAAGAATTAGTGTCCAAATTTACTTATATTTCTTTTCTCTCCATATGTGCTTGTTCTTTGCGTCACAGCAGTATAATTTGGACTTCAATGTTGCCTTGATTGCCTTGGTGGGAAAAGCTTTATACCGACAACAAATTAATTGATTAAAACAAGATTTAAAACTCAAGATCAATTCACCACATGGAGATGGTGTGCTGTGTGCATGGTAAATAAATGTGTCATGTCAAAATGTGGTGAGGTGGTTGTGTGTCATTACTTTGCCACTGGAAGAGCCACAACCTGACCGGATGTATTATGCCACCACAAAGCCACGAACGGACAATGTGGTAGCCAATGTGCAGCATTAGTATATCGGATGGGATGAAATACTCATGGAATTGTTGGTGTGCACCACTAAGGCCTCCTTGGACATCCCATGAAACTGTAGCCACTGCTACCTGCATCAGAAGAAAAATGTTAAGGATAAAGATAAGTTTCCATCTCTTATGGAAGAGATAAAAATATATTTCAGTTTAACTTTTAAAAAATTAAATGAAAAGGCATCTTAGTTCTTATCAATCAGAAAGGTCGGCAGTTCAGCAGTTCGAATCCCTAGCGCCACGTAATGGAGTGAGCTCCCATTACTTGTCCCAGCTTCTGCCAACCTAGCAGTTCGAAAACATGTAAAAATGCAAGTAGAAAAATAGGAACCACCTTT
Source organism: Rhabdophis nuchalis (assembly GCA_039707465.1). Taxonomy (NCBI): domain Eukaryota; kingdom Metazoa; phylum Chordata; class Lepidosauria; order Squamata; family Natricidae; genus Rhabdophis; species Rhabdophis nuchalis. The sequence goes on along the minus strand of CM077646.1, from coordinate 141,622,228 downwards.
GGTGGGAAGGTAACAGTGTTCCATGCGCTTTAGGCATTTAGTCATGCCAGCCACATGACCACAGAGACATCTTCGGATAGCACTGGCTCTTCGGCTTTGAAATGGAGATGAGTACCGCCCCCTAGAGTCAGGAACAACTAGCACATGTGCAAAGGCAACCTGTACCTTTACTGCACAAGAATACTGAGAACTTTGAAGTCAAACTCTTAGATACTCTTTGAAGTCAAACTCTAATATGTATCTGGAATTTTGCAGTCCAAATACCACCGAGTAAAAATTTCCCAAGCTTTTCCAACATAAAAGTATTTTTAAAAATGAGACAAGATTGACAAAATAGAAATAAACCACAGCACTCAAATGATAAATTCTGTTTATAATAGATAGTTCAGAGTATTTATTTATTTATTTGTTGCATTTCTAGATCATCTTAGAGCCGTTAAATTCTTCATCAAGTATAATTGAATTACATTTTAATTATAAAAAAGATAAAGCTAAACAAAAGACAGAATGATAAGACAAATATCTTCAGCACCAATAATAACAGCAGCAATTCAAGCAACATGCAGAACTGTCAAATGCAGCAGTAAAACAGCAATAATCCAAGAACTCTAAAATAGATTTTAAAATGCCTGGACAAGTAAAATATAGACAAATCTTCTTAACTTACTCATCACTCCACACGTAATTGATATTAGTCTTAATTTTATGAAAACTATGGTAATCCTTCGTTTCCTAGTACATCCTGAACTGGAATAATAGCCTCACTAGTCTGTCAGCTATTGCAGTGAAGTTTGCTTAATTCTTCTACCATAAATTATGCTTCACTCTGTATTTTAAATTTGGTCCATTGCTTTCAGGTAAATGTGCAAAGCAAGCATCTCAGTCATCCAGGTCATGGTTGTCCCAAAGGTGCTTTTTCCAAAAGTCAACTGGACTTTCTTTGTTTTCTTCAGGATGTTTCATCCAAGAAGCTTCTTCTGTTCTGACTGAATGAGGGAAGGGGATTGGGGGGGAGGGGGTCAGAATGGAAGGATGCACTTTGATTCAGATGATTCTGAAGGCACAGATAAATCCCAAGGTGGCTTCAACAAATCTCAGAGAAACGACCAGATGACTGCAAGGAATATAAATCCTTCCATTCCCCCACGCCTACCCCACCATTGAGTAGAACTGAAGAAGCTTCTCTTTCAAAAGTGGTCCTTTGTGCAAAGCAAATCTTTCTTGAAGATGTAAGCTCTCGAATGAACAAAATGTATAGGCAAAAGTAGACAAAACATCTGTTTTGTGTAAAAGTGTTCACTAATGCTCCAATTTCCTTGAAATAAATAACTCTGTGTTTAAACTCCAATGTGCAATTATTTCCATAGCTGAATTCATTCACGTTCTGGTAGCCATTCCTAAGCTACTACGTTCTGCTATTCCTAAGATACTAATATCCAACAATAGACTGTTGTTGTTTTTCTTGTTATAAGCTTTCCACTTATTAGCAAGTTGTGTTGCATATAAATGTAATAAACTAAATAAAAGTAACACCAACCCCCAGCATCGCTTATTCTAGTTAAGTTGTTTAGCATGAGAAATTTTTTGTTTGGAGAAGGAAGATAAAATCCATCCTCCTCAAGACCATTATTCTCAGGAAAATACTGTATGTGGAAACAACAGAACTAATTTTATATCCATTTCTATTGCATTAGCTCTGCCCTGATCTTGAAAAGCTAAATAGAATTCAATCTGATTAATACTTGAATGAAAAAGCATTGAAAAAAATTCCAGGGTTGTAGGCTAGACTGAAAATAAGAATAGGTCTAACACCAACAAATGGCATCTGCCAATCCCACATCCTTGGGAAAGTGGATAAAAATGCCAAATCCAGTCTAAACATTTGGCTGACTGTACTACCAACCACAATTCTTCTAGAAGGTAGTTGTGGCAAACCATTTGGCTACTATTGCCAAGAAGACTACCTGGAGGCATCCATGAAGTTCACGAGTTGAACTTCATGGAAAACTTAACTTCTTGATCACTTGATCTCCAGTGAAGAAACTTCTTTCAGTATTATCCATAAAAGGAAATGCCTCTTCATTGATCATGGAGGTGTACAAGCGATCCAGCTGAATGCTTTGCTTATCCGTTGTATGTTCACTTGAATCAGAAAACCAGAGGAAGGACTTAATGAAGCTACCAGTTACATTGTTCATGATGTTTGTATGCCACTGAATTCCAAAAGACAAAGCAATTGGTCATGCCTACTGTATCATTCAATACGTCCCAGAGCCGTGTTAGTTTTCTTATACAAATCTGTGGTAGCATGTGTTCTAATCAACAATCTTTTCAGCTGCCACTAGACACTTGTTACCTTATCTGCTACATGTTGTCTATAGGCAAGATAAATATTTTAATGAGAAAATATAATTTGATGAGTTCTAGTTTGGAACAAAAGATCAACTCATTGCATAAATCATTGGTTTGGGCAAGATGAAGATTGTTGCCCATTGTTCCTCTAGAATCTATCTATAAAATTAATGTTTCATTAATTTTGCTTGGTGCTCTAGCATTAATAGTATCCCCTCAGCCTCTACTGTTGAGATAGATTATGCCATGATTTTGACAATATTGTTTTCAAAAACATTTTAATCATTTTGATTTGCTAGACTGTTGTAATCACTATTGCATAAGTCAAATTGACTTTTTAAAACAGGTTTGTTTATCATTAGCCGATTCACATCATGTTAGGCAGAAGTTCTCCACATATTTCTTATCAGTCCAAACAATTGCACGGTTTAATTATTGATTGTAAAATGTCAACCGGTAAATCATTTTATATTAAATATGAAGCAGATTACAAATTTACAGGGGTTTGCTACAACAAAGATTAACTTGTGCCTTCTGACATCTACTAAGAGTAGACATAGTAGCTGATGAGTACCTGTTTTAGTATATAATAAAATTAAGGTCCAGACCGACCCATAGAAGTTACTAGTGCTTGCCAGATGACTTGACCTCCATAGGAGATGGAGCAGGACAGTCAAAGAATAAATCCTACAACATATTTTAGACTAAGCAGTAAGCCTTTTTCCACCCTATACAAACATTATTTTTACATATTACAAATAAATTATATATATATTATAATATATATTATATTCATATATTATAAATATATTGTTTATATATTTCTAGACCACCCATCCCCCTCAAGAATAGTTATAATCAGTAGTTTGATTATAAAAAATGGAGATGTTCATACATTGTACACTTTCCACTCTCCAGTTTTGAAGTCATCCCTGCAATTGTCCTCACTCCCACTAATCCCAGAATGCTGAGAACAAACAGATAACACTGTGAGCCAATCAAAAAGAGAATGCAAATCTTCTCTCTCACACAGTGCTTCCTTGAGCTTTGGCAGCTTCTACGGGAACCAACATATGCGTTATCCCATAAAGCAGGGGTCTCCAACCTGGGCAACTTTAAGTCTGAAGGACTTCAGCTCCCAGACTTCTCCAGCCAGCTTTGCTGGCTAGAGAATTCTGGGAGCTGAAGTCCTTCAGACTTAAAGTTGCAAAGGTTGGAGACCCCTGCCATAAAGCACATAAATTGGGGGAGGCGGAGGGGAATAAGTACAACATATATACCTAACCTCTCAATTATCAGTGCAAACTGTCCATATTAGTCTGTTTTCCAAAACATTTTAGTTATTTGTGCAAGGAGAAAAGTGATGGTTGCAAATATTTTCACCGTGTAAATCCTATTGAAAGTTGTAACGATGGCATTACACCATAGTTTTGTACCTGTTTTATCCTCAGTAGTTGTAGCCATAGATGTTGGTTTCTGAGCCTTTATACATGTAAGTGAAAAATGAAGAGAGTGACCACTTGTTTGAGGCCAGACAATAGAAGTAAGAAGAAGACAAAAGTTCAATACATCCTACTTACCTAAATAGGGAAATCAAGGTTTTATAGGTGTTGCGATTAGACATACTACTTGGTTTGTTGCATCTTAACTATTAAATGTAGTAGATACATAGTTTTTATTTTAATTTAAATACCTGTTAATGTATCAGATTTATCACTGGGTAAATAGCAGTATTAATATGGTAATAGAGGAGTGGATGTTATATTCCATGATTCATTTTGCTAGTTGTTAGCATTTTATTATATTTATTTTCTTCATCCCATTTTTGTTCTATTTTTTAAAAATTTTCTAGCAACTGACTAAACAAGACGAGTTCATGGAGGACAAGGGTATCAAAGGCTATCATGATGGATGCCTAAGGACACCCTCCGGGATGGAGAGATAGGCAGGATATCTCTCAATGCCATTTGCAGGGAATCATAAGCAGGTGAAGACATCTGCTTGGGAATACCCTGAAGCAAATGGTGAGCCACTGTGTAAGACAGAATGCTGGACTGGATGGGCTGTGGCCTGTTCCAGCAAGGCTGTTCTTATGTTCTTATGTTCTTATTAGTAATTGATTGATTGACTAAATATTAACTAGATGGTTAAGATTAGGTTTATTGTTTATCAAATTTATTAGAAAACACCAGGTTCAAATCGTAGGAATTAGGAGGAAGCAAAAGTTACCATGTATTGGAAAAACTCTTAATTCTTAGTTTTACAAACATTCAGTGTCTCAAATCAGAAGCCAGAAATTTTGCCTTTTTTTTTTTTGCTGAGTTCTACTGTCCAAGGAGGACCACTGAGCACAAAGGTAACTGCTGATGTAGGAGTGACATCAAATCCATACTATAAACATATCCTACATCAAAATCTCCTTCAAATCTGTTGATAATTAAATAATAATAATAATGTCGACGTTGCGATGACAAAGTTGAAACTGTTTCACATATGTGAGTGCAGCAAAATCACACAATGTGATTACAAAGCTAGACATGACCGAGTTGCTAAATTAATCCACTGGTCATTATATAAAAAATATGAGCTACCTGTATCCGAAAAGTCATGGGAATCTAAAGTGGAAAAAGTTGTCAAAAATGAGAAGGTGAACATCTTGTGAGCCTTTCGAATAGAGATGAATCATCATTTGGAGCACAACACAGCAGATATCACAGTTGTCGAAAACCGAAGCGTACAATTTATTGATATCACTCTAGCAGGAGACGGCAGAGTCGAAGAAAAAGAACTGGAAAAAATCACAAAATATTGTGACCTGGCCATCAAAACTATCCAATTATGGATGAAACATGTAACAGTGATACCCATTGTCATTGGGGCACTTGATACCATGTCCAAGAATTTTACAAAATACATCAATAAATTGCAGCTTTTTGCAATAACACCAGCAGAACTGCAATAAACCTGTGCTACTCAGAACATCATACATCTTAAGAAGGTACTTGGTCGATACCTAGGAAGCTGACAACAACCCATATCAACCATCAGTGCCAGTCATTAATATTGGTGATGTATTTTTAAATGTTCAGTTGACTGTGTCATGTTTAATTAATAAAAGATAATAATAATGATGATGATGATGATGATGATGATGATGATGATGATGATGATGATGCACGAATTGAAAATAAGCAGCAAGAAAAAATCACAAAATACCGGGACTTGCAAATTGAAGTTGAGCGACTGTGGAGGAGGAAGTCGTGTGTTGTCCCAATTGTGATTGGAGCCCTTGGAGCAATACCTAGGGGACTGCCTCGCTATGTGGAGGTTCTAGGTTTGCCTAACTTGAGCATTCTGAGTCTACAAAGGGCCACCCTGCTTGGAACAGCTTATATCCTCCGACGTTACCTTAACAGTTCCCAGGTCCTTGGTTAGGACTCGAGCTGTTGAGCTACCAACCAGCCCCAAAGGCTGTGAATCTCACCAAAGATTAATCACAGAATAATAATAATAATAACACATCTGGCGCACCACTTGTACACCATTAGCTTTGACAAAAGCACCATCAGTCAATTGCAAAAGCAGATTTACTTGCAACAGCTTACAATTGGCAATGATACCTTTAACTCCATCAGACCACAACATCTGCTTATGTCAGGTCCTTGGGAAGGACTTTGGTTTAAAATGCCAAATCCAGTCAAAACATCTGGATGGGTGTGCAACCAACCACGTTATAGTAAATGCATATGCAGCCTGACTCCCAGTGAGTCTGGGTGGTTTACAATTGTTAAGAACAAAAAAAAAAAAACATATCAAAAAAACCACACACAAAAACCAGCACAAAATATAGCAACAATGGCAAAGTAAACAAAAGGAGGAGAACAAAAAGAAGAAAGGAGAACCAGTCATCCTTGCAAAAGGTCTGGGTGAAATCTTTTGAACCTATATGTCTGACATTATATTGTGATTCCATTACAATTTAAAATGACTTTGCAAATAAAGAAGAGTAAAAGAAAAAAAAATCTATGGAGATTCTTAATCATCCAAGTCATGATTGTCCCAAATATGTTTTTCAAAAGGCAATTGGACTTTCTTGGGGCTTTTTTCCTTTGAAAATGTTTTACTCCTTATCTAAAAAGTTTTTTTTCAGTTCTGAAGGTGGGGGAGAAGCAACGTCTGGGGGGTTGAGAGCTTTACAAGACAAGGTGATATGGGTAGGAGCACCTACCCTTGGGTAAAAAACTTCCGTCACACGCGATGTCTTTTTAGTGGAATAAAGAAAAGGGAAACACATGCAAACATAAATTGCAAAATAATTTGTTTTGCAATGCTTATATTGCAAAATACGTTGTCTTCAAAGATAGCAATCAGACAGAGCATATTAAAAATTACAATAAATATTTTCTTGTTTTCATTCCCCAGCCTCACATTAAATGTCATTACAGGACAGGTAAGAAGGGCCTCTCTGGGCATCTCATAGCAATCTCTTGCTGGGTTTTTCCAACCTGCTCAGAAAACAAGAATTAAGAACAAAGGGTATATGCAAAGGGTATGTTAGGATATGCAGCCTTATATTGGGTTGACAATATATATGAGTCTATGTTCTTAAGGAGTTATGTAGCTTTAAGAACTGTTTGAATCTGATTGGCTGTGAGTATCAGCTATACCAGTGATGGCAAACCTATGGCACGGGTGCCACAGGTGGCACGCGGAACCATTTCTTAGGGCACGCTAGGTGTTGCCCTGCCAGCTCCACCATGCATGTGTGCGCTGGCCAGCTGATTTAGGCCTTTTTTGAGGCCGTTTTTCGCCCTCTGGAGGCTTCAGAGAAGCTCCTGAAGCCTCTGGAGGTGGGGGGGGGAGGCTGTTTTCACCCTCCCCAGGCTCCTAGAAAGCCTCTGGAGCCTGGGGAGGGTGAAAAAAGCACGCCAAAAGCAGGGGGTCACGCACATAGCATTATGGGTGTGGCACACCCATGCATGACCCCCTTGCGCTCCCCCCGCTTTTGGCACACGAGCCAAAAAAGGTTAGCCATCACTGAGCTATACTATATAATCAAGGTCAGGAATGCAGTTCATTCCCTGTTCAATTCCTTGTGATTTCCTGTGTTTTTCCTGATTGCCGCTGAAGAAGAAGGAGGAGGTTTTGTTTGTATCACTGTAAGATAAACTCTGTTTGGTGTATGCACTATATACTGTCCACTGTAGAGTTAGGATGCTCACTATACGAACAATGTCCTCTGCTACATGTCCTAGTATTGATTCCAACTTAGTGCTTGTTTTCGGTGGGACATATTTCATGTTCAAAACATGGGGAGTACATACTCTCCTGCTTTTAATTACCTTTGGCTTTTATTCAGCTGCATTGCACAGTCAAATCATTTTGTTCCAGAGAATTAGGGCAAAGGTGATTAACAGCAATATGTTGTTAAAGCTAATTAATGATGCACATGATTAAGTATTATTCGTTTTCTTCATGCTTATTGTGCTGGTATAAAGAGACATATGTGAATAAGTCATATATATGTATACTTATTTCAAAAGCCCATTTATGAAAAAAAGAAAAGGAAGAACAAAAAGGAGTTCTATCCCAAGAGCCTGTCACTACAATGAGCTTCGTAGTAATAGAGATATTATTATGTGATTAGTTATCTAGTTTTCAGGCATTTCTAATAATAACTGGAGTCAATTGCATCTGGATGAACATATAATCTGTTTCAGGATCTCTCTTCTATTGAACCGATAGTTCTACTAGAAAAATTGCTATATTTATTTCAAGCTTTAAAATTATTTTATTGGACTCTATGGGACTCCAAAGTCCAATTAGGTCTGACGTATTGCAAAACCGGAAGTTGGAAGAAGCCTGGGCTGCGTAAAGGTCATTTCCCTAAAATGAGATCCAAACTCTTTGCTAAAAATTATTTTGTTGTTGCTGAGGGGCAGATTTACAGAACTGTCAAAAGAGTGCATAATTCACGAACACCTAGAAATAGATGAACTTTGAAAGATTCAGATGAGGATGAACAAATTAATAGGTTAAGACAGAAAAGGAAGGAAGGAAGGAAGGAAGGAAGGAAGGAAGGAAGGAAGGAAGGAAGGAAGGAGAAAACATCAAGTCCAATGAATTGATACAAATGTATTGGTTCTAGCACCGGGAAAAGATACATGATCAATCAATTAATCTGTTATATTTCTGACCGTCCTGTGACAAACAGCATCCTCATACTCAGAGAATTATAATATTTTTAATGAACCATTATTTTACTTGAAACCATCACAAGGTGAACTATCTCTGCAAATAGCATTATAGTCTGTTCTCAAACGTCCAAGTTGCAAGAACCACAAAATCATATTTAAAAGGAGCATATTGAGAAAATCCCTCTTCCCATTTCTATAAAATCTGGCACATTATTTTAGCTCATAAAATGCGAGCCTTGCTTGCCTATCAGGATGTCATCCTATCCTGCTAAAAAAGAAAATTTATACCGTGTTTCCCCCCAAAATAAGACAGGGTCTTATTTTCTTTTGACCCCCAAAATAAGCACTTGGCCTTATTTTCAGGGAAGTCTTATTATTTTTGAGGTGCAGGAGGCGGTGAGTGTGGTCACCTCATGGCTGCTGCTGTGTTGCAATGTTTTTGGGGAGGGCTTATTTTCAGGGGAGGACTTATTTTAGTGCATGCGCTCAATAGCCCAATTGGGCTTATTATTCAGGGGGGTCTTATTTTGGGGGAAACAGGATTGCTATGTGGATTTTCCCTGTGCTAAGCTACCAAATAATAAAGTTTAGTATTCGGTTGATTTGGATTTTACATTTTGTTCCTGATTTTTCTATAAAACTGGAACATATGATCTCTGGGCTGATCTGTATCAAATCAACCTATTCTAAAGCTCCAAAATCCCCCTCTAACTTATAAAATGGTCTTTTCAGTCTTCTGGGATTATTTATTTCAAAATATTTCTTTGACTAAGGCAAGGATGTCAAACTCGATTTCATTGCGGGCCGCATCAGGGTTGTGTTTGACCGGGGGTGGTGGTGTTTGAGGTAGGTGTGGCCAGCTCAACGTCACTCATGTCAGAGGAATCTGTGGTAGCCAAGTGTTAAAAGCAGGACTTCCCTCAGACCCTCCCTCACTCTCATTATAATCTTCCTTCCTTCCTTCCTTCCTTCCTTCCTTCCTTCCTTCCTTCCTTCCTTCCTTCACTCACTCACTCACTCATTCATTCATTCCTTACTTTTTTCCTTCCCTCTTCATTCTCCTTTCTTCTTCCTTTCCCTCTTTCCTTATTTTTCTTTGTCTTTCTTCTTTCCCTTTCTCATTTCATGTCCCTTCTTGGATGCTCAAATGCAAAAGGGGAAATATTTCTCATTTTTTGTTTGTTTGTTTTGCTAGCCCTCTGCCAGCGAAAATGGAACTCAGGGATGCGGGCAGCCTTCTTGGGCCCCGTTTTCAGCCAGGATGGCCTCCTGCAACCCCCTGCCAGTGAAAATTGAGTTTGGGAGGGCCACACAAGCTCCGTTTTCACTAGCAGAGACACCGCAGGCCAGTCCGTTGCTGTTTCCAGGGCAGACCTGTGGGCCAGATCTAAGCATTCCGTGGGATGGATCCACCCACGGGCCTTAAGTTTGACACCCCTGCACTAAGGGAAGATGAGATGGCTATCAAGGTACACAGCTTTTTTGAATTGCCCATCAAAGCTGGCAGTAACAGCCCAACAAGGTCTCCATGGGAAGAGCTGTTGTTCTTGTCAAAGACCCTCTGGTGAGTTCACATAAAAGTTAAGAAATGAATGGAGACATTTCAGATATGTTGTTCTGCCTTTTAGCCACTCTACCACTAGACTTAGAGCTGCATGAGCCACTTCCCATTCTTGGAAAATCCTGGTGATGTTACTTACAAATAGCCATGCATCCTGCCAATTCATGTGATGTACTAACATAAAATGCAATGAGACATCCAATTTAACAGGCAACTACTCACTGCAAGTCACATCTTGTGAATTTGCTCTAGGGTATGTGTTATATGTAATTTTCTATTTTAATAAATTATTGCTTCAAATTCATGAATATCCCATGTACATTGTAGCTGAAGCATTCTTCCCAAACCTACTGTAGTGGTAAGAAAAACACTTTGCCATACTTAAAACCACCAACGTAGCAGTATATCTATTGAAAAGAGATTCACCATTAGAGGGAGACATCCACATACTGTATATATTATCAAAGGCTTTAGGAGGGAGAGAGAGAGAGAGAGAGAGAGAGAGAGAGAGAGAGAGAGAGAGAGAGAGAGAGAGAGAGAGAGAGAGAGAGAGATAACACCACTTTTCTTTGGTAAATATAAGGAGAATAATGTTTTCCTGCCAATAACATTAACTTTCATTAATATTAACTTTTCACAGATAGCTCACTCTTGAGGGGAATTCCATTAAAGCAGCTTTTCCCAGCCTGTTACTCTCATGCTCCAATGCCAGAATCTACTAAAACATACTGTATTTGATTCTCCAAGAATATCTAGATATAAATAATTATTTCACATAACTAAAATCCAACTAAATTCTCAGCATACTAATGGTAATCTTATCGACGTCTTCTGGGTAGCTTCTAAAACTGAACAATTTTAAAAAGAATTAGGATCAATCTTGCTGTATTTGTTTAATTGAAATGTTTTTTAAAAAAATTAAATTAGTAATAGAACATGTTCCTGCACAATGGCTGCTCCTCTAATATTAAATAAATCCCAAGTCACATAAAAAGCAAAACAAGAAGAAAAAGAAATCCGTATTGAATGGATACCTTCATTGGGTCAACTGAAGTCTTACAAATTAGCTTCCAGTGTTTGTGGAAACGTTTCATTAGGCAAAAAAAATAAAATTAGATGCATATTTTTTTGGAAAAAAAATTAAACGTGTCCATTTAGTAGACTACTGACTAGGTCAGGGGTCGTCAAAGTTGGCTCTTTTAAGTCTGGTGTACTTCAACTCTCAGAATTCCACAGCCAGCCATGCTGGCTGGGGAATTCTGGGAGTTGAAGTCCACCAGTCTTAAAAGAGCCAACTTTGCAGACCCCTGGACTAGGTGATGTACACCATCTTTGTACTGAAGAGCGAAGGATGATACATTCTATAATAGGGATGCCCCATACCAATTTTCTCTTTCCTGTGGTCTTGTATTTCTTCAAGTATGAGTTAAAGAGAAGAAGGAACCCTTCTGTTAGCTGAATTTTGCACACATTGCATAGTGTGCCATGCACTTATGTGCAAATCTGGCAGTTGTTGATTTGCACACGTGAAAACCTGTTTGCCTTCATTTTTGCATGCACAAACACAGTGGCAGCCGTTCTTATGCTGCATTCTCTAAAGTCAGATTTACCTTACTCAGAATTTTTGCAGCTCAAGGATAGAAAGTATATACAGTGATCCCTCGTTTTTCGCGGCTTCATGTTTCGCGGCTTCAGTGCTTCGCGGGTTTTTATCGGCTCTCATAAAGGCGCGTGATTGCTTTCCTAGCGAATCCTACTTCGCGGCTTCAGTGCTTCACGGGTTTTTATTGGCTCTCATAAAGGCGCGTGATTGGTTTCCTAGCGAATCCTACTTCGCGGTTTTTCAGCTTTCGCGGAAGGTTCTGGTCCCCATTAACCGCGAAAAACGAGGGATCACTGTACTTCTAATTTCTCATATTTGCAGAGTTTACCAGAAGACATTGTATCTAAGGCTGCGTGCATCTATTAGCAACTAGCCAAAAGTGTCAATTCCTAGGCATTGTTATATCATTTTTCAATCAGTATCACAGTCTCTCCCTTCTTTGCTCATTTGAACCTTTACAGCAGGGGTGTCAAAACTCTTGGCCTGGGGGCTGGATCCAGCCCACGGGTCCTTAGATCTGGCCCACGGGGCTGCCCTGGAAACAGCGAAGGACTGGCCCGTGGTGCCTCTGCCAGCGGAAATGGAGCTTGGGAGGGCCGAAGGTGGCCCTTGTAAGCTCCGTTTTCGCTGGCATTGGGTTGCAGGAGGCAAGCCCAGCTGAAAATGGAGCTCAAATGCCTGTTTTTGCTGGCAGAGTGCTCAGCCACCACCACCACGAGCGACGTCAAGCTGGCCACACCTACCCTAGCCATGCCCTCCCCCTGCAAAGTCAAACACAACACTGATGTGGCCCCCAAGGAAATCAAGTTTGACACCCCTGCTTTTCAGCTTCAGGTTTCTCTATCTTTCCTGCTTATTTTGTTTAAACCGAAGTTTAAAACTGCTGAACCAACCATTTCATGCTATTACGGCAAGATGCTGTCTCTCCATCACCATCCTTTATAAAATGCTTGCGACATAGTATAGCGAATGCTTGATGTGCGTTGTAAGAAACTGATGACACACAAAGATGATAGAAGGGACAAAAAGGTGATCGAATCATTTATTAATCACCCTCTCAAAATAACCCACAATATAATAAAACATAAAATATCAAATCATAACGTGAAACACAAGCCACGTAATTGTATAATGGCTTGAATCCAGAGTTAGTCATTTTTAAGGATAAAGAGATTGAAATCAATGAACGTTAACAGGTCTGCTCTGATTTCAATACATTTTCTCTAAGATTAGTTCTGGAGTAGCAGGCAAAACAGAAGCATTAAGTGATAGAACAAAGAGAGTCTGGATGTATCCTATTACTCTGTGAAATAAACCATGACCACATGTAGTTGACGGCCACTTACTGGAGTCCATTCAAAGTCCTGAAGAAATCATTACTCTAGTGCACAGACCATGATGAACTGTTCAGATACTGTGATTAATTCCTCTCCCATTATTGTTTCACTTGCTTCTGCAGGGTGTTAATCAATTTTCAGAAAACCATTTCACTTTGATGTCTTCTTCCACTTCAGCCTAACCACAGCCAACAGTTTATTCTAAGATCGTATCTTAATGAGATGAATAAAACTCATGGTACCAATATAGAAATAAAAGAATAAGCTATCCAATCCTGACCTTGAAAAACTAAGCCTGGGTTCCCTGGAAGAGCTTTTAATAGATTATTATCTTGTTTACATCTTGTTGTTGCATTACAGATTTCCTCCTTTGATGTAACAATATATGGGCCAGAATTTCCTTACTCCAAAAGGGGGGGAAAGAGGGGGAAAGGTCTGAGGATTTATGAAGTTTGGTGAATACCACACCCAATCAGCACCTATGTTCTATTTTTAAACTATTTTAAAATGTCTCATAAATCCTGCAAAGTATGGGCCCTTTAGCCTTACTTCCTGAATTCTTGTAGGACAACACTTAGGCTGCTACAACTATGCTGCACGACATGCATCAAGTCTGAAGATTTCAAGGACAATCTTAATTGTTGTTCCACAAACTATGAGCTGGCTAAAACACAGCCTTCCCCAAAGACCCACAAAGCTGCTAATTTATCTGGAGTGTAGGCTGGTTTTTAACCACCTGAATTAAGGAGTTAGATCATAGATTAAGCAAAATGAGATTTTTAGTTGATTCAAATGTTCACGATAATATTCTGTTCACAACTTATCTTTTTTATTTTAAGAAGGAGTACACTTCCACCGGTGTTAAAGGGGAAATTCCTGGCATTAGTTGGTATCTCCATTTATTCCTTAATTCCATCAAATTTTTTAAAAAGGGATTTTGAATCCTCCTAGCAATTTTTTAAATAATCTTTTTAAACCAATATGTTTCTATAAGATCACCAATTTCTCTTAACTTTTTCAACTCTATATCCCTCCATATGGAATTTCTAGTTAGTACTATAATATCCGGCCCTACCTTTAATTGATTAGCTACCCAATAATTTCTAATATTTGGAAGACTCAGTCCACCCTTGTTTAATGGTTCGTATCACAATGCTTTACTTATTCTTGCTATCTTACCTCCATACAATACACCTCCAGCCACCTCTGTTTTTGTTTTAATTCTTGATCTGAAAATTTAACTAGGATCATCCAAAACAAAAAATTATTTTTTGGTAAAACTTTCATTTTTACCATTGCAATTCTTCCAAACCATGATAATTTTACTTTCTCATATTTATCTATTTTATCTTTTATATCTTTCTTTAACTTTTCATAATTTGTTTTCTTTAACTCTTGAATATTTTTTGGGATGCCAGTGCCTAAATATTTAATACTATCTACTATTTTTAATTTATATTTCCCTTTCCTTTCCTTTTTTTTTTTTAAGAAGGAGGACACTTCCACATAACCGTTTTTATTTTGCTTCCACCCACAAGTAGAAGCATGGCTAAGCTTTTGCAAACAGTTCATAATTCTGTAGCTGGACTCATGTTGCAGAGTGCAATCTACACATCTATGAACTTAAAGGAGGGCTATGAGTGGGAAGAGAATCATGGCTTCCAATTTCAACTCTGGAATTGCACAAGCAGAAATTTCACAAGCAGGATGGGGCAGTTTCCTTATAGATGCAGCCAAAAAAAACCAAAAACCTCAGGCATTTTTCCCAGAGGTGCAACGGATTCAAATTTGAGCATAGCAGATTAAAACAAAGTGTGCTGCTGTGGTCGCTTGCACTTCTTCCCATGCAAAGTTAAATCACAGCAAGCGTTACCATGCAAGAGTCTGTTGGCATCCAGGACCCAGATGGAGCAAGAGCAAATCCAACACAAAAGCCAAATGGCCCGAAGCACCAGTATTGCAAAAAGAAAACCCAGCTTTGCTCCATTTTCAGAAAAACCTGTACAAATCTGACTCACTCCTCAAAACAAGCTGTCATCACATGAAGAAGCAGATCCAGGGCTGATCCAGGACCAGCCGAGGATATATATATATGCTGGCATTGCTTGCTTTGGGTATTTTCCCATGTATAAGGCATGGAAATGTTATTGCAACGTTTCGACAAATGTTGCAATAACATTTCCATGCCTTATACACGGGAAAATACCCGAAGCAAGCAATGCCAGCATACCTACACCCGTGAAAATCTACGAAAGCATATATATAGCAGGTTTTGCAGATATCGGCCTGTCATATATACATATATATACATATATATATATATATATATATATATATATATATATATATATATATATATATATATATATATATATATATACATACATACATACATACATACATACATATATATATATATATATACACATATATATATATATACATACATACATACATACATACATACATACATACATACATACATATATATATATATGACAGGCCGATATCTGCAAAACCTGGCAAGGAATCTTGGAGAGTCACAAACCAATTAAGCAAACTAATTGTCTCCTGCAAACTCCCCTCCTCTTTCGCTCCTCTTTTACTTCCTCTGGGAGGACCCATTCATCATCCACCTGTGGCCTTACTCCCAAGTCGACCATGTTCTTTAGCTGTTCCCTTCATCTGGCAACTGTGTGCATGCGCACACTGGGAACAGGCTCCAGCTGTTTGTCTGCCTCACTGATGTCTGACTCTGAAGGCAGCTGACAACTGCCATACGTCTCTGCCCACCCTCTGCCTCCAATATATATATCCTGGAAAAGAAGTTGATGAAAACATCCAAAATATGGTTGTTGTGTGGCCCACCAGTAGTCAGCAGAGCTGGCAGCAGATTTGGACAGTAAGAAGGTTGGGGAGGAACATGGGCCAGTCCTGGAGTCTGGCGAAGGCTCTGACGAGGGCTCTGCATTGGAGGCAGAGGGTGGGCAGAGACGTATGGCAGTTGTCAACTGCCTTCAGAGTCAGACATCAGTGAGGCAGACAAACAGCTGGAGCCTGTTCCCAGTGTGCGCATGCACACAGTTGCCAGATGAAGGGAACAGCTAAAGAACATGGTCGACTTGGTCGACTTGGGAGTAAGGCCACAGGTGGATGATGAATGGGTCCTCCCAGAGGAAGTAAAAGAGGAGCGAAAGAGGAGGGGAGTTTGCAGGAGACAATTAGTTTGCTAATTGGTTTGTGACTCTCCAAAATTCCTTGCCAGGTTTTGCAGATATCGGCCTGTCAGCTCTCCAAGCCAGATAAGGTCTGTGACTGTAAATCCTCCCTTGAAAGACTTTGCTGGATGTGAATGAGCAGAATTCACAGTAAATTAATAAAAGGGACAAGGAGTTTGCTTCGTGCTCTTGGGTAGCCTAGGTCAGAACAGTTGTGTACTTTAGGTTCCAGCATAGTCTTCACTTTCCATGTAGAGGTAGTCTAACTGAGCCCAAAATTTCTGTGGCCAAGTCAGACCGCTGTTAGGTGACTTTTGCCCCATTCAGTGACCTTTCTTGCCACAGTTGTTAAGTGAGTCTGATTTCCCCATTGAGTTTGCTTGTCAGAAGGTCACAAAAACATGACTGCATGACCCCGGGACACTGCAACTGTCCTACATACGAGTCAAATGCATCATGTGACCATGCAATGGTCGTAAGCGTGAAAAACGGCCACAAGTCACTTTTTTCAGTGCAGCTGTAACTTTGAACAGTGACTAAATGAACTGTTGTAAGTTGAAGACTACCTGAACCTGTAGTGGGAGAAAAGTACAGTTAAAAATATTGTGTGATGGCTGGTTCTTTGTAAAATCTCCCGTGAATGCAAATCAGCCCCAGCAAAATCGGATAGGTAGGTTTACAAGAACTTCTTTATCTGAAGTTTTTAAATGTAATTGAATTCAGGGAGTGGTAAAGAAAAAGCAAAATACACAGTCATGTGCTATTAAAAATGCTTTGTTAATAATAGTTGTATTATGGTTTCATAGCTGCGATTGTTTTTAGGATCATTTGAATATGAAATGTTAACATGATCCACTGATATATATTTTTTCCATAAGGAAGAAAATGCAAAATGCATAGTAAGGTACCAGAAAGGTTACATTATGCTTTTATATTCGCAATATTTAACCATCACCACCACAACGTGTACCTGCCTGCATGGCGTTTAACCCCTCCTGTGGGAACAGGGAAACAATTCTAGCCTGCTGCAGTAAAACTCTGAAAGATTGCTTTATCAAACTAAACAAGTGTTTTTGGCACCACCTTTCATGTCCAGGCCAAACTTTATCAAAGATACCGTGGAGAAGTCTTTTCAATATTTTGATCGTTGTGTATTTATACAGTTTGCTATGTACACCATGCGGGGCACTGCAAAGTAGGTATTGAATAAAAGGCTTAACCAGGACAAAGCCTCAGTGCTTTAACAACAGCAACAAATGTATCCTGCCACAATCCAAACCACCCCTTAAACCAGACTTGGCAACTTTAAGACATGTGAACTTCAATTCTGGGAGTTGAAGTCCACAAGTCTTAAAGTTGCCAAGTTTGGGGACCCCTGCCCTAAACTATTTGAAGCACACTATTTGTAGCAACAGTAGAGAAATACGATCACAGAATTGTTTGATCTCTTGGCCGGCACTCTTTTTTACTTTAAACATTGGCATTTGAAAAAATAAATCAAAGGTGGCACAAAAGATCATTTCAACCTGAGTATGGTGGCTTTTCCTCTCTTTGTCACCATTTGGATATCAGTGGAGTTTGCATTGCAAATGCTTGGGCAAGGAAGAGAGACAAGTCAGCAATTGGCATCACAGTGTCCTTCACAAACACAAGTATTTGATCTGCTCAAAGAAATCCAGATTGCCTCTGGATTTAGATTTGCATCTCTGAAGTAGCCAAATTGCCATTTGAAGTCTGTACCTAATGGCAACAACTGAGGTTTTTATGCAGTAGGATTTGGATAGAAATGCATAATGCTGTTAGGTGCTCTTGTTTACGTTCATTAAATAACACAAAGATATCCTAGGGATCAGGACTTGCGAAGAGCAGTGCAGATATTTAGAAGTTTAGTGTTAATTGCATGGTATTTCCCATGTCTAACTGCCCTACATATATCCCACCCTGGAATTTTTCTAACTCAAGGCAAGTTTATTTCAGAAATCAATTTGAAAGAGCAAAGTTTGCTTTTGTGCTCCAGATGTCTTGAATTAAAATAGGTTAGGGCTTGACCTGACCCAATGGCATGTACAAATCCCTCTAGATCTCATAGAACTGCATTGCAGGGACAGGCTTTGACCCAGATCTTAGCATCATTCTGACTATGTGGGTTAAAGCCCATAAAGTTGCATCAGAGGCACTTAATAGTCTAGCCCTATTGTGTCCTAATGGTTTGGACAACTCCTTCTTTCAAGAGATTCAAAAATGGTCTTGTTTATCGGGAAGGGAGGGAGGGAGGGAGGGAGGGAGGGAGGGAGGGAGGGAGGAAGGAAGGAAGATCTGCAGATACTGGCCTAATGCAATAGGTAAAACCTATATATGTATCCTTTAGAATAAATGGTTCTCTGCCATAACACTAGACCATATTTTGGAAGGGAAAAATATGCAGATATATATTTTATAAATATATACCCTGTTTCCCTGAAAATAAGACCTCCCCGGATAATAAGCCCAATTGGGCTTTTGAGCGCATGCGCTAAAATAAGCCCTCCCCTAAAATATTGCAACACAGCAGCAGCCATGAGGTGACCACCCTCGCCACCTACGGCACCTCAAAAATAATAAGACCTCCATGAAAATAAGGCTAAGTGCTTATTTCGGGGGTCAAAAGAAAATAAGACCCTGTCTTATTTTCAGGGAAACACAGTATATAAATATAAATATACACCTGGAAAGTGTATTGGAGATTTCATAAATTTGATAGGATGGAGAGCAGAGTACATTCCCTTCTTTTTCATGATTTGCTCTATCTCCCTGAAATACAAGACCTCTGCAAAAATGTGTGTGAAATAGAAAAAGGATCATACAATGCTGTCATCAAAGCTACCTTAGCTAAAAAGAATTTGTTGCAAATTTATATATTGAGGAGGGGTTCATTTGATTCACATATATCAATATTTGCCCAGGATGGACAACTTTCATAAAATTACTGAGCTTGGTACCCTCCATATATATTGGACCACAGCTCCTAGAATTCCAAACCCAACACATATAGAAGAGGTCAGACTGAAGGAAGCTGCTACATACAAGCTCATTGCACATCTACTTTGAATTTGCCTTCTTCCCTTTACTGTAGAAGTGAGTAATCTTTGTATGATTAAGAGTTGCTCAGGCTTTTCTTCTTTTCGTTCTACCTGGTTGTTTTTTCCACTTGCAAGAGACAATAACGTACGATGGTGTCTGAGAAATTGGAAATTAGTAATTAGTAGAATAATAGGAATGATAACAAACTATGTTTGGAAGAACGGAAAAGGAAAAAGACGGAAAAAGGGGAGGAGAAGTTGGTAGGTTAAATCGGACTTGAAAGATAATTTGATCAGAGGAATGGAAGAAAAAGGAAGGGAAAGGAAACACATTTTACGTTGTGATGTTTGTTTAAACAGTTTACACACACACACACACAAACCTATAGTCTCATCTGGGCTCAAAGACTGATGTTGAGTGGTTGCTGAAGTTCACTTAGGGAAAAGGTAGGAGCTTCAGAAGCCAGAGCCCCTTGCACACCCTGTACTAAGAGTTATGTGGAAGAACACCAAAAGCAAGAGTAGCTATTGTCAGGTCTGGGCCCCCAAAGTGCCAAAAATGAAGAAAAAGAGAGAAAAGGACCCATATGTGCAAAAATGGGGGGGAAAGAAATGATGGTGTGCAGTAACTGGCCATATATCCCTGGTAGACTACCTGGCCATCTGGTTTATGGAAGATGATTTGTAAATGTGAATGGATGAAGAATGCCAGCTCGATCCAGGATTGCCCAGAGTGAAATTTATGAAGCCATGAACAACATTGAAAGTGGGAAAGCAACCACAGAAAGTAAGGTGTAATTAACTTTGACCCTTAATAACAGACAGAAAATTGGAGAGGATGGTCCCTCTCCTTAAATTGAAACAACAACTGGGGGAGGGGGGTACTCTGACTATACCCACAGAGTCCCTAGACCAGGTGACAGCCCAGTGGGAAGCAGGAGGGAGAGAAAAGGTGGATGCAGATCAGTAGTGGGTTCTGGATCCTGTTCCAAACGATACGGTTGGAACGGGCCCGGCAATGTCCACATGGATGCGTGCAGCATGCACATGCGTCTTACTGTCCAGCGACACCTCCACGAGCCTCCGTGATGCTTCAGCTGCTCAACAGAGCATCACGCAGGCGCTGTATGCGCCATGCACCAAAGACTTTAAAGACAGATAAGGAGCGACGGTGGGTGGGTGGGCCCTCCAGGGCATACCGCCCGCAACTCACCACTGATGCAGATGAAGGAAGGTTGGGATTGGATTCGGTTTAAGGAGAAATCAAGGTGGTGGTGGTGATAAATGCACAATGGGAAAGGGGAGGTATGTTGGTGAAGTGGGAGTTGGCCCCTTCTAGGGAAAGCGAGATGGGAAATCCTGTATCAATCCTCTCATCCCACACCTTTGTAAGGTATTTTCAATGCCAAATCTCTCTCTTATGTCTATAATGAATTCAGGCTTGTCCTCCATGAAATTAGGAGTGGAAGGGCAGACCTCCAGGAATCACTGAAACCTGATTGGATAAGGAGGAGAGAGTATCTTTCACTGTTTTTTTTTTCCATCCAGTTTTTGGGTTGTGCGTCAGCTACCAGTTTTGTAGGTAGCTAGGTATGAGTTTGTATTTGTGAGGTGAGGCCTGAGGTTGAGGGTGACTATTCTTGTCCTTGCCTCTCAGCTGTATTGCAGTATCCCTTCCAAGATATTTGATCTTATTGCAGGGGCGTTTATATTTTTTTCGGAGTATAACACGCACCTTCCCCCCCTCCAAAAAGAGGGTGAAAATTTGGGTGCATCATACACTGAATGTATCCCCACCCACCCACCAGCTCCCACCCTTTGGCCTCTGCCTCCCAGCAATTTACCTCTTTGCAGCAAAGGGGGCTTGCTACAGCAATCCCTGCAGCCTGTAACAGCTGATAATGGGAGAAATTGAAAATGAAACTTGCTGTTTGCTCCACCTGGCAAATTGCTGGAAGGCAAAAAAAAAAATTTCTTTTGCTAATCAGGCTGTTTGTTTGCTGCAAGGAGGTAAGTCTGGATGGGGAGGAACAGGCTCCGACTCAAGCCATCCAAGACCGAGTGGCTGTGGTTTCTGGCACCATGACATAGCCAGCTGGTTCCATCTCTAGCTATCGGGGGCGAGTCATTAGCCCCTGCAGAAAGGGCTCGCAACTTGGGTGTCCTCCTGGACTCTCGGCTGTCTTTGGATGACCATTTGACAGCCGTAGCCAGGGGGGCCTTCTATCAGGTCTACCTGATACGCCAGTTGCGCCCCTTTCTGGATCGTGACGCCCTACGCATGGTCACTCAAGCTCTCGTCATCTCCCACCTGGACTACTGTAACGCTCTCTACAGGGACTCCCCTTGAGGTGCACTGGGAGGCTCCAGTTAGTGCAGAATGCGGCCGCGTGGGGGATTTGGGAGTCTCAAGATACACCCATGTAACACCTCTCCTGCGCGAGCTGCACTGGCTGCCTGTGGCCTTCCAGGTGCGTTTCAAGGTCCTAGTGAACATCTTTAAAGCGCTCCATGGCTTGGGACCTGGTTACTTGCAGGACCGCCTTCTACCACATACCTCCACTTGACCTGTCTGCTCCGACAGGGAGGGCCTCCTTAGGGTCCGCCGGACAATGCCAGCTGGCGACTCCCAGGGGAAGAGCCTTCTCTGTGGCAGGCCCATCCTCTGGAACGACCTGCCCCCCGACCTCCGTACAATCACAGACCTTCGCCTCTTCCGTCGGGCATTGAAAACATACTTCTTTCATGCGGCCGGCCTGGCATAGCTGGCATAGCTGTTTTATCATTTTAGTTGGGTTTTAATTATGTTCTTAGCACGGGCCAAATTCTATTTAATTTATTTTTAACTATTTTGATTGTTTGTATTTTATATTTTTATAGTTCCTGTACACCGCCCTGAGTCCCATGTTGGGAGAGAGGGCGGTATAGAAATACAATAAATAAATAAATAAATAAATAAATAAATAAATAAATAAATAAATAAATAAATAAATAAATAAATAAATAAATAAATAAATAAATAAATGCCTATAGAATGTTCAAATTATTAGACTTATTTTTTAAAGACTGCTTTATTATTTATTCTAGACAACTTGACAAAATGAAGAAGCTTTTTAAAATAAATGCTGAAGGGGCCCTGTACTATTGTTTTAAAAAGTGCTATTCTTTTAAATAGCAGAGAATAACTATACTTCCAGAAAGCACATCAATTTTAACAGCATCTGTACAAGTATAGTCTGAAATATAACACTACCAAACAGTGTATATTGTCTGTACTGTTTGTTGCAATGAAGCAAATTGCTGGGAGGCAGATATTTTTCCCTTGTTTTTGTCCCCAAAATCTTGGTGTGTCTTATACTTTGGAGCATCTTATACTCCGAAAAATATGGTAGTCACTCAAGCTATTAATTTTTGATTATTTTTAGCCTTTTCCTCCAGGGTTGGAGGTGGCTCAAGAATGGAGGTGGCTCAAGAATTTGTGGCCACTAGTCACCATATGTCCAATCTACAGAGCTTGCCAAACATTGCCCATGGAGCAGGTACAACATGCTCTGATAGGGAATACTTCCATCCATTCCTTTTTATGGACAAATCAGTTTCTTCTAATCTGATCATCAGATTGATCAGGGCCACCAGTAAGCTTCAAAGGGCAGGTAGACTAATTTGAATGCCCTGTAGCAGGCATATGATTTGGTAATTTTCTCAATAAGCTAGAGGGTAGTTCTGAACTCCTAATTATCGTTTAGAATATACAATATCTTCTCTATGCCCATTAATCCTGGGTGGTTCTGTGATAAGTTCCAGGAAAGGCGGTGGGTGAAGAAACACCAGGAATGACAGTGGCAAAAGACAAGGAGCACATAATGATTGGATGTGAGTATAAGATCAAATTCAAACCTACTCTGGGGCAATAAGGGTGGTGAAGAGGAATTATTTCTCCACCCTTGTTGCGTCTGCAGACCTGTCATTCAAGAGTATCGGTTAAAGTGACCCGTTCACTTCTTGGGAAAAGTAGAAGAGACAATGAGTGTGGTTGATGAGCTGCTCACATTTGTTCTGAGTTTGGATCCATGTGGACAGGTTATGATGAGATGACAGCGACATTGTCTCATGGTGTAGGCCAGGGGTCTGCAAAGTCGGCTCTTTTAAGACTGGTGGACTTCAACTCCCAGAATTCCCCAGCCAGCTAGGCTGGCTGGGGAATTCTGGGAGTTGAAGTCCACCAGTCTTAAAAGTCCACCAGTCTTAAAAGAATTCTGGGAGTTGAAGTCCACCAGTCTTAAAAGACTTTGCAGGCCCCTGGTGTAGGTTAACAGGGAAGCTTTTGAGTCTCTGAAATGGACAGAATTCTCTGTACCCTTAAATTTACCACCTGTAGGTTTCATCTCTTCTCCCCTGGTGATTAAAATGACCAGGGAAGGAGCAATCTAGGCAAGAGTCAAGACATTGTTGGAGAGGATGACACTAGCAAGTTTTAAAGCTTTAGAAGCTTGCCTTAGATCTATTTGTATTGGGCAGAAATCACCCTATACCCAACCTCTCCTCTGTGGCAAGGTTGAGGACAATGCAGGGTGGGTGACAGCTATAGGGGATCTTAAATAAACAATTACAGTGGTACCTCGGTTCACGAACTTAATTCGTGAAATGACTCTGTTCGCGAACCGAATTGGTCGTGAACCGAGGCACAATTTCCCATAGGGTTCAATGTAAATCCGGTTAATCCGTTCTGACCTTGTTTTTTGGTCGTAATTCTTGAACTGACTCTGTTCGCGAACCAAATTGGTCGTGAACAGAGGCACAGTTTCCCATAGGGTTCAATGTAAATCCGGTTAATCCGTTCTGACCTTGTTTTTTGGTCGTAATTCTTGAACTGAAAAGGAAATACGTTCGTAGCTAAAATATCCGCGGCTCCGGTTCGTGAAGCGAAACGGAGTTCGTGAACCCGAGCATTTTTACGAACTTTTCTGTTCGTGAAGCGAGGCGGAGTTCGTGAAGCGAGGCGGAGTTCGTGAAGCGAGCCGGAGTTCGTGAAGCGAGCCGGAGTTCGTGAAGCGGAGCATATTTTTACGAACTTTTCCGTTCGTGAACCGAAACGGTGTTTGTGAACCGGAGCACATTTTTTGGAAAATTTCTGTTCGTAAACCGAATTGGTCGTGAACAGAGGCGTTCGTGAACCGAGGTACCACTGTATCTGGATTCATGGCAATCAGAAGTGGAACTGAAACCACCCTACGTGCCTCACAAATGATTTGCAGCAAGACTTGGAGGGAAGGAGCATAACCATCCTCATCCTATTTAGATGCCTGTTGACATTATCAATTTTCTAAGCCACTGATTAGGAATGGGTGACACCATAGTACAAAGGTTCTGTCCTTTTGTGAATGGGGGAATCCAGCTGGTTGTCACCCAGGGAAGGACAGCTGGCCCTCAGGTGTTTCCTTATGGGGTGCCCAGGGCTCAGTCCTCTCTCCCATCCTGTTTAACTTCTATATGAAGCTTCTAGGAGAAGTCATCTATCAATTTAGGATAAAATATCAGCAATATGCTCATGAGAGGTAAAGGTAAAGGTTCCCCTCGCACATATGTGCTAGTCGTTCCCGACTCTAGGGGGCGGTGCTCATCTCCATTTCAAAGCGAAAGAGCCAGCACTGTCCAAAGACATCTCTATGGTCATGTGGCCGGCATGACTAAAAGCTGAAGGAGAAAGGACCTTCCCACCAAAGTGGCTCCTATTTTTTCTACTAGCATTTTTACATGCTTTTGAACTGCTAGATTTGAAGAAGCTGGGACAAGCTCACTCTGTTATGCAGTGCTAGGGATTCAAACCGCTGAACTGCTGACCTTTCTGATTGACAAGGCCAGCGTCTTAGCCACCGCGTCCCATAATATGTATGATACCCAGCTGTAAATTGAGAAACAACTTGAACAGTCCATTCAAATTGGTCTCAGTGTCTGAAGAGTGCCAAGATCTGTATAAGGAAAAAAAATATCTCACATTCAAACCTAGCAAGTCGGTAGTTATTTCTTCGGAATCCCTCTGATTCTAGATTTATACCTCGTTTGACACTTCATTGGCTGGGATTCAGGCATGGAGAATAGGCTTACAATTTGGAAGTGCTCCTGGAATCCTACTCAAACATCAGGTGGAAGCATCCTTCAAAGCAGTAGTGGGTTTCTACCTGTTCAGACTGGTTCAGCCAAAGCGATAATGGTTTGGCAGCCGGTTCTCCGGGTGGCACCATAGGCACGGGCATCTTGTTTTTCAGTTCTGCGCATGCGCAGGACCATTTTAATTGCGAAGCATGCACACGAGGGAACCAGCAGTAGTGCTTGCCAGAACCCATCTCTGCTGGAAAGCCTCTGCCTGGCTCCAGCTGGTGCACCGATTACAGCCTTAACTAAAATACATGGTCTCCCTCATAGAATATTGTATGGATTAAAATTTGTTCTTCATTGAAATGCCCTTGAAGACTATCTAGAAAGTGCCCCTTTATCAAAGTTTCTGGTTTGGGACTTTGGGTGCCATAGAAAAAGTAATAGAAAGTAACCTCAGATATCAATCTTTTCTTCTTAACATATTAGTTCTGGAATGACTTGTTTGAACTTTTCTAGGAAAACATTATATTATCACCCTGAAAGAACAATACATTTGTGTGACAAGTCACCAAAATTGAATATTTGATTGCAGGGACTTTTTGCTATTGACAGTCAGAGCCAAAAGGGATTCGATATAATAGCCGTGCTTGTTCGTGCATTTCTTTGACCTCATATACAGCCAGAGGTAGAGAGACTTATCTTGCACACACTAAAGAAGTGAAAAGATTGACCTTCTGAACTACTTATCAGAAATGCCATTTCTTTCATCCAGCCTTATTTTGATGACAGGAGGGACTTCTCTGAGGTGAAAGTGGCCTGAAGCCCTCAGGAAGTAAAAATGGTAGCACATTAGGTTCAGTTCCCTCCATGCCTTGCTTTGTTATTGAAAGAATTGATACCATCTATTCACACATTTATTTGTGAACTAGGAGAAGAATAAACAACAGGGGCAAGGCGCTCCAGATACTGTTGCAGGCCTCTGAAAGACTTTAGATATCGGTAAATTACAGCTCTTACAGCCTCACTTCCGGCAGCTTTCAAGCAAGCAAAAAAAAAACACTGTGAAACCCAGGCCAAAGAAAAATCTCTCCTCTAATAAGTGATTAGTAATTAATAAGTAATAAGTAATTAGTATAAAACATTTAAGAAAGAGTCCTGTTTGGCTAACGTGACAATGTTAGTTTCATATTTTCACCTCATATGTCATCCTTGATGAATAATTCATGAAAGAATCATTCCCACCCACCAACCCGTACCATCCGTACCATCACGGACCTACGTCTCTTCCGTCGGATGGTAAAAGCTCATTTCTTTCGTCTTGCCGGCCTGACATAGATTAGGGACTTTTCATTCGTTATTTATGTTTTTAACTATTTATTCAATTTTAGCACAGTCTTATTGTTTTAATTGTTTTTTAAATTTTGTATATTGTGTGGGGTTTTTTATCTTTCTGTGCACCGCCCGGAGTCCCTTTTGGGGAAAAGGGCGGTATATAAATTGAAAATAAAGTAAAGTAAAGTAAAGTAACCCAAATTTCTTCAGTCATGTGAGTCTCTCCTTACTTAAGACTCACTGTATAGATCAGGGGTCCCCAAACTTTTTGGCACCAGGGACCGGTTTCATGTTAAAAACATTCCGTGGACCGGTGGCCATGGCTCGGTCGCCGTAGAGGGGGAGCGGGAGAACAGGCGGCGCATCGCGCAGGGGGGTGAGTCAGCTCACTCACCCCTCTCGGGCCCCCAACGGCACGAGCGGCCGTGCCTGTGCTCTCCCACCCCCAGTGCACGCTCTGCCCAGGGGGATGCCCCCTCCTCGCTCCTCTCCAACCCTTTCTAAGAGTTGTGCCGCTCACTGCGGCCCAGTTCCTATCAAGCCACGGACCGGCACCGGTCCATGGACCGGGGGTTGGGGACCCCTGGTATAGATCATGTTTCTCATTTTGGCAACTTTAAGTTGCATGGACTTGAATTCCCAATTCCCCAGCCAGCACCGGGTATAGTATAGATCAGAGGTAGTCAAGCTTTTTATATCTACCACCCACTTTTGTATCTCTGTTAGTAGTAACATTTTCTAACCGCCCACCTGTTCCATAGTAATGATGATTTATAAAGTCAATTAAATTTTTAAAAAAGGAAAGTGCTTCAATATCGGACAAAACCCCTACCGCCCACCATGAAAGCTGGAACGCCCACTAGTGAGCAGTAGGGACCAGGTTGACTACCACTGGTATAGATAATTTGTGCATCTATTCCTGTCCAAATAAAACTAAGAATTTTCTATTGTCTTTTTCCTGGGTGTCATCACTTTCACTGAATAAAATTCTTTGGGATACTAAATAAAGTTCTCCTGCTCTGATGCTACACATTGTAGTCTTTTTCACCGATTAACTCTCTTTTATCTCCGAGATCGCATCCTGCCCCATACATCCCTTCGACAGATTCGCTCCCACAGAGAGGGACTTCTCTGGGTGCCGTCCACTAGGCAATGCCAGCGGATGACGCCCAGGGGAAGGGCCTTCTCTGTGGCGGGCCCAGCTCTATGGAACGACCTACCCCCCGAGCTCAGAACAACCCCGGACCTCAGCGCCTTCCGTCAAAAGCTCAAGACTTATCTCTTCCAGCAGGCCGGCCTGGCCTAACCTACCTACCAGCCTTTTTAGTCTGAACATCTAAATTGTTTTAATTGGGTTTTTAAGGGGTTTAGTTTTTAGGATTTTAGGTTTTTTAGCGCAGGGATAAATTGTTTAATTTGATTTTATATATTTATGATGTATCTATGTTTGTACATTTTTTAATTCCCCTGTGCACCGCCCTGAGTCCCTTCAGGGAGAGGGAGCGGTCTACAAATTAAATTATTATTATTGTTGTTGTTGTTGTTGTTGTTGTTGTTGTTATTGTTATTAAGCTTTTCACTTACCTGTGCATTTTACTCTGCTGATAGTTTTGTTTTAATTATAAAAAAAAATAAGCAGCATCCAGATGCTCAGAGCTGCCTGTTACAAATGTGTTACAACTAGTGTCTGTTTGAAATGCCAAAACTGTTCGTAAAATGATTCTGTCCACAGATGTCACAAAGGGTGACTACCAGGGGTGGGTTGCTTCCGGTTCGGCCCAGATCGGGCAAACCGGTAATAGCAGCAGCAGGAGGCTCCGCCTACCCGGCTGGACGCTTCTGCGCATGCGCAGAAGCATCGTGTACGCAAGCACGCCCAAACCGGTAGTAAAAATATTGGCAGCCCACCACTGGTGGCTACCACTCTTATCAATTGAGGAAAAAAACAAGAAGAGAATTATGTCATATTACGGGTAATAGTCAGAAGTAAGAGATCCAATATCTTGTTGAAACGGTTTTGATTAAATATTGACCCAAGGAGCCCTCCTTCTCTGAAGATAATACAATTACGTTTTCAAAACTACACCCTCTTCCTCCGACACAGCTGTTGCCTTCATCAATCCCATTTATAAGCAGCAGCTGCACGTGCTTGGCAGGGATCCAAAATCACTGTTTTTCAATCTTGACAATTTTAAGATGCGTGTATTTATGCTGGTTGGGGAATTCTGGTAGTTAAAGTCCACACATCTTAAAACCATGGGGAACAGCAAAGCCATCCTTGGAATAAATAGGAACAAGGAACTATGATAAAGCCTTGACATTTAGCAGCAGAGGAAAATGTCAGGCTTCACAAAGTGGGATAAGGTGGGAAATTCCACTTGAGTAAAACCACCTGCCCTGAAGCTCCAGAGGGATTACTGTAAAACCGGTTTGTGGTAGCTGCTGTGGAGCAAGACCTTTGTTTATAGTTAATTCTCTGGATTTCCTAAACCCTTGAAGCCCCATAACTTCATCAGGCTACAGAGGGTACCAAAGAATCTTTCCTCAAAGCCTTTGGTGAAGGCCTCACAGATTGCTCCAATATTGATGAGAATTGTAACTTGCAAAAGTGACAGAGTAGAACAATGCTTAAAGCCCTAACCAATTTCGCTGTATACATGATGTACAATGACAATAAAGGCTTTGAACAATAATCATATGGTCAATAAACAAGTAGTAGTTCTCCTGGATTGAACCTCTTTTTGATGGGCCAATTTGATAGGCTTCTCAAAAGTTAAGTGAGGCTCCCTGCCATTGCCAGAAAAGCATATTGAACTGAAAAAGCACATTCTTGTCTTTAAAGGATCCTCTAGGCCCCACCAAAAGGAGGGGGGAACCATTTGAAAATGTGACAGATGTTAAGTCATTGACAATAATCAGGATAGATGCAAACTGAGAAATAGCTCTATCCAAATTCAACTAGACACATTTCTGATCTAGTGTCCAGTCAAGCAACCTGGATCCTGCTCTGGATGTTAATTCAGTGGCTTCCTCTTGAGGGGGAACTTCTAGGACTCTTCTTACTGTGGCTGCTTAGCTTTAAACCAGGTAGGTCTGCAAGACAAAGAAGTCTCTGAAAAATAATACAAACACACCCTTTTATTTTTGCTTTTGTTCTCTCTGAGCTTGCTTGTTTTCTTGCAGACGTTTCATCACCCAACTAGATAACATCATCAGTGCTAGTAAGGAGAGGGATTTGCTCTAAGTTTATATCCTAGTGGCTTGCCCTGTTGGTATTGGTGTGGATGGTCTTAGGGGTTCTTTGGTTTACTGTTGGGCTTGTTTAGCAGTTCCCTGATTGGGGTATTGTTTGCTTCTTGGTTGTTGGTCTGATGTTAATCTTAGAGTTATAATAATACAATACAATAGCAGAGTTGGAAGGGACCTTGTAGGTCTTCTAGTCCAACCCCCTGCGTGGGCAGGAGCCCTATACCATTTCAGACAAATGGCTATCTAACATCTTTTTGAAGACTTCCAGGGTTGGGGCATTCACAACTTCTGGAGGCAAGCTGTTCCAGAGGTTAATCGTTCTAACTGTCAGGAAATTTCTCCTTAGTTCTAAGTTGCTTCTCTCCTTGATTAGTTTCCACCCATTGCTTCTTGTCCTGCCCCCAGGTGCCTTGGAGAATAGTTTGGCTCCCACTTCTTTGTGGCACCCTCTGAGATATCGGAACACTGCTATCATGTCTCCCCTGGTCCTTCTCGTCATCAAACTAGACATACCCAGCTCCTGCAACCGTTCTTCATATGTTTTAGTCTCCAGTTCCCTAATCATCTTGGTTGCTCTTCTCTGCATTCTTTCCAGAGTCTCCACGTCTTTTCTACATCGTGGCGACCAAAACTGTATGCAGTATTCCAAGTGTGGCCTTACCAAGGCACTATACAGTGGCATTAACACTTCACGTGATCTAGATTCTATCCCTCTGTTTATGCAGCCTAGAACTGTGTTGGCTTTTTTGGCAGCTGCTGCACACTGCTGGCTCATATTTAAATGGTTGTCCACTAAGACTCCTAGATCCCTCTCACAGTTGCTACTATTGAGCACCTATACTGTACTTGTGCATTTTGTTTTTAATCTATGCTCATGTGGGTGCTGATAGCTGATTGGTTATGTCTATGTGTCTATTGATGGCTAATTTGTCAAGGTGCCAGGCTTTCAGAAATTTCCTAGCATTTTTGGACTTGGCTTGGTCCAGGATGGTCACAGTTTTCCAATTGAAACTGTATTAAGTCTGTCCATATGTTGTGAAATTAGAGAGTTTTCATCATGTCCTCTGACTGCTAGCTCATTGATGCATTTGCCAGTCTTATGTATGGTTGTTACATGTATGGTTGTTACAGTCATTACACTGTATGTTGTAGATGACTCCTGGGGTTTTGAGGAGAAGGGGCTCCTGGTTCTTTTGGTTTACTTAGGATGTTTTGAAGGTTGGCTTGTGTGCTACGCTGATTCCATGTGGTTGTAGTGATCTGTTGGTAGTTTTTGAGATGTTCTTGATGTATGACAGTATTATTCTTTTTAGGGCTTGTGTTGGTTGTACTGTATTAGGTTGAGTGGTCTGACACATTTTGATAAAATTGCATGGATATCCATTTTGTTGGAATACGTTGTATAGATGCTCTGTTTCCTTCTTCTGCTGTTCAGGGTTGCTGCAGTGAGTTTGCTCATCTAAGCAAAGTTCTTACACAGCTTCTCTTGTGGGAGATTAGGTTATTGCTTTGGTAGTGGAGCACTTGTTGGTGTGGGTGGTTTTTCTGTTTCTAGTTTGCCACTGTGGTCTCTGCTGACCAGGATGTCCAGGAAGAGTAGTGAGTTGTTGTTGTTTTCTTCTTCTCTAGTAAACTGGATTCCTTTGAAGACGTCGTTGATGGTTCTGTGGGTGTTCTCTAATTGGTCCTTTTTTATTATGGTGGTGTCATCTACATATTTGATCCATATTTTTGTTTGTATTTGTGGAAGTGTTATGGTTTCTAGACATTGCATAATGGACCGCTATAAGTACAGAAAGAGATAATCCCATAGGTGTGTCTTTAATTTGTTGATAAGTTGTCTATCAAATTGGAAGTATCTGGTCAAGCAATAATTTATGAGATCCGTTATCCTGGGTGCTTCAATCAACTTGTATTTGGCTAAGTCAGGCGTGCTGTTGTGATTATAGATGTTTTGGCTGATTCTACATCTATGGACATGAACAGGGCTATGACATCAAATGAAACCATGATTTCATCCTCATCTTTGATAAAAACTCTTTAACTTCACAACATATTGACAAACTTAACCATAGTTTCAACTGGTATGTTATGACCATCCTAAATCAAGTCAAAACCAACAGCGATAGGGGATTAATGATTTCTTCATTCTCCAGAACATTCTTATATTTAAATGTATGTATGTATGTATGTATGTATGTATGTATGTATGTATGTATGTATATGTGTGTGTGTGTGTTAGTTTTATGAGCTGATCAATAAATAAATCAGAGAGACCAGGATAGATGTATTTCGAGCTTATTAGCTCTCATCAGCTGGCCATACCCTTTACTGGGACTCGAAAACTAACACACATATCTAAAAAAATTTACACAACGGAACTCTTGGCTTTCTGTCTAGATGGTCTCTGGTGATGAGCCGAAAGGCAGGAAAGGAAACAGTATGTCTCCTCCCTTAATTGGGGCCTCTTAACAGGATGTTGTGGAAACTATTACATACATACATACATACATACATACATACATACATACATACTTACTTACTTACTTACTTACTTACTTACTTACTTATTTATTTATTTACATGGGATTCTGATAAATTAGCCATCAATAGAAACAGAGACATAAACAATATCTGTGTACTATGAAAAAGTCAAAAAGGAAATAAAAAGATCAAAATACCTCCCCACCAGCAATCGGCATTCAAGTGAGCATAGATCAACATCAGACCAAGATCAACATCAGACCAAAAATCAAGCAAACAACACCCCAATTAAGGAACTGCCAAATAAGCCAACAGTAAATAGCTCAACCAAAGAACTTCTAAGACCACCCAACCAATACTGACCGGACAAGTCACTAGACTATAAACAGCACTCCTTACTAGCACTGAAGATGTTACCTACCATATTTTTCAGAGTATAAGATGCACCCAGGTTTTGAAGAGGCAATTTTTTTAAAAAAGTAGGTAGGTAGATAGAGGGATAGAGAAGGAGAGAAAGAGAGAGAAATACAGTAGGTAAGGAGGAAGGGAGGGAGAGTAGTTAGGTAGGTAGGTAGATAAAGGGATAGAGAGAGAGAAAGAGAAATACAGTAGGTAGATAGGTAGGGAAAGAGAGTGTGTAGATAGTAGGGAGAGAGAGAGAGAGAGAGAGAGAGAGAGAGAGGTAGGTACATAGGTAGGTAAGTAGGTAGATGTTTCCAGGTGTATTTATCCATGTGCTGGAGAAGAAAATCACTGTAGCACCTAAGACTTTGTTTCTGCTGGCACAATACTTGACCAATGCAATTCTCATCAATCAGTCTAATTAAAAAGTTTTCCGAAAGAAAAAAAGTTTTTGCACTCTGCAAACCTCCCCAAAACAGCCAGTTTTTCGTGAAAATGGGCTTTTTTCCAAATAAAAGGCATGAATAGCCTTGGGTGGAGGGCTTGCAGAGTGCTCTGGGGGGGGGAAAGCAAAAATGAGCAAAAAACTGGCCTGTTTTTCGTGAAAACAGGCCATTTTTTTGTCAAAAAAATAGCATGAATAGCCTTATGGAGGCTGCTGGGGACTGGGGGGAGGGGCAAATTTTTAGGCTCATTTCTGCCCTCCCCAGCCCCCAGGAGTCTCTGGAAGCCTCTATAAGGCTATGCACGGTCAGTTTAGTGAAGTGGGTGGGGTTTTGGGAGGCAAAAAATGCTGTATTCGATGTATAAGACGCACCCAGATTTTCAGCCTCTTTTTAGAGGAAGAAAGGTGTGTCTTATATTCTGAAAAATATGGTAGTTTGGATAATGAAACATCTGCCAGAAAACAAGCAAACTCAGAGAGCACCAAGGACCCCTCATTTCCACCCTGAGCTACAAATATTCTCCTTTGTCATTTGTTTGTTTGTTTGTTTGCATAATACATTTGTTTGTTTGCTTGTTTGCATAATACATATCTACCTTGAAACATAAAACTGCATGTGGGCAAAATTAAAATAAAAGAGAAAATGAATATTACAATGCAAAAAGTATGCGTGGCTTGCTCTGCCTACGTTCTCCAGTTCCCTAACAGGATAAACAAGCAGAGAGTGTGCAATAGTTTTCCGAAAAGTTGAAGGAGTGACAGGTAGTGTCATTAGCTGGAGGCCACTTAGTTCTCCCTGTAAAAGTACAATCTTCTTCATCTCATGTCTATTAAAAAAAAAAAAAAAGGTTTGAAAAGCATTTCTCAAGAGTGACCAAATGTCACGTGATTTTCCAATCTTGTACTTTAAAAAGGAAAGCCTGGGAAAAAAAGATGAATTTTCTTCTTTCCGAGAACCTCTGGTCCTTTTCAAAAGTGTGATGTTGTCCCTCTGGTAATTTTCCTTACCTAGAATTACAGTTTGCCAATTATGCCACAGCCTCTAGGCCAGTGTTTCTCAACCTTGGCGACTTTAAGTCCTGTGGACTTCAACTCCCAGAATCCCCCAGCCAGCATAGCCAAAGTTGAGAAACACTGCTTTAGGCTATCAAGATTTAAGCCCTGCAGGTAATGTTCTTCTGCTTGGTATTAAAGCCAGGTCC
This sequence comes from Rhabdophis nuchalis, assembly GCA_039707465.1. Classification (NCBI taxonomy): domain Eukaryota; kingdom Metazoa; phylum Chordata; class Lepidosauria; order Squamata; family Natricidae; genus Rhabdophis; species Rhabdophis nuchalis. The sequence goes on along the minus strand of CM077646.1, from coordinate 141,587,691 downwards.
AAAGATTCAGATTTTTTAAAAAAAAAAAAACCCCACCTTTTTAAAACAATCAATTGATTGCCAGTAGCTATGACTATCTACCTTTAACTATAAGAATGTTCTGGGAAATGAAGGAATCATTAAACCATTCCCAAACACTGCTGAGCAAACAAGATTATTTAATGAACAAATTTTGCTTTGCTTTTTTCCCTCCCCTCAACTGAATTGAAGGGTACTTTCTAGAGTATATTTACCTTAACATTTTCATATTTAAAATTGGCATAGTGCTTTGGTATATTTAACTTCATGATGTCAGTTTGTTCAATAACCAGTCCATATTGTAGATAAGGAAATAAGTCAGAGATATAGTAGCCAGTCCGTGGCCGTCAGCTGACAATAAGGTGGAATTTGAATTGTGACTATCCAGGCTCCTAGGCCTCATCGTTCCAGTTCCTGAAACACAAAATTAAACTGTCATCCAAGAATTTTGAAGTGTATTTTAATATTTGCTTTATGGATGTCTGTTCTCATTTTTTGAAGAAAAAAAAATCCATGGGATTGGAGCGAAATGGCTGGGAGATGCCTTGAGATTGCAACTTCAGACTTTCTAGGCCAGAAGGCTAAATAAACAATAGCCAGGAATTGGGGAAGTAGCAGTTCCACACACCCCAAATGTTGTAGGAAAGGACACAGGACACAGACAAACTCTTTAACATAGGAATAGGTTTATTCTGTGCACGTGGTTCAGCAAAAAGCTGCAAGCTCGTACAAAATTTTTAGCGAATTTTTAGCACAGGGTTGGTTTAATCGTTTTTTATGAAATGTATGTATTTTTTGACTGTTTTTATTCTGCCTGTGCACCGCCCCGGGTCCCTGTGGGGAGAGGGTGCGGTTTAAAAATAAAATTATTATTATTATTATTATTATTATTATTATTATTATTATTATTATTATTATTATTATTATAAAATGTCTGAACACCGTCATACTGACAAAGATCATCTTTATACCCTCGGTTACGTATACATTCCTGTTATCCTACATTTGCCCAAATATGGAGTTTAGGGGGGATCGGAATGGTACCATTTGAGACAGTTTGCTTAGGTCAACAAAATATATGTCTTTTGGGCTATTTGTGGCTAATAAAGAGAGAGAGAGTAGGGAAGTTGCTGGGAAAGATTGTGGGAGCAGTACAACAACAGGATTTCTAGACCCCTTTCTAGATCGTGGTGCCCTATGCACAGTCACTCAATAATAACAACAACAACAACAACAACAACAACAACAACAACAACAACTTAACTGTTTTTTTGGTTTTTTAGTGGTTTGTCTTAGTTTTAACATGAGATTTTAGCGCAGGTTTTAGTTTAATTCTTTTTTAATACTGTATTGTTTGTGGTTTTATATGTACTTTTAATTTCCCTGTGCCCCGCCTCGAGTCCCTTTGGGGAGAGAGAGCGGGTTATAAATTAAATTATTTAATAATAATAATAATAATAATAATAATAATAATAATAATAATAATAATAATAATAATAATAATAATAATAATAATAATAATAATAATAATAGGAAGCATCTGTCTGGGTCACGAAGACCTTTTTGCAAGTTAAAGCAGAATAACAAAGAGCATAGCTTGCAATCTTTACTTAACCAAGTTTGCTTGACCAAAGTTGCTTGACTAAAGTTTGAGGCCTAGGCCAGCCTTAGACCTCTGCAGCTTCTGCTGCTGCCTCATTTCCCCCCTTTGTGGCTCCTCTGACTTCCAGAAGAGCCACATATTCAACCTCATCCATAGTTTCATATTCCCACATGGCCATTACCTATGCTGTAGCTTTTCTTTCAGCTAGTAATGATAAACTATTTGTAATGGTATGAATAAAAATGGGCAGAATATATGGTAAGATAACAACACATCCAGCTGCTATAAGACCAATTAATGCAACCACTGCTTGTAAACTGACTGCTTGGAGAATGCTGGTCAAAAACATCTCTGTCACCTAATAAACCTGTTTCCGAAGCTAATTCTGTCATTCAGCCTCCCTCTGATATGCCTTTGCCTTCCCCCAAGCTTGGAGCGGGTACCTTCTGACAGGTTTGAAAAGGATTTATGTCAATTCATAGGTGGTCCAGTAGGTCATCGGTGTGTCTAATGTCGTGTGAATGTATTTAAAGTTACAGGGTGAAACCAGCCTCCGGGAAGAACATACGATAAACTCTCTCACTTCTCTTGACTCTTACATAATCAAATTATATAACCTGCCTTGGACAAAATACGCCTCAACACTAAATGGTAATTATGAGTGCTGAACGATTGTTTGTGACAGAGTCCTGGTGGGATGAATGCTCAAGTGATGATTGAAGATCTTTTGACCTAGCTGTCATGAGTCACACCGCATCCCCAGGAAAGCTAAGTGTAGACTTTCCTACTCCATTGTGCTTTGAGCAACATGGCGATAGTTGTCCTTAGAAACTTCAGAGTTAGGTGTAGCGTAGCAGCGGCTCACACAATGTGACTGAATCCTGTTACAGATAGCCCTTGACTTACAACTGTTCATTTAGTGACTATTTGAAATTACAACAGCTTTGAGAAAAGTGGCTTGTGATTGTTTTTCACACTTATGACTATTGCAGTATTCCCGTGGTGACACGATCAAAATTTGGACGTTTGGCAACTGGCTCATATTTGTGACAGTTGTGGTGTCCTGGGGTCATGTGGTTCCCTTTTGTGACCTTCCGACAAGCAAAGTCAATGGGGAAACCAGATTCATTTTACAACGTGTTACTAACTTAACAAATGCAGCAATTCACTTAATAACGGTGGAAAGAAAGGTAAAATGGGGTGGGGGGGAAATCATTTAACAACTGTTCCTCTTATCAATAGAAATTTTGGGTTCGGTTGTGGTTGCAAGTTGAGGACTACCTGCAAGTGACTTGAGGTATACAGGTAGTCCAACTATGCGACTAACCTAACTGCAGTGATTCATTTAACAACAGCGGCAAAAAAGTCGTAAAATGGGGCAAAATATACTTAACAAATGTCTTGCTTAGCAACATAAATTTTGGGCTCAGTTGCGATCATAAGTTTAGGATTTCTTGTACACACTCATCAAGAAAATATATAAGTATAACCAGAAAATTCCTTTACCCAAATTTAAATCTAGGGGTAATGATGTGGTGCCATTGAAGAAAATTATTGTAATGGTGAGGAAATCTAGATGGCGTACACCATTTCCCCCTGTTCTTCCCTTGGGATTTTATTTATTAAATTTATATGCCACCCATCTCACTGTCAAGCAATGTGCATGCTACACATTTGCTAAAACAAACCCAGGGGAATAAAATGTTACTCTTGACTTTGGAAAGGATAGTTTTCAACAGCATAAAAACGTGAAATCGTGTTTTGGATTTACCTTCCTCTACTGAGTTTTAATGTCCTGTCCGTGACCATTTCAGAGGTGGGTTGCTGCTGGTTCAGCCGAACCGGTAGTGGAATTCAGGCCTAGGTCACAGAACCAGCAGTGACTCGGGCCTGCCAGCCCCCAAACCAGTTCCCTCGCTGCTGCTGAGCTGCCGTCATTTTGGATTTTAGTGACTGCGCATGCACAGTTCACTGTAAATTGTTTTGTGCATGCATAAGGTGACCAGATGTCCCACTTCTGGCGGGACAGTCCCGATTTACCAGCAGATGTCCCGCGCCCCGCCTCAAAGGGACCAGAGGTTCTCTTCAAAATGTCCCGCTTTTTGCGGGCAGGCAGCGGGCACGGATAGCTGAGAGCGGCAGCTCGGGCAGGGAGGGCGTCGGGGCCGAGCAGAGGGGGAGCGCACGCTCCTGTGTGGCATGCGCCTGCGCAGAGGGCATCGGGGCCAAGGAGAGGGGGGGCGCTCCGGCGCGGCACGCGCCTGTGCAGAGGGGCCCTCTTTAAAGGCACCGGTGGCGGCCCGGCCCGGCGGTGCTGAGAGCCGCTGGCTCGGGCGGGAAGGGGGAAGGTGGGCCGAGGCGGCCGCTTTCAGCTCGGCCCATCATGCCGGCATGATGGGCTGACAGCGGCCGGCTCGGGCCGCCTTTCCCCTCCCCGTCCCAGCCGGCTGCTCTCAGCGCCGCCGGGCCAGTCCGCCGCCGCTGCCTTTAAAGAGGGCTCCAGGGGGCAGGTGGGAGCGCGCCCCTGCCTCGACGCCCTCTGCGAAGGCGTGTGCCGCACCGGAGCGTGTGCCCCCCCCCCGTCGACGGTGTCCCGCTTTGGGTCTTTGAAAATCTGGTCACCTTATGCATGCACAAAGAACAATTTACATTTGACAGCCCACACGTGCGTTGCACGTGAGTTGCAAACTGGTAGTAAAACCGGCAGCAACCCACTCCTGGACCATTTGTGTAGATTTTACTTGCTATTAAGATTGCTATTCTCTGCTTCACTGCATTCAGTCAATCCACTCAGCCTCTCCCTCGTTTGTGTGTTCACTGCTTTTGAATACCAAAGCTACGCACGTGCTTTGCTGTGGCAAAATATTTGACAAAATCCACCACCAGACCAGGTGCACATGCTCAAGAAGTTATGTGAATTAGGTTGGAGAAGAGACAATAGCCAAGTATGTTGACAAAGCTAGAGTAAGTTTAGCTAAACCCTCCTCACAAGGCCTTTTCAAACTAGTGGAAGACAAGAAATCTTCCTCTTATGACCACTCATTCAGATATCATTTAAAGTTACAATGACATTGAGCAAGGGGAACTTATGCCCAGTTCTTGAAGTTCCATCTGTCACTGCATACCCATGATCATGATTTAGACACTTGACAACCAGCTTACAATAACAAGCCTCGGTGGCGCAGTGATTAGAGTGCAGTACTGCGGGTTACTTCTGCTGCCTGCTGGCTGCCTGCAATTTGGCAGTTCAAATCCCATCAGGCTCAAGGTTGACTCAGCCTTCTATCCTTCCCGAGGTGGGTAAAATGAGGAGGCAATATGTTGACTCTGTAAACCGCTTAGAGAGGGCTGTAAAGCACTGGGAAGTGGTATGTAAGTCTAAATGCTAAGTGCTATTGCTCCAACACTTGCAGCATCACACAGTTATGTGATCACCATTTGTGACCTTCCCTGCAGGCAAAATCATTTGGGATTTTGGCAGGGGGTGACAAATCATCACACAAATCAGTTCTAATCCTGCCACTTTTTCAACTGTCTACCTACCCATCCTCCACAGTGCCTGCATGGCACCCACTCACCCGCCTGCATTTTGTAGCACCCAACACCTGCACTTGGTAGTACCCCTCTTTGTAACACTCCCAGCCATGATTGCCTGGATTCCTGCATCTTCTCACCAGTCTTTGCTTAATGACACACATTCTTGCTTGACAAAAGCAATGGGAACTACAGAGATTGCCATCAATAAGTGATGCAGTAGCATAATATCATGCTGTCCAACTTTAGAAAGTACAGCCCCAATTGCCATCATCATCCCTACGATCGACTCGCTCCCAGGGAGAGGGTCTTCTCCAGGTGCCGTTGACCGGGCAATGCCGATTGGCGGCTCCCAGGGGAAGGGCCTTCTCTGTGGTGGGCCCAACCCTCTGGAACGGCCTACCTCCCGATCTCCGTACCATCTCAGACCTCCGCTTGTTCCGCCGACACTTAAAAACTTACTATTTTCATTTGGCCGGCCTAGCATGATCTACTCCACACCCTACTGTCTTATAATCAAATCAAAGTTTAATTTATGGGTTTTTAAATTTATTTTAAGTAGGGTATTGATTTAATTTAGTTATTATTTAGTAATATTTTGTATTTATGTATATTTATTTTAAATCTCTGTTCGCCGCCCCGAGTCCCTTTGTGGTGAGATGGGTGAGGGTTACAAATGTGAATAATAATAATAATAATAATAATAATAATAATAATAATAATAATAATAATAATAATAATAATCATCATCATCATCATCATCATCATCATCATCATCATCATCATCATCATCATCATCACCCAAGGTCTACCTCTAGATTGCACAAAGCTGCAGAAAGTTCAGGATCCAGTCTGAGAATGTGCAGGCTAAACAAAGGTGTTTTTAAATGCACAATTCACTCGTTCCTAAGACGCTCACTCCTCTTTGTTTAAAAGAAAAACAGCAGATGAAAGAACAAAATAACAGAGACAGGTGAGTAAGATAGGAAGAGGAACAGTAAACTGTTTCTCCTTCTCCGTATCATTTTTCCACCCAAAACCTGCAACTCATCCAATAGCGCTTTCAAACCTAGTGGTATAAGCCATGATTCACAGTCTGACTCTAACCTGGAATCTGACAATGTTGCTTCAGGTGAGCCTGTGCTTCAGGATGGTCAGCCTCAGGAATCAAAAAACCAGGATTCAATGTAGGCTGATCAGCCACAGGCATCCCCTATTCAGCTGGAATAGTTAGACGAAGAGGTACAATCCTCAAGCACAAAGTCAAGGCAAATCCAGAGGTGAGCAGAACAATGTTCCTCAATGAGACTCCTCACTAGGCAAAAGAGGAGGCATGTGCAGTTGCAGCCAGCTGGCTACAGAGAATTGGTTGGCCCTTTTACTTGCAGTCTTTGCTAGAGACAACCAATTGACTTAGCCCTTGCACCTTATTTATTTACTTATTTTGCCAAACATATATGAGATAGCAGGCATAAGTGATCCATTCAAGATGGCGGCGCACTTAGGCGCTGCGGCTTTGAGCTCCTGGTGTCACAGTAGAGTTAGGCAAAAACTAGTCTATACCCACAGGGAGTTATTAAGTTATTATTAAAGATTGGATCTTCTAGTCGACTCGATATTACCAGCGACTTCCAGCAGTCTCATAATATACCGAGTGACATAGTAAGACTGCCAGGCTCTCCATAAATTGTTGTTTGGCCTAGGAGGCAGCGAAGAGAGCCGAAGCAGAAGCGGGGATGCAGAGCAGTTTTGCTAGTTCGATTACAGAAGCAGCCTCACAGACCAGCATTACCAAGCATTTCCTAACCAACTCTAGATCCGTTGTCCACAAAACCAATGAACTAGAGCTATGGATGGCAGCGAATAAGCTCATTCGTGACTGCTGTGTGATGATCATCACAGAGACCTGGCTTCATCCACTTGTACTGGATACGTCTGTGGAGCTAACTAACCGCACCACACACCGCTTTGACAGAAACAACAACTCTGGTAAAAGCAAAGATGGAGGACTGTGTATTTACACACATAATAACTGGTGTACTAACAGTAGAGTTGCTTATACACACTGTTCTGCAGACGTGGAATTCTCAACTGTCATTTGTCAGCCATTTTATCTGCCTGGAGAGATTTCTGTTATAGTTGTCACTGCTGTCTGTATTCCACCTGATGCAAATGTTAGCACAACGCTCAAACCAATTTCGTTGTAATTTTTTATTTTATTACAATGACAATAAAGATTATTATTATTATTATTAGTAGTAGTAGTAGTAGTAGTAGTAGTAGTAGTAGTAGTAGTAGTAGTAGTATAAACATGGACACAAACACAGGAAATGGGGACAAATAAATGGGGACAATAGGACAAGGACGGTAGGCACACTGGTGCGCTTATGTGCATCCCCTTACAGACCTCTTTAAAAAAGGGGTGAGGTCCATGCTAGACAGTTTAAGGTTAAAGTTATGGGGGTTTGAGGATGTAACAACAGAGTTGGGTACAGCATTCCAAGCATTGACCACTCTGTGGCTGAAGTCCTATTTTCTGCTATCAAGTTTTGAGCGATTTACCTTGAGTTTGTATCTATTGTTTGCCCGTGTATTATTATGGCTGAAGCTGAAGTAGTCATTGACAGGTAGGATGTAGTAGTATAGTTGTAGGTGTAGGATCTTGTTCATGATTCTTGGCCATTCCCCATTTGCATCCTGCCACTCTTAGAACGTATTTGGACTATGCTTTTGTTTCTTAGCTTTCTTGCTAAGCATATGACTCAAAGCACGTCTGCTGTTATCTACCTAAAACTGTAATAAATCTGTCAGCTCTGAATACCTTCGTATGTATCAGCAACCTTGAAACAGAATGCCTAGGGCAAATAGCATCTTTGGGCAATAACTGTACAGATGTAACATTTTTTTTAAAAATTTAAGCAATAACTTTAGGTATATTTATTTACTGGAACATTAATCTCACTTTAATCAGACCAAATGCAATGTAATTAAGATATCAAGATTATACTGAACTATGTTGGAAAATTCTTTCGTATTTTAAAAACAATGGAATGAGATAGGTGATTACATAAAGACTTATTGTTATTAAATAACTGGGTATGTCTAGCTTGATGAAGAGAAGGACCAGGGGAGACATGATAGCAGCGTTCCGATATCTCAGAGGGTGCCACAAAGAAGAGGGAGTCAAACTATTCTCCAAGGTACCTGGGGGCAGGACAAGAAGCAATGGGTGGAAACTAATTAAGGAAAGGAGCAACTTAGAACTAAGGAGACATTTCCTGACAGTTAGAACAATTAACCTCTGGAACAGCTTGCCTCCAGAAGTTGTGAATGCCCCAACCCTGGAAGTCTTTAAGAAGATGTTAGATAGACATTTGTCTGAAATGGTATAAGGTTCCTGCCCACGCAGGGGGTTGGACTAGAAGACCTACAAGGTCCCTTCCAACTCTGCTATTGTATATTGTAAATAGATAAAGAAGGAAAGAAGGGAACAAGGTTTGCCCAAAATGAAGGAATATTAACTGTAATTAAATATATGTTGCTCAATGATAGTGATGTATTTAGCTAACAAGGAGAAGGGCGGGGTATAAATTTAATAAAATAAAATAAATAAAAAAATATTTGATGGATAATCAGTGATTGTATATGCAATTGAAAAGATTGATGCACAAATGCTTATAACCAAACGACATGCTAAATGAAATTGAGGAGGGTTTTATGTTATGTTTTGCTTGTCTTTGTATGTTTAAAAAATATTTTTTTAAACGATATCAAGATTATACTGAACTAATCTCATAATTGTGTTGTAATATTTATACATAAATATGTATTTACTCACCTTGCTATTTCCTTTTGGGGTAAGCAATGTTACAGAAACTAGAAAAGGAGCAAGAAATAGCCAAATAAATTAAAGGTAGAATATTTAACAAACGAAATATTGTTATCTCCATTTCTCAACGGCATGCTCTTGCAACGTTGCCACCATCTCATTCTTGACACACCAGAACCTTTCGGGTGACACATCATCATGTACCAATACCCGACAACAACTGTTTTCAAAAACATGCCTGGTTCTCACATGATTTTCAAATGCTGCAGCCCAGTGGTGAAATCTGAATTTTTTTCCTACCGGTTCTGTGGGTGTGGCTTGGGGGTGTTTGTGTCATGTCACTGGATGGGTGTGGCTATGTAGTCAATGTGACTGTGGTCAAAAGACAGAAATTCACTTTAACAAAGTCCTTCTGGAGCAGGGGGTTGGACTAGATGACCTCCACATCCTTCCAGCCCTGGATTGCTGTGCTCTTTCAAGGTATCCTCTGAAGCTCCATCTAGTGCCAGGTTTGTGGTCCTTCCTTCCTCCCTCACCTTTTCCCTCCCTCCCTCCCTTTCTCCTTCCTTCCTTCCTTCCTTCCTTCCTTCCTTTCTCAGCACCCCCCATTTTTGGCCCAGCTCTTTTTTCGCTTTTTGAAGCATTTTTTCCCTGCCTATTCGCCTGAACTGGCAGGAAGGAAATGCTTTAAAAGGGGGGAGGGGCAGTGGTGAGTTTCTGCAGGCTCGCACCTACTCGCGAGAGACGGTTGGTGAAATTTAGAGAACCGGTGAGAGGGGGTTCCACCGGCGTACCTGGAAGTAAATCTGGCCCGCCGCTGCCAGTGACCCAACGGAAAGGAAAGGAAAGGAAGAAAGGAAAGGAAAGGAAAGGAAAGGAAGGAAGGAAGGAAGGAAGGAAGGAAGGAAGGAAGAAAGAAAGAAAGAAAGAAAGAAAGAAAGAAAGAAAGAAAGAAAGAAAGAAAGAAAGAAAGAAAGAGAATTTATCATCACAATTGAGTCCAAAATTTTGGTTGCTAAGCAAGAGCGTTGTTAAATGAGTTTCACCACATTTTAAAAGATGGCCACTCCCACCCTGTCACATGACTGCCAAGCCACGCCCACAAAATAGGCCACACCTACAGAGTAGGTTCTAAAAAATTTGAAACCCACCACTGGGGAGGGGGGAACTTTTTACTACTGGCTCGCAGAACCAAGGACAATTGTCCCTACCGGTTCGGCCGAACTGGGCCAAACCAAGAGATTTTACCCATCCTGCAGAGGCCGCACATGAATACAGTGTGCTGTCGCATGGCCTCAGAGCCTGGGGGCCTCCAAACATCATATGAGAACGGGGGCTTGGTGTGTCTTTCAGAGGCTGCAAAGGCTAGGAAAGAATATTCTGCAAAACCTCTTCAAGAACGAAGGCTTCATGAAACCCAGAGCTACCTTGGGTAGGCTACAGGAGCCTGTCAACATAAGAAGAACATTGTTTGAAGGTAAGGGGTATGCAACAGATCCTGGGATCGCATTTATTTATAAAAAAAGTAATGAACATATAACTATTTTTTGGGGAGGATGGGGGAGCAAATTCAAGTTAAGTTGGATTTAATGAAAAGAAGGACTAGGGGAGACATGATAGCAGTGTTCCAATATCTCAGGGGCTGCCACAAAGAAGAGGGAGTCAAACTATTCTCCAAAGCAGAACAAGAGAGCAGAGCAAGAAGCAATGGGTGGAAACTAATCAAGGAGAGAAGCAACTTAGAACTGAGGAGAAATGTCCTGACAGTTAGGACAATCAATGGGTGGAACAGCTTGCCTCCAGAAGTTGTGAATGCCCCAACACTGCAAGTCTTTAAGAAGATGTTGGATAGCCATTTGTCTGAAGTGGTATAAGGCTTCCGGCCTAGGCAGGGGGTTGGACTAGAAGACCTTCAAGGTTCCTTCCAACTCTGCTATTGTATTGTAAGTATTTTCCAAATGCTAAATATGGTGAGCCCATATTTAGGAACACCATTATTGTTCCTAGGGCATAGGGAGGAGAAGCCTTCAAAAGTCATTGGCCTCATAGTCGAGCTGAGGGACTAACCCTCCCATCCGGCTGCTGGGCTCTGTGCCTCATTGGTGACTTTAGCTTTAGCTGGAGACGAACAGATTCATTTATCTCATTTGTGCAATCTTTTGGATGGCGGTTGGAGATGAGAATATCATCCAACAGCAAGTCACGGTGATGGTCAAAATTCTCACTGCTCAAGGGAAGGCAGAACTTTACCTAATAACTTTTTTCTCTTTCTTTTTCTGTTCCTTTCACATATGAAATAGGGAAACAAAGGGTAGGACGCAGCTGCAGAGCACGATCAACAACTTTTACCTTTCACAAGCTTGGGTCTTTGAGGAAGAGCTAACGTTAATAGTAGGTGCTTTTCCTTCCTCTTGTGTGTTGGAGCATCTTCCTCTCCAAACTGGTTAAGTCCCGAGGTATAAAAAACGGAATGGGAAAGTTGCAGAGGTCATTACCTCCACAGCTAAATCCAGGTTTAGATTTAACAATCGGTTCACCTACCAAAAATGTGAGTGTGCGCTTCCCTTGTACACGGCTTCAAACACATGGCAATTTCATCCAGGGTCCCTTCTCGGGCAGCCACAGTGAGTAGAGCAGGCAAGGCATGGAAATCAACTCATCTGCATGGGCGGGGTGAGTGACCCAGAGAGTGAAAGATATAAGACAGGATAGCACCGGGGTGGGTGGGCAGCCCCAGCTGGTGGTCAGAACTATCGGTATGGGCAAACCAGTTCAAACCAGCAGTAGCCCACCTCTGGCTAGATCTGTTCAAAAACATCTGTGGTTCTCTAAGTAGTAGACCTTTTTGCTATGATAAGCACATATGTAAGACAAAATATCTATGAAATAACAAAAGAACAACAGCTCAGATTTTGAAAGTTGTCTTATGACTGGAGTTAGCTGCTGGATTTCCCACCAGATGACCCTGGTTAGATGGAAGAAAGATAGCTGCCCCTGACAATCACTATCCTGTATGTAACTATCACCACATCCAATTACGGCAGCAACAATGTAGGCATCATTGTTGAGGCAACACAACAGTGTTATGGAGCAGTGTTTTTCTTTCAACATATTTTTCTCCCATCCTTGCTATGTGCATGAACTCCATTCATATCTTTTGTCCTTGCAAACTGTCTTTGCTTCAATGGCCTTTTTTTTTATAAAAAAAACACCTCCTCCTTTCTCTTTTTAAAGATTTAATCAACCCAATCCAACCATGGCTCTTACAGATTTCCTTCTCAAACCATTCACTCAGTCTTCATGGATTTGTTTTGCAGTTTGATTACCTTTCATTCTCTCTTTACAACTAAACTGAGAGGCCAAAAAGGCTTCCTTTGCCAGATACACCATGATGAAAAGCTGCAAATAATGTTAACTCTTTCTCTTCTTTCCCCTTCTATCCTTTATCAGATCTTGCATGCAATTAAGGGGATCGCATCCTGCGGGATCGCATCCTGCCCCATACATCCCTGCGGCCGATTCGCTCCCACAGAGAGGGACTTCTCCGGGTGCCGTCCACTAGGTTATGCCAGCGGGCGATGCCCAGGGGAAGGGCCTTCTCTGTGGCGGGCCCGACCCTCTGGAACGACCTTCCCCCCGAAATTAGAACAACCACAGACCTCCGCTCCTTCTGTCAAAAATTAAAAACACACTTTTTCTGCTTGGCTGGCCTGGGGTAATTAAACTGTTGTTAGGGTTTTTAGGGGCTTGTTTTAGTTTTTATATGGGATTTTAGCGCAGGGTTTTAGTTTAATTCGTTTTAATATTGTATGATGTTTGTGGTTTTATTTGTATTTTTAAATTCCCTGTGCCCCGCCTCGAGTCCCTTCGGGGAGAGAGAGCGGGTTATAAATTAAAATTATTATTATTATTATTATTATTATTATTATTATTATTATTATTATTATTATTATTATTATGGCAGATGTTCGGTCCAGATGTTCTTGACAAAAGGTCAAGAAGAATGACATTGAAAACTGATAGTCAGTCAATTGTCATGGGTTGTCGTGGGTTCAGACAAATGGAAAGTTAGACCATTACAACACTAAATTGACTTGGCCATATATGAAGAATTGTTATGAGTGGAGCAATTAGAAGGAGAAACTCTTGAGATGATATTGCATTGTCAGATATCTTGAGCTTTAAAAAACAATTATCTTTGAGTTTCACCGAGTTTCCCCATTGTCTCCTTTCTCCATCTAACCCTTTAGGATGCTGAAATTCATAATTATGTCTTGGGTTTAATCCTTAATTGTAACCTCCCATTTAACCAATTAAAAAGAGTTTCACTTGCCCCTGATTCTTAACGATTATGTTCAGAATTTACTCAAAGAAACATTGAAAGAGAGGCATGTTTTGCATAGTTGTAGCTAAAGGTTCAGTTAAGGATTCGGAGTTTTGTGTGAACCTGCTAATCCAATAAGCACTGGAGAAAGTGATGAAAAGAAGGGCGCTTAGCCAAATTCTAATATGCTTGTGAGTATATCCTTCCCCATAGGCTGCGTTGTACTAATCCTTACCCAGCTCCAAATGTAATCAGTTGTACTGTGTCCTACAAGCTAATAAAAAGGGAGAAGCAAGAGTGGCTGAAGAAGCAAGCCTTGCTATTTAAAAGGGGGGGGGGGGGTAACAAGGTATAGAACACTGATAGTCTTTCTCAATCTCATCAATTTTTAAGAAATATGGACTTTAACTCCCAGAATTTCCCAACAAAGGATTGAGAAACACTGATGTATAGTACCCAAGACACACCTAATACAGCTTAACTGACTGAGAGGCCAATGGAAAAAGTGGCCATGTTTTACAAATCGAAATGGATGATTGTTATAAAGACATGCAGAATACCTGGGAGGAAATATGCCTGGAGTTGACAATTGATTGACAAATCTAGCAGCTAAACTCAAGTAGTAAAGGGGCAATCAGTCTCTGAGTGTAATCCAATAACGCAGGGGTCCCCAACCTTTGCAACTTTAAGTCTGAAGGACTTCAGCTCCCAGACTTCTCTGAAGGACTTCAGCTCCCAGAGTTCTCCAGCCAGCAAAGCTGGCTGGAGAACTCTGGGAGCTGAAGTCCTTCAGACTTAAAGTTGCAAAGGTTGGGGACCCCTGCAATAACGGACCTCAGTAGCAAATAAGGATAGGCCAAGAAGTGATCTCCTAATATAATCTGTTGGCAAATTAAAGTACTTAAAAGTAGGAAGGTGTTCCGGGAGCATGATATGCTAGCAAGCTCCTTGTTAATGAGGAAAATGGATTTCTAGGGGTAAAGCACCTTTGGGACCTCCATGAACTGGACAATTGAAAATCTCCCTAGGCACAGGATATGGCATGAATAAGGAAAGTGAGATTATGTGAAAAGACACATCTCACTGCTAGCTGGAGATAACAAAAGTACATCACTGTAGCAGAGGTGGGTTCCTACCAGTTTGGACCGCTTCAACCGACTAGGTAGTAACTCAGCTGCCCACACATCCAAATCAGTTCTAATGTCGGCGGCACCATCTTGATTTTTGGTTCTGCGTATGTGCATTACAATCTCCATTGCAGAAATGTAATTTTTTTCTCTTTTATATGTTCTGTGCATACACAGAACTTTTTTGGTGTAAATGCGCACACATTCTGTGCAAAAAATTGTTTGCATCTAACCGACAGTAATGCCAGTAGCAACCCACCCCTGCACTGTAGTTCTTCCAGTTCACACTTATCACTCATTTTATCACACACATTTAAAGAATCCCCTTCCCACTGCCTTCATCTTAGTTTTCTGTTTCTCTTAATGTAATCAACTATCAACTATCCATATAATAAAGTGGACATAAGCATGTTTTTATACATAGACATTTTTTGGGGGGGAAACATTAATTCCTTATGGTATATTACACACGATTAACAGCATTTGCATATCTTAAAGTTACTCCTTCCATATTCCCATATTTCATAAACATCTTAACAAGGCAGTGGTGCAATTCAGCCGGTTCTATCCGGTTCATGCAAACCAGTGGCAGTGGCAGCGGGAGGCTCTGCCCACCTGCCCGGATGTCATCACGTCCTGTTTTTGATGTTCTGCACATGTGTAGAAGGTCCTGCACATGCGCTTACATTTGCGAACCGCTAGCAAAGGTAAGTTGATTTCACCCCAGTACCAACGTATAAAGGATGAAGCTGTAAAGCTGCAAAGGTCAGAAGCAAAGCAGAGGTGGATTCCTCTGGTAGCAACTCGGCCTGAAACACCCCCAAACCGGTTCTATCGGCGGTGCCATAGGAGACGCCATTTTGTTTTTTGCTTCTGCACATACGCAGAAGCAATTTTTTTGCTACTGCGCATGTGTGTATAGCACACATCAAATGTGCACACACACAAAGCACACCCCTGAGTGAACCAGCAGTAACAGGAGCTGGAACCCACCCCGGAAGCAAAGAGTCCGAGGCCAGACCAGACTCGTGTCATATATATAGTAACATCCACACCCAGGGCCAAGGAAGAAGCAGCAAGAAGTTGATTATCATATAAGAGCAAAAGAAAAAGTTAGTTATATCCATATGTAAGATGTTGCTCTCTTGGGTTCAGGCCAGCTTGCCTTTAGGCCAATTTAAGAAAATCTTGTCAAGACTGAGATGCTTTGTGAACAATTGAAATATCTTCTATCTCAAATGAAGGCTTTCCTTGGATTTTTTTTATTATTATTTAGTTTGTCAAATATGTACAAGATAGCAGGTAGCAGGTATAATTGACTTCTTGGTTGCACCTTATTTATGTATTTATTTTGCCAAACATATATGAGATAACAGGCATAAGTATAAACGTGGAGATGAACACAGGAAATGGGTACAAATAAATGGGAACAATAGGACAGGGACGGTAGGCACGCTGGTGCACTTATGCGCACCCCCTTACAGATCTCTTAAAAAAGAGGTGACATCCACAATAGATAGTTTAAGATTTAAGCGGGGGGGGGGGGAGGTTTGAGGATGTAACAATGGAGTCAAGTAGAGCATTCCAGGCATTGACCACTCTGTTGATGAAGTCATATTTTCTGCAATTGAGTTTGGAGCGGTTCACCTTGAATTTGTATCTATTTTTTGCCTGTGTATTATTGATGTTGAAGTTGAAGTAGTCGTTAACAGGTAGGATATTGTAGCATACAATTTTGTGTACTATGCTTAGGGCAGACCATAGGCGGCGTAGTTCCAGGTTGCCCAAGCCCAAAATTTTGAGCCTGGTGTCATAAGGGATTCTATTGTGAGCAGAGGAGTAGAGTACTCTTCTCATGAAATACCGATATACAGTGTGGATTCCAGACCACTCACTTCTCCGGCTCGACTTTCCGACCGCTACTCCCCTCCGCGGGGAGGCGGAACCTGAATCACCAATCTGGTTCCGCCCCAGGCGCTTGATGGACCCTGATGGGTTCCAGGCAGCGCTTGTGCCACTTCCTGTGCCCTGACCCGCGCCCCGATGGAGGACCTCGTGGCCGCATGGAATACTGCGACCACGGGAGCCTTGGATCGGGTCGCACCCTTGCGGCCTCTCTTGCGGCGGCGAGCCACCCTGGCTCCTTGGTTCACCGAGGAGCTGAGGGTGATAAAACGCCACAAGAGACGCCTAGAGAGAAGATGGAGGTCTAGCCGATCTGAATCTGACCGGACACAGGTAAGAGCCCATTTACGGACTTACATTGTGGCGCTGAGAGTGGCCAAACGCCACCATTGTGCCACTCTCATAGCATCCGCAGATAACCGCCCTGCCGCCCTGTTTAGGGTGACCCGCTCCCTCCTTCAACAGAGCGTGCGGGAAGCCCCCTTACAGGGCAGAGCAGAGGAATTTGTGTCTTATCTGCAGGAGAAAATCGCTCAGATACAGAACGAGCTAGCCCCCATTGATGGCCCAGTGGGATACCACGAGGCGGATCTTGTTTGGGAGGAGTTTGACTCCGTTACTTCCGATGATATGGACAGGCTTTGTGGGCGACTGCGAGCCACCACATGTTTACTGGACCCGTGTCCCTCCTGGCTTGTACTGGCATCCTGGGAGGTGACACGAGGCTGGCTCCAAGAGGTTGTCAACGCATCCTTGAGTGAGGGTTCCTTGCCTGCTTCCCTAAAAGAGGCCATGGTGAGACCCCTCCTCAAGAAGCCCTCTTTGGATCCAGCTCTATTATCTAATTATCGTCCTGTCTCCAACCTTCCCTTTTTGGCGAAGGTTGTTGAGAGTGTGGTGGCACAACAGTTTCCCCGTCACCTGGAGGAAGTTGATTATCTAGACCCGCGCCAGTCCGGCTTTCGGCCCGGGCATAGCACCGAGACGGCATTGGTCGCGTTGGTGGATGATCTCTGGAGGGCCAGAGATGGGGGTTGTTCCTCCATCCTGGTTCTATTAGACCTCTCGGCGGCTTTCGATACCATCGACCATGGTATCTTATTGCATCGGCTGGGGGGGTTGGGGGTGGGAGGCACCGTTTTACGGTGGTTCTCCTCCTACCTCTCTGGCCGATCGCAATTTGTGTTGACGGGAGAGCAGAGGTCGACCTCGAGACCCCTCACATGTGGGGTGCCTCAGGGGTCGGTCCTCTCGCCTCTCCTGTTCAACACATATATGAAGCCGCTGGGCGAGATCATCCGCGGCTTTGGGGTAGAGTATCATCTCTACGCTGATGATACTCAGCTGTATATATCTACCCCAAACCACCCCAACGATGCCGTAGCGGTGATGTGCCAGTGCCTGGAAGCCGTGCGGATCTGGATGGGAAGTAACGGACTCAGGCTCAACCCGACCAAGACCGAGTGGCTGTGGTTTCCGGCTGCCCGATTCAACCAGTTGATGGACTCAGGCCATAGGGGATGAACATCTTGCCCCTGTGGATGGGGCGCGCCACTTGGGTGTCCTCCTGGATACCCGGCTGTCCATGGAAGATCAAGTGACAGCCGTGGCCAGGAGGGCGTTTTACCAGGTTCGCCTGGTATGCCAGTTGCGCCCCCTATTGGATCGGGACGCCCTTTGCACAGTCACTCATGCTCTCATGACATCCCGACTGGACTATTGTAACTCTCTCTACATGGGGCTCCCCTTGAGGTGCACCCGGAGGCTTCAGTTGGTCCAGAACGCAGCCGCGCGAGCAATAATGGGAACCTCTAGGTTTACCCACATAACACCGCTCTTGCGCGAGCTGCACTGGCTACCTGTCGTCTTTCGGGTGCGCTCAAGGTGTTAGTCATCATCTTCAAAGCGCTCCATGGCTCGGGACCTAGTTATCTGCGGGATCGGATCCTGCCCCATACATCCTCACGGCCGATTCGCTCCCACAGAGAGGGACTTCTCCGGGTGCCGTCCACTAGACTCTGTCAGCGGGCGATGCCCAGGGGAAGGGCCTTCTCTGTGGCGGGCCCAGCCCTCTGGAACGACCTTCCCCCCGACATTAGGACAACTACGGACCTCCGCTCCTTCCGTTTAAAATTAAAGACACATTTTTTTCGCCTGGCCGGCCTTGGGTAGTCTCTTTTAAGGTTAGGGGTTTTAGGGGTAGTTTTAGTTTATGGGTTTTTAGCGCAGGATTAATTTAATTCATTTTTAATTTTGTATTCTGTCTGTGGTTTTAACTGTATTTTTAAGTGCCTGTGCCCCGCCTCGAGTCCCTTTGGGGAGAGAGAGCGGGATATAAAATTAAAAATTATTATTATTATTATTATTATTCAAGAATTGGTCTGGCAAAGGTTTTGTATGCCCCAGTTTGCAATACAATGTTACCGGAGAAGAAGTTTCGCAAAATCAGGTTAACAACTCTTAATGTCTTTTTGGCAATGCTGTTACAGTGGGCTCTGGGGCTTAGATTGTTTGAGATGAGCACTCCTAGTTACTCTGTTTCTGTATCATCCCTCCTTTTCGTTTCGAGAAAGCAGCGGCCAGTTGCATTCCTTCTTGTGTGTCAGTCTTCCTGGACATACACAAACTTTGGTGTGTGTGCATATAAATGCACCCGTATACATGCAGCCCACAAGCAGCTCTTAAATAATGCCTTGATTCCAGCCTGTGCTCTTACATTGCTTTTTTTTCTTTTGAATCAGGATTGCTGAAATAGCAGAGCGGTTATGAACTTTGCTTCGCATACAGAAGATCTTTAATTAGCATGGAGAAACTCAACAGAAGGATTGCTTTAATTAGGGTTTTTCTTTCTTTGACTTTTTCCTTCTGTTTTTCTTGTTTAAAAAGCCCAGGATTGTGCCATTTCTTTGGTCATTTGGGTAGAAGACACTCCCAGTTCACAACAAGGGAGTGAGAAGTTAAAATATTCTCATTTTCCCTTCCATCTCTAGTATCCTTGAAAGGAGGAAGCTGTCTATCTCTCTTTCTAATACTTTCCCTTCACCTTTGGTTCAAAGCATGTTTAGGCACCTACTGTTAACAGTTTTTGGACAGGTTATCCCATGGCTTCCTACACCTCAAGTAACAAGGGGAAAAAAGGAAAGCCTTGGACTAATTACCTACTCGGGAAAAGAAAAATCATATTTTTTTCTCTTTGATTTCAAACAAGGAACTATCTCTACGATAAATGAAGAACTTCACCACCGTGTCATGTTAGCTGTGCTGCTAAAGGAGAGAAACGTTTGAAAGCCCAAAGAGATGGTGGTACCTCTACAACGTTTTCAATGACCTACTGAGGTTAGCCAATCGCAAATTAAAGCTTTCTAGCTCATAAAGGCAAGAGCATTAGAGATGACATAAGAGGAAAATGGAGCAGAGAAATATGCCTTGAGATTGCTTTGAAGGTGAATATGGGATTAATAGAGAAACATCATTCATCTCTGCTCTTTAGAAATGGCAGCTTGCTTGTTTTGATGACAGAGTAACCAGGTAGTATAGACTAAACCCTAGGATTTAAATCCTGAGGCTGTTACTTTCAGCAAGCTAGACTGTTCATTTTTAGAGTACACTCGTGTGCACTGATGATGTTACCTAGCTTGGTTAATGAAACATCTGCAAGAAAGCACCCAAGTTCAGAGAGCACCAAGGACTCCACAGTTCGGTCATGAGCTACAAATATTCTCTTCTATCAATGAACTCCTGTGTCTGCAGGAACAGCATCTTCTCTTTCTAAGATTATTATTTTACTCTTTCAATGGGCACCCATAAAGGATATTAAGGCAGGGTGGGATGGGGTAAGCAATAATAATAATAATAATTTAATTTTATATCCCGCTCTCTCCCCCCAAAGGGACTCGAGGCGGGGCACAGGCACTTAAAAATACAATTAAAACCACAGACAAAATACAAAATTAAAAATGAATTAAATTAATCCTGCGCTAAAAACCCATAAACTAAAATTCCCCCTTTAAAACCCCTAACCTTAAAAGAGACTACCCAAGGCCGGCCAGGCGAAAAAGATGTGTCTTTAATTTTAAACGGAAGGAGCGGAGGTCTGTAGTTGTCCTAATGTCGGGGGGAAGGTCGTTCCAGAGGGCTGGGCCCGCCACAGAGAAGGCCCTTCCCCTGGGCGTCGCCCGCTGACAGAGTCTAGTGGACGGCACCCGGAGAAGTCCCTCTCTGTGGGAGCGAATCGGCCGTGAGGATGTATGGGGCAGGATCCGATCCCGCAGATAGCTAGGTCCTGAGCCATGGAGCGCTTTGAAGATGATGACTAACACCTTGAAGCGCACCCGAAAGACGACAGGTAGCCAGTGCAGCTCGCGCAAGAGCGGTGTTACGTGGGTAAACCTAGAGGTTCCCATTATTGCTCGCGCGGCTGCGTTCTGGACCAACTGGAGCCTCCGGGTGCACCTCAAGGGGAGCCCCATGTAGAGAGAGTTACAATAGTCCAGTCGGGATGTCACGAGAGCATGAGTAACTGTGCGAAGGGCGTCCCGATCCAATAGGGGGCGCAACTGGCGTACCAGGCGAACCTGGTAAAACGCCCTCCTGGCCACCGCTGTCACTTGATCTTCCATGGACAGCCGGGTATCCAGGAGGACACCCAGGTTGCGCGCCCCATCCACAGGGGCAAGATGTTCGCCCCCTATGGCCAGAGATGGCATCAACTGGTTGAATCGGGCAGCCGGAAACCACAGCCACTCGGTCTTGGTCGGGTTGAGCCTGAGTCCGTTACTTCCCATCCAGATCCGCACGGCTTCCAGGCACTGGCACATCACCGCTACGGCATCGTTGGGGTGGTTTGGGGTAGATATATACAGCTGAGTATCATCAGCGTAGAGATGATACTCTACCCCAAAACCACGGATGATCTCGCCCAGCGGCTTCATATATGTGTTGAACAGGAGAGGCGAGAGGACCGACCCCTGAGGCACCCCACATGTGAGGGGTCTCGAGGTCGACCTCTGCTCTCCTGCCAACACAAATTGCGATCGGCCAGAGAGGTAGGAGGAGAACCACCGTAAAACGGTGCCTCCCACCCCCAACCCCCCCAGCCGATGCAATAAGATACCATGGTCGATGGTATCGAAAGCCGCCGAGAGGTCTAATAGAACCAGGATGGAGGAACAACCCCCATCTCTGGCCCTCCAGAGATCATCCACCAACGCGACCAATGCCGTCTCGGTGCTATGCCCGGGCCGAAAGCCGGACTGGCGCGGGTCTAGATAATCAACTTCCTCCAGGTGACGGGGAAACTGTTGTGCCACCACACTCTCAACAACCTTCACCAAAAAGGGAAGGTTGGAGACAGGACGATAGTTAGATAATAGAGCTGGATCCAAAGAGGGCTTCTTGAGGAGGGGTCTCACCATGGCCTCTTTTAGGGAGGCAGGCAAGGAACCCTCACTCAAGGATGCGTTGACAACCTCTTGGAGCCAGCCTCGTGTCACCTCCCAGGATGCCAGTACAAGCCAGGAGGGACACGGGTCCAGTAAACATGTGGCGGCTCGCAGTCGCCCATGAAGCCTGTCCATATCATCGGAAGTAACGGAGTCAAACTCCTCCCAAACAAGATCCGCCTCGTGGCATTCCACTGGGCCATTAATGGGGGCTAGCTCGTTCTGTATCTGAGCGATTTTCTCCTGCAGATAAGACACAAATTCCTCTGCTCTGCCCTGTAAGGGGGCTTCCCGCACGCTCTGTTGAAGGAGGGAGCGGGTCACCCTAAACAGGGCGGCAGGGCGGTTATCTGCGGATGCTATGAGAGTGGCACAATGATGGCGTTTGGCCACTCTCAGCGCCACAATGTAAGTCCGTAAATGGGCTCTTACCTGTGTCCGGTCAGATTCAGATCGGCTAGACCTCCATCTTCTCTCTAGGCGTCTCTTGTGGCGTTTCATCACCCTCAGCTCCTCGGTGAACCAAGGAGCCAGGGTGGCTCGCCGCCGCAAGAGAGGCCGCAAGGGCGCGGCCTGATCCAAGGCTCCCGTGGTCGCAGTATTCCATGCGGCCACGAGGTCCTCCATCGGGGCGCGGGTCAGGGGCACAGGAAGTGGCCCAAGCGCCGCCTGGAACCCATCAGGGTCCATCAAGCGCCTGGGGCGGAACCAGATTGGTGATTCAGGTTCCGCCTCCCCGCGGAGGGGAGTAGCGGACGGAAAGTCGAGCCGGAGGCTTCAGTTAGTTCAGAATGCAGCCGCGCGAGCAATTATGGGCACCTCTAGGTTTGCCCACGTAACACCGCTCTTGCGCGAGCTGCACTGGCTACCTGTCGTCTTCCGGGTGCGCTTCAAGGTGTTAATTATCATCTTCAAAGCGCTCCATGGCTCGGGACCTAGCTATCTGCGAGATCGGATCCTGCCCCACACATCCTCACGACCGATTCGCTCCCACAGAGAGGCTTCTCCGGGTGCCGTCCACTAGACTTTGTCAGCGGGCAACACCCAGGGGAAGGGCGCTCTCTGTGGCGGGCCCGGCCCTCTGGAACGACCTTCCCCCTGATATTAGGACGACCACTGACCTCCGCTCCTTCCGTGTAAAATTGAAGACCTATCTCTTTCGACTGGCCGGCCTTGAATAGTTCTCTCTGTCTATTGACTCCAAATTTTAGTGGGTTCTTAATTCTATATTTTTAGCACGGGTAAATATTATTTAATTCTATTTTAATGTATGTATGTTGTATTTATTGTATATTGTTTTTAGCTTTGCCTGTGCACCGCCCCGGGTCCCTGTGGGGAGAGGGTGCGGTTAATAAATTTCAATTTCAATTTCAATTTCAATTTCAATTTCAATTTCAAAGAAGTGAGTGGTCTGACCATGACAAGGGCGTGATGACTATATCCCCTATACCCAGATCACTCTTCCATTGGTCAGAGACAAAGATGAGATCCGGTGTATGTCCACCCTCGTGGGTGGGGCCTTGAATTAATTGGGTCAGGTCCATGGCCGTCATGGAAGCCATGAACTCCCGAGCTACCACGGATGATTCGCCCACCGATGGCAGATTAAAGTCCCCCATGACTAAAAGTCTGGGGGTCTCAACTGCCACCGTAGCGATCACCTCCAGGAGCTCGGGCAGGGCTGCTGCTACATAGCGGGGAGCCAGGTATACAACCAGCAAGCCCAACTGCCTCCCTAGGCCCCATTTCACGTAGAGGGACTCACAACCGGTGGTCTGTGGCACAATGGTCTCTCTCGGCTCAAGACCTTCCTTTACTATGACCGCCACCCCACCACCCCTGCCTAGGGCCCGGGGCTGATGAAAAGCACGGTAACCTGGTGGGCACATTTCAACGAGGGGAAGTCCCCCCTCGTGGCCCAACCAGGTCTCCGCAATTCCTGCCATGAATAAATTATGTTTATAATGTTGCAACATAAACTCATGCATAGAAGGGCCTTCTCTGTGGCGGGCCCGACCCTCTGGAACGACCTTCCCCCCGAAATCAGAACAACCACGGACCTTCGCTCCTTCCGACAGCTATTAAAAACTCATTTCTTCCATTTGGCTGGCCTAGGGTAATTTTAATTAATTTTAAAATATTAAGGGGTTTTTTAGGGATAGTTTTTATTTTTATAGAAGTTTTTAGCGCAGGTTAAGTTTAATTTGATTTGAATCTTGTACTTTGTTTGTTGTAATTTGTTTTTAATTTCACTGTGCCCCGCCTCGAGTCCCTTCGGGGAGAGAGAGCGGGATATAAATAAAATTTATTATTATTTATTATTATTATTATTTTGTGCCTGCACTGTGATTTTACACGCAAGCAGGGTAAGGGCACAGCTTACCTTATGACATCACAATGCATATTTAGTCATTTTGACTAAATATGCCCATCCTTCTTCTGGTGGCTCTTGAGTGCTGGTTGAGTTTCTAGACAGAGATTTATTGTTATTCTTTAGTTGGAGCTCTGAAACGAATTACACAATTGTCAACTGCTTGCTCTAATTTTGTGTAAATTTGCAATTACTCAATACATTTCCCTGTCAATTACAGCAAGATTGGGCTTCAATGTACTATTTTTAAATTCATTATTGCATCATATAATCTAACATTTTCTGCATTCATTCTTAGCCAACAGTTCAGCAACATATGCATACAAAAGTACATATACAGTCATCCAATACCTTATATAACCTATATACTTTAATATCATTCTGCAAATACATTAAACAACCACCACACTCATCACACATTATGCAGGGCGTACAATGTTCAATATCAAACAATTCATTAAGCATTCTATTTATTTCTGTCCAAGCTTTATTTTTACTGTATGCCATCCTTATCACTTTCAACAGTCAACTTTCAACTCTATATTTGCACAAACCATTCCATTATCCAAGTCTATTCATTTTATCTTCTCCAGGATCAGCAAAAGTACGATAAACTTTCTTACGTGAGTAGATTTCTCAATGATCAGCTGAGGAGCAAAAACTTTTACTGCTTTCTGGTTTTACTGATTTTATGGCGTTTTGCTTTTGTACCAGTTTTGTAAGCTACCAAGAGTTGTGTCTTTTAAGATGAGTAGCTGTATATGTCTTATACGGGTCCTCCTCATTTATCAACCTCAATTGGGACTAGCAACTCCATTGTTAGTGCTGTGGTTGCTAAATGAAAAATCACATGACCACACCAGACTTATGACATCACTTCTATTTCTGTCATTAATCGAATCAGAGCAGGTCATCAAGCAAAATATTACATGACCACAACTTGCAATTTTACTGTTGCCTTCTCCTTTGACTTTGTCAGAGGTTGGCACTAATGTGCCCAAATCTCAACCATATGACTGGGAAGAAGCTGTGACAGGTGGAAATGCAAAGGTTTGTTACAAAGTTGTTGCTGTTTTTTCACCATCCTAATTTTGACTGATCACTAAACAAGAAAGTTGATAAGGACTACCTCTAAACAAGCAAACCAATTTTGCTCCTTGCATTACAGTTTTTGCATTTACTTAGAGACTGTTACCATCTCTGCAATGCTTCAAATCAATGGAGAAAACCTAAAGAAGGTGGACATTTTTCAGTATCTGGGATCCCATCTCCAAGGCAATGGCGACATAAATGGTGAGGTGTGAGCAAGGGTGAATACAGCCTGGATATGTTGGTGAGAACTTACTGGTATGTTATGTGACGGACAAATGCCAACCTGTCTTAAGTCTAGATGTACAAGACAACCATCCTCCCTGTTGCACTGTATGGCACTGAATGCTGGCATCAACAACAGGGACCAAAAGCTGTTTCCATGCCATGCAAATGTGAATGTTCCATTGGATATTGAGCATCTCCTTCTTGACCGCATCACAAATGACACCATTTGACAGCATTGTGTTGTGGCGCCAATTATAGAGAAGATGAGAGAAGGTCGGCTCCACTGGTATGGCCATGAGTGGGTAGCAACCTTCCTCTGTTGCCAAGATTGCCTACCAGCTAGAAGTCAATGGCCAGTGACCTCACAGGTGTCCAAAACAGAGACAGCAAGATACCATCAACAAAGATATGCAAGCCATGGGCCTGTGCTTTGGAAATGCAGCTGACCGTGCAAAGTGGTGTTATCTGAAAAGCAGAGCCTGCACCTGTGGAAATGCACTAGGAAGATGGAGGAGGAGGAGGAGGAGGAGGAGGAGGAGGAGGAGGAGGAGGAGGAGGAGGAGAAGAAGAAGAAGAAGAAGAAGAAGAAGAAGAAGAAGAAGAAGAAGAAGAAGAAGAAGAAGAAGAAGAAGAAGAAGAAGAAGAAGAAGAAGAAAAGTTGTTACAATTTTTGCATTCTCTTGCTGCCTTTTCTCCTCTTGAAAAGGGGAACGACAATGGCAATCTTCAAATCCTCAAGGACAAGTTCAGCCTTCATGGAGAAGTTGCACACTTGCTCCATAAAATATTTAAAAATGTCTCCAGAGAGACCACCTGCACCTGCTGCTTTACCATGTTCAACATTTTCATTTCATTTCTTTCCTGAAACTGAGTCAGGGTATATATTGTGCTGGATGATAGGTCAGATGACACTCAACATGCTATACTGAAGAAGAGCTGAGGTTCTTTTGGAGCACTAACCGTGTTCATGACATGATTAGATTAAAGCCTGTGGGATATCTACTGGCTGAGGGTTGCCACTCAGAAGAAAATCTGAAGACAGAATTACAGTGGAAATGTGGAACGTAAGAAGCATGGATATGGGAAAGTTCAACATGGTGAAAGATGAAACACATTAATATCTTCAGGATCAACAAAGTGAAACAACCTGGAACTGGACACTTTCAGTCAGCTCACACTCTTTACTGTTTAGAACATGAAAAACATGTTCTGAAACACTGGCCTGTTTTTTATAGGCCAGAAAGATACAGAAAAACAGTTCTTGGTTACAATGCAACCAACAATCAATTAATATGAATTAGACTCCACAGACAACACTTTAATGTGACTATTATCCAGGTTTATGCGCCAATCAAGGTTGGATGAATTGTGCGGTCGAATTCACTGTGGAACAGAACCCGCAAGCAAAATGTACTGCTTGTAGTTGAACTGTTATGATTGAGGAAATCAAAATGAAGCAAAATGCAAAGAGCAACCTAATCCTGAATGTGCAAGAACTATTAGATAGGCAAAGAGAACTGCAATGGTTTTTAAAGTCTTGTGCAACAAAATAATACAAAATGACTCAGGCAAACATCTCTCTGATTCACTGCGGTTATAAGGGGAGGGATGATTTACAATTCAGTCATATTTGCAAGATTCTGGTATTTTGGCCTATTTCAATAAAATGTAATCTCCTCATGCAGTTGAACTGCAAAGAGTAAATTGAAGGTAGGCAGCATATACATCATCATCATTATCATCATCATCAACAACAACATCATCATCATCACAGCCAACGCGATGTTTAGACTAGAATTGTCATTTTTATCCACCTATTGAGTTTTTCCCAAAAATCTGGGATAGTTCCTATTATCATTCTGATCTGGTCCATCTAGTGAGAATGATTCAGGAGAATAAGTTATCAATTCCACCAGTCCAATGATTTCTTAATTGCTAACACAGTCTTCCTAATGTAAAATGACACCTATATTCATGGACATCACCAGATCAAGTGAAGTGTCTGGAAACTTTCCGGGCAGGTATAAAGGCCTAATGATAATTCTTGATTGTGGTTGTATGTCACTCCATTGAACATATATTATACAGCAATAGTGGAAACCATTATCACTTACCCTGCAATGCAACATGCCATTAATTTGCCAGTTTATGTGGGTCATAACAAGTTAAACAAGCTCCAAAGGCTTATAGGAAGCTGCATGATAAAGCCATGATGTAGGCTGCCCTCACAGGGGCCACCATATAGCTCCTACAATTGGGAGAGATAAAGATGCCTGCCTCAAGCATAACTTAGATAGATAGCAAATGGATATCAAAGCCCATCTATAAACATGATAGCAGTTTTCCAATATCTCAGGAGCTGCCACAAGGAAGAGGGAGTCCAACTATTCTCCAAGGCACCTGAACGTAGAACAAGAAGCAATGAGTGGAAACTAATCAAGGAGAGAAGCAACTTAGAACTGAGGAGAAATTTCCTGACAGTTAGAACAATTAGTCAGTGGAACAGTTTGCCTCCAGAAGTTGTGAATGCCCCAACACTGCAAGTCTTTAAGAAGATGTTGGATAGCCATTTGTCTGAAATGATATAAGGCTTCCTGCCTAGGCAGGGGGTTGGACTAGATGACCTCCAAGGTCCCTTCCAACTCTGCTATTGTATTGTATTGTATATTAACAAATGTTTATTTTGAAGGTGCTAGTTGAAAAGTCAGAATACACAGCTGTTGGCTGGCTTGGGATTTTACCTTATAGCCTAAAGCAGGCGTGTTCAATTAGATTTCTTCAAGGGCCAGATCAACATTGTACTTCTCCTCTGCTGGCCAGTCGGGAGAATGGGGGGGAGATGGAACGGACACCTCCTGCAGCACCCTGCCAGCCAAAATGGGGCATGGGGGTCGAACATGCCGCCTGTGTCCTGTTTAGGATAGCAGAGTGCTGCAAACCATCCAGGCCAAAATGGGGTGCGTGTGCAGCCCACCCTGTGCCCCATTTTGGCTGCCGGAGGCACTGCAGGCCAGTCCTTTGCTATTTCCAGGCTGGCCGGTAAGTACCCCATGGGCTGGATCTGGCCCATGGGCCTTGAGTTTCACACCCCTGGCCTAATGTGATCTATTCAAGTACCAAAGAAGTTACTAAAAAAGGAGAATATTTGTAGCTTGGTGTTGAAATGAGGGGTCCTTGGTGCTCTCTGAGCTTGCTTGTTTTCTTGCAGGCGTTCCATTACCCTAACTAGGTAATACCAGCAGTGCTAGGAAGGCTATTTTGGTGTCTTGCCTTTCTGTGTGGGTGGGGGCGGCCTTGGAGATTCTTTGGTTGGGCTGTTTACTGATGGCTCTTTGGCAATTTCTTGATTGGGGTATTGCTTACGTGATTGTTGGCCTGAAATTAACCTTAGAGTTAATCTATGATGACCTGAATACTAATTACTGGTGGAGAGATGCTGGAGTCTTTTTCTCTTTTAGGCTGGTTAATAATCTCTTTTATATAGTCTATAGATGCTATTAATGCCTATGTGTCTCTTTAGACACAGATACATTAACAACATCTATAGACTATGCAAAAGAGATAATCAACCAGCCTAAAAGAAAAAAGACTCTAAACTGACAGAATATAAACTGACAGAAGTTACTCCTCCAATGGAAAAGTTTAAATTTGTCTGCAGTAGGGATCCTTAGCAAAGCCCATAGTTTATTATGGTAGGACAAAAAGCATCCGAAAAATGAATTCTTGTCTTGAGTCTCCTTTATAGAGATGAGAGCAATTTGGGAACAGGAAGTAAAATTGGAATTGTTAGGCTATTTCAGCAAATAAATAATGAACAATCTCCAAAGGTATATGAAGCTGTACAATAAAGCCAGAAAGTCAGAGACTTTCACTGAAACAACAACTATAATATACTGTATGTACTTAAAATTCTGTGCCCACAATTGGCCATATTCTAGTGCTGTAAAAGAAAGAGAAAACCTTTGTCCACATTAAGTAAAATTCTCTATCATTTGATCATTTTCTCTATATACTTGTCATTTTCTAAGCTAGGGAGCTCCTAGCTTTATACTCTTTTTTTTTTAATTCTTGTTTTACAGAGAAGTATGTCAAGCGCAGGAAATCAGAAATCCAGGCAGTTCTATTGAATATGTAGGATTTTTTTTTGTATACTAAAGATCTCTACAAGAATCTGAACTACTCTGAATCTGAACTAATCTGAACTCTGGAACGACCTACCCCCTGACCTTCGCACTATCTCGGACCTCCGCCTCTTCCGCCAACGTCTTAAGACGTACTTATTCCAACAAGCCGGCCTAGGATAGCCCCCCGCTTCTGACTTTTTAAATATAAATTATAATTTGGTTACGGTTTTAATAATGGGTTTTAGCATGGGTTAATTAATGTAATATATTTTAAATTGATGTATATTGTATTTATGGTTTTATATAATGCCTGTGCGCCGCCCTGGGTCCTAACAAGGAGAAGGGCGGGGTATAAATTTGATAAAATAAATAAAAAATACTAATGGTCAAAGCGAGTTGGTGGAGTCAACAGAATTCAAGGTGGGCACGACTTCAATCTGTTGTGGGCGTGAAGGAACTCGAGACTGATAACATGTTTGACTTCTCCCTGAGGCTCAGCCTGGTCATTTCCCATAGGTTTCTCCATCATGCTCATCATGTTTGCTTTCATCTATCCTACATGCTTGTTTTTAGAAGATGATGAACAGATGCACAGGTAGTCACTTGAAATATAGAGATAGTGACATGAAAGCAACACCGTGTGTAGGCAGCATCACATCTGCTTATATCAATGAGTTTAAACACCTCTTCCCTTATGGACTCTCCTATCCTATGAAGGGAGTAAAAAAACAAAAAACAAAGTGGAGGCTCACAACCATATAATCAAATCCCCATGTTGATTGGTGACTGCAAGCATAAAGAAAGATTCTTATGACATCTGCAAATCTATTGTGGCAATAATGGCGATGCTCTGCTTAAACTTTAGGGTTTATCTTGGACTTCTTAATAATAATAATAATAATAATAATAATAATAATAATAATAATAATAATAATAATAATAATAATAATAATAATAATAATAATAATAATAATAATAAAAATTTTATTTATATCCCGCTCTCTCTCCCCAAAGGGACTCAAGGCGGGGCACAGGGAAATGAAAAAACAAATTACAACAAGACAGAATACAAAGCTAAAATCAAATTAAACTGACCCTGCGCTAAAACTTCTATAAAAATATAACTATCCCTAAAACCCCTTAATAATTTAAAATTAAATTAAAATTACCCTAGGCCAGCCAGATGGAAGAAATGAGTTTTTAATAGCTGTCGGAAGGAGCGAAGGTCCGTGGTTGTTCTGATTTCGGGGGGAAGGTCGTTCCAGAGGGTCGGGCCCGCCACAGAGAAGGCCCTTCTATGCATGAGTTTATGTTGCAACATTATAAACATAATTTATTCATGGAACAGCATCTTCTCTTTCTAAGATTATTATTTTACTCTTTCAATGGGCACCCATAAAGGATATTAAGGCAGGGTGGGATGGGGTAAGCAATAATAATAATAATAATTTAATTTTATATCCCGCTCTCTCTCCCCAAAGGGACTCGAGGCGGGGCACAGGCACTTAAAAATACAATTAAAACCACAGACAAAATACAAAATTAAAAATGAATTAAATTAATCCTGTGCTAAAAACCCATAAACTAAAATTCCCCCTTTAAAACCCCTAACCTTAAAAGAGACTACCCAAGGCCGGCCAGGCGAAAAAGATGTGTCTTTAATTTTAAACGGAAGGAGCGGAGGTCCGTAGTTGTCCTAATGTCGGGGGGAAGGTCGTTCCAGAGGGCTGGGCCCGCCACAGAGAAGGCCCTTCCCCTGGGCGTCGCCCGCTGGCACAGCCTAGTGGACGGCACCCAGAGAAGTCCCTCTCTGTGGGAGTGAATCGGCCGAAAGTATGTATGAGGCAGAATGTGATCCCGCAGATAGCTAGGTCCCGTGCCATGGAGCGCTTTAAAGATGGTAACTAACTCCTTGAAGCGCACCCGAAAGACGACAGGCAGCCAGTGCAGCTCGCGCAGGAGCGGTGTTACATGGGAGAACCTGGAGGCTCCCATAACTGCCCGCGCGGCTGCATTCTGAACTAGCTGAAGCCTTTGGGTGCACCTCAAGGGGAGCCCCATGTAGAGAGAGCATTGCAGTAGTCCAGTCGGGATGTCACGACGGGACTAGTCGTGAGTCTTAACTTCATGAAGTTTGCCGCATTGACACACTGCGATGGTTTATTATGTGAAAGACCTGCTTAATCCTTCATTCCTTTCCAGGTATCTAGCAGAATAGCTTAGATGTTTGTCAGTTTACTCATAAATAAATACTACGATCAGCTTTGGCAATTTGAGCCACCCCTGTGAAAAAAAACCTTTTAATCATTTGTACATGTAATTGACACTACTAAATCAAGAGAGGTGGCATCATAGACTTTCTGGCTCCTGCAGAAAGAAAAGAAAAATCATATCAGTAAAAAAAATCATCTAAATATAGAACCAAAGCTCATGTTTTGACTCCTATCGTGTATTGAAATTTGTTTTTTAATAGTACAAGCTTTTAAAATGTGTAATATATACTGCAAATGATAAAATGAATAAATCATTAGTGAAGATATCCAGTGAAGTGGATAATAATC
This sequence comes from Rhabdophis nuchalis, assembly GCA_039707465.1. NCBI lineage: Eukaryota > Metazoa > Chordata > Lepidosauria > Squamata > Natricidae > Rhabdophis > Rhabdophis nuchalis. The sequence continues at coordinate 141,555,537 of CM077646.1, read as the reverse complement.
CAATAGTTGATAAGAAATGTGAATATAATCTATTTTATATAGATTATATATCTTGAATTAATCATAGCCTGATTATACCCAGGAGGTCTTTGAAACCTGCCTTCAGACCCTTCTCCCAGTGTTTGATAACGGTAAGCAGAGACTGGATGGGTGGACCATTTCTCACTTGCTTATTTAGAACATTTACTGTATGTCTTCCCTTCCTTTGTTTTTTCTTAAAGCTACAAACCTATCTATCAAAAGTCCATGTAAAAAAGGTCTTCATCAACCTCCAAAAAGTTGCCAGTGAAGATTTTGGTTGGTTGGTTGGTTGGTTGATACAATGTGCTGATATATCCACCTCCCCGCCCCCCCCCAATCTCACAATTGCAACTCTGGACATAAGATCAAAGCCAACGATAGATAGATAGATAGATAGATAGATAGATAGATAGATAGATAGATAGATAGATAGATGGATGGATGGATGGATGGATGGATGGATGGATGGATGGATGGATGGATGGATGGATGGATGGATGGATGGATGGACGGACGGACGGACATCAGCAGTGGCACAGAAGGGAGCTTTGGTGTAGAACACATGTGTCAAACTTGCATCGTCATGGCACTGTCACATGACGTATCGGGACTTTTCCCCCCTTTGCTAAACTGGGCAGGGGCGGGGCCAGCATGTGACGCATCTGGCCCGCGGGCTGCAAGTTTGACAACCCTGGTGTAGAAACCCAGCCATGGGAATGGTCTAATTCGAACCAAATAAATTTCAGTGTCTGTTGGTATGTGCAAGAAAGCCTCTACACCTTGTTTCAACAAAATGTGTAGGTTCTTATAGAAGTCTTTTGTAGAACTGTACCTTAAATTATTCTGGGGCTTTTCAGGTATAATAAGAGAAATTCTTAGCACCAAACTAATTGTTCAGTGAAAAGGTTGATACTGCATAGGGCTTCCTGGTTAACAATGACCGCCTTACTCTCACGTGAGATGTTGGGTGATCATACTGGAGCTGTAACATGTACCACATGCACTGTGACCACTCCACAAAACAGTTCCAAATTTGGCTCACAAGGGTTATATTTGGATCCCCTATCACTAAGCCTTTGATTTAATCTGCATGGACCTAGCCTACACCTCAGTCTTTCAGGTGCTTCCAGATCCGCAGTGTTTTATTTCCTTTTTGATGAATATAAAAGAGGATCCATTGAACCACTGTAACCTTTTGAAGCTGGTTTTGAGCCTAGGAGGAGCTGGGCGGAAACATTTCTCTGTGCCTATAAAATTAGCATGTGTGGATGGTTATTGTGCAGAAAAGCACAATATAGAGCACATGTAGCCCATACAGTATGTTTGCGGAGGGCAAACTGTAAATATACTTGACCTTGCTAACACAGACTGGCAGCGCTCTTGCACATCCTCAAATGAAAAAGGAGCCAGCTGTGTTTTAAAGTATCGAGTCGCAAAGCGTTGGTATTCCCAGACACCCCTGCCTTGAAAGGCTGGGCAAGCACTTCATGGTACTTTCCAGTAAAGAGAAACCTGACCATATTCCGAAGCTTCCATTTTCTTGAAAAGAAAACAATGAGAGACCATGAATTTCAAATAGGTTTCTCTCAGATTACTCATCTTTCATATTTCTTAGTTATACCAATGATTGCATATCATACAAATACATTATGGCACTTTGAAGAATGCCAAATAAATATATAAGAAGTAGCAAGTTTTTTCTCCCTGTTCTCTATTTCCTTCAGAGGTGGTATTCAGCAGGTTCTGACCAGTTCTGGAGAACAGGTAGCGGAAATTTTGAGCAGTTCAGGAAACCCGGTAAAGACCACCTCTTACTGGCCCCGCCACCATCTATTCTCTGCCTTCAGAGTCCCAGCTGATATGGAGATTTTACAGTATCCTTCCCCTGCCACGCCCACCAAGCCACACCCACAGAACCGGTAGTAAAAAAAAATTGAATCCCACCACTGCTTTCCTCCCAACTCCTCAGTTCTTTCTTGGTCTGTGCTTTTGAGGTGGGAAGCTGTAGCAACTGTATTGAACTGCAAAGATCCACCTGACAGCAGATGGCAGCAAAGGTATACAGAAAATTCTCACTCTCTGCTGCTATTTAGTGGTCAGATGGATATTTGCAATCTGGCTATCCTACAGGTAGACCTGGTCGAGCAAGTAGTCTCATTCAGTGGTCATTTGCAGTTCCAGCGATGATGAAAAAGTAACTTTATATTACATATATGACTTCTACTGGCAAATAAAGCAAAGGAAAGCTGAAATAGGTTCGAAAGCACGCTTATGGTTTCAATTAGCAATGCCATAGCTTAATGACCAAGTTGCTGGTCCTAATTGTGGTCCCTAAATAAGGACTACCACAGGAGGTCACATGCCAGAAGATTCTCTCCATAATTCATGTGCATAAAATGAGACTCTGGCTCTGGTTGAGCTTGATTTGGCTTCAGGTCCCCTCTGTGACACAGTGCCATTTGGTGAGTTCCAGGAACTATGTCTTCCTTTTCATGGCCCCTGTTCAATGGAATGGAACGCCTTCTTCCTGGAGATTCATATGGCTCTGAGCTGACAGGCTGTGAAGACCTAGCTTTTCCCTCAGGTACTTGAGCAAGAGTATTAACGGAACCCAGCAAGGCTGTGTGAGATATATGGATGAGTTTTTTTGTTGTAGTGCTTTGACCTTTTTAAAAAAAAAATATTTTGTATGATGCTTTTATTGTTTTGTTCTGTAGGAAGTTAGCACCCACCCCCCTCCTAGAAAAATGAAATATTTTAGGAAATATTAAAAGGACAGAATATTTCCCCTAAAAGGAAGGCAGAAACTCACCTTCCCCACCTTTGTCAATGGGCCATTAAGGCCTGAGCCAGTCTATTCTACATAACCAAGATCTACCTCCTTCGAGCAGAGCCATAATAGGAATCCCAAAGCCCTTTCATTGCATCATCACCCAGCAAAGGCTCAACCAAGCCTGGGACTCAGGACAGCCTACAGAGTTGTCCCTGCATGGCCCCATGGGAGTCTGACAACCAATCAGAATACAAGCTCAAATTCAAAATCCCAGAGAGGACATAAAATCAGGACGCTCTCAGCATCTCTTCCCTTTTTTCCCCCAGGACCTCAAACCATGTGGTCCTGTTCATCATCAATAAACCTTCTTTCCAAGCAACTTCCATGAATCCAGTGTCTTTTTCCCCACTTGGAACTGAACCCAGATGGACATTTCTTCCAACAGTTCATTGCCCAGAGTTGGGCAGCCATTTACATTTGTTGAAGTTTATAATCCTGAGCACACTTCAGGAAACTCAGATTTTCCACTAAATTTCCCAGTAATACGATGGGGTTTTTCTCTCCCCTTTCTTTTGAGCGCTTCTCAGCAACCCAACCTTTGGAGAAGAGTGACTGTTCTCTTGACCTCCTGCTTTGTCCTGGATTTGTTTCCGGGTGGTTGATGTTCAGCAAAATAAATAGGCAAAGTAGCACAAGCAGTAGGAGTTGGTGAGAGGGCTGAAGGGAAGAATGCTATTGAGCCGGGAGACGGCTTAGACTAAGCCCTATATTTGTGTCTCCCACACTGCCCTGCTTGCCTGATTCCAGCACAAGGGAGGCATAACAAGGCAAAGTGTAGCAACCTTTTATCCAGGACACCCAGGGCTCGAAGTCTTCAACTGAGACCAATAAAAAAAACAAGAAAGAAAAGAGGAACATTTGGTACATTGCCCTTGGCTCAGTTCAAAATGGGCTAGCTGTTTCGTGAGATTTCCCAGACCAGGGGTCTGTAAAGTTGGCTCTTTTAAGACTGGTGGACTTCAACTCCCAGAATTCCCCAGCCAGATTGGCTGGTTGGGGAATTCTGGGAGTTGAAGTCCACCAGTCTTAAAAGTGCCAACTTTGCAGACCCCTGTCCCAGACAATGTTCAGGGGCCAAAATGTGCCAGTGGGCCAAGAATTATCTTCCAGCATGTAAAAATAATGCATGGATGTAATGTGCCAAACATTTCCTAAAAATTATATTTTGTTTCGCCTCCCAAAACCGGCACATGCGGTCACCCCTACAAACAGCCAATGACAAGATGGAGGTTTATATATCAATGGAACCATGTTATTAATTTTTTTACAGATAATACAAATAAGCCAGACAACAAAATTCACCCAAAGAGGGGGGGGGAAATGTCCCCCAAGCAAGAAGTTGCTCTTTTCAATGAATTGCTCAGCCCATTCACAGTGCTCAGTGAGAATTGGATCAGGTAAAGGGGGAAATGTAGCTCCTTCTCAAAACAGAACATTTGAACATGGCTTGACTGTGAGAAGCAAAGAAACTGAATTAATACCAGGTCCTGAAGAAAGAAAGTAAAAATGTCGTAAGGTGAGCGAACACCGTGACCTATAATGTTGGCCGCTATGAGCTCAATATAATGAATCAGTCAAATTCCTGTTTCCTCCTTCTGTCATAACTTCAGGCTCAATAAAGAAAAAGCAGATTAAAGTCAGAAAAGATGTATTTACGAGTTCTCTCTTATTCTTTGCTTTTGTATACCTAAGCAATAAACGCTACTTTTGGACTTTTCTCAGCTCTGTTTTTGAGGTGGGGAGAGCATTGTCATTTCAGCATTGTGCCATTTTGCTCCTGTGCCATTTCAGCCTGCCATTAAACTATAGATTGGAGGCTGACCAAGAATTGGAAAACAGGGGAGTGCCAGCACTGAATAGTCAACAGCGGCTGTTGTGTCCTCGACCTGCGACCGGTCTCGACCTACGACCGGCCGCAGGTCTTCCAGGCTGCCGCTTTGAAGCCATGGAGACAGGCTGTAGCAAGCTGGCTAACCGCTAGTCGCGCCTGATTGGCTAAGGTGCGCCTGGCGGGAAGCCGGCTCTTGCCGCAGCCTGATTGGCTTCCTGTTTGACAGCTCCATATATAAAGAGCTGTCAAACGCGGGAGCCCCTGTCTACCGCTTCCCTTCAGTTTGTATATAGTTCATTTATCTTGCTGCCTGAAATAAACGGCTATAGTTTTTCTGAGTAAACCTGGTCTGGACTCCCTCATTCTCTACCACATCAGAGAATCTAACAGCGGCCAACTGCTCTGACCCCATCCACTACTGGTCATCTCATTGCACCTGTACTGCGTGGCGAGAAACAGATTTTATACGTCTTGTGATTGCCCAGGCCCTTGGTGGTTTAAGAGGGAAAACGCTCCCTTAACATCAATGTGGCTTAAATGTGGGCTGAGGATGAGTCGTAGGCAAAGGGACATGGCAGAAAAAATGAGATAGCCAGATTATATTTGTTAAAAGAAATGTATTTTATTTTATTTATTTATTTTATTATATTTATATCCCGCCCTTCTCCACAGAGGACCCAGGGTGGCGCACAGGAATTTAAAAACATACAAAAAATAAATACATAATTTAAAATATATTAAACTATTCTAATCCTATGCTAAAACCAAATTTTTAAATACCCAATTTAAAACTCTCTAAAATAGTCCCCATGGGAGGTTAGGCTAGGCCGGCTTGTTGGAAAAGATATGTCTTTAGACATTGGCGGAAGAGGCGGAGGTCAGTGATGGTGCGTAATTCAGGGGGTAGGTCGTTCCAAAGGGCAGGGCCCGCCACAGAGAAGGCTCTTCCCCTGGGTGTCGCCAGTCGGCATTGTCCGGCCGACGGCACCCTGAGAAGGCCCTCTCTGTGGGAGCGGATTGGCTGAAGGGATGTGTGGGGCAGAAGGCAGTCTCGCATATAACTAGGCCCCCCAATAATCAGAATAAATGATATCTGCAAGGAATGGATAATTATCTGGCTAGGTAAGAGTAGGGGGAAAAAACTCTGTGAGATGTAATATGGCAGTGATGGCGAACCTTTTTTGGCTCGCGTGCCAAAAGCGGGGGGAGCGAAGGGGGGTCGTGCGTGGACGTGCCACACCCATAATGCTATGTACGTGACCCCCTGCTTTTGGAGTGCTTTTTTCGCCCTCCCCAGGCTCCAGGGGCTTTCTAGGAGCCTGGGGAGGGTGAAAACAGCCTCCCCTCCCCAACTCCAGAGGCTTCAGGAGCTTCCCTGAAGGCTCCAGAGGGCAAAAAATGACCTCAAAAGAAGGCCCAAATCAGGTGGCCAGCACACAGATGCGCACTAGTGCTGACAGAGCAACACCTCGCATGCCCTAAGAAATGGTTCCGCGTGCCATCTGTGGCACTCGTGCCATAGGTTCGCCATCACCCTAATGTGGGATTGCTATCGCAAGAAGGAAAAGAAAAGATAACCATGGGAAAGGAAATAAAGTGGTGGTAGAAGTAAAATACTTCTAGGAAGACACTAGTTAAAAAAACTAGCAAGGTGAGGTCAAAAATAGGAACAAAGTAAGTCACAACCTTGCCCATAACAGCATTGAAACTTGTTGAGTAGTTAACAGGAGAAACAGAGCTAGAGATAAAGTTTTCTTGAAACATAGATACCAGGCTCACAGAGCAAAGAAAAAGATCTTCATGGGTCTTCTGTCATCAAAAATTTGGTCTTTGGCACCAGAACATCAGAGTTAGATCATTATGAGCCTTCTCAAACTCTGAGATTCTGAGCCACAAAATTATCTTCAGTCATGTAGCCATCAGAGTGATTTCCCACCGATTTGGACCTGTTTGGCTGAATCAGTAGTAACTTGGTGGCCTGGGTCGCTGGAACCAGCAGTGGCCCAGGCCTGCCACGCGCCCAAACTGGTTCTCCTCCAGAGTCGCCATTTTGTTTTTCGGTTCTGCGCATGCGCAGAACAATTTTCATTGCAAAAAATTATTATTTTCATTTTTTAAGGTCTAACACATGCACAGACCTTTTTATTTGCAAATGTGTGCAGTCTAGCATGCACGCAAGTGAAGCTAGCATGCACAGAAAATTTTGTGTGCATGATAGCACACAATGGCATGTTAGCACAAAATGCCGCGTGCATGCTAGCACATGCTGGCAGTAATGCCAGCAGCAACCCACACCTGGTAGCCATATGAAGTAGCCTCATCAGTAGTTCCATCCATGAACCTTGACCAAGCAGTTCAAACATGTCCTACAGCCTCTTCATTCTTGGGCTATCTCAAAACACAAACACCATGCGATCTGCCATGAACCAATCCATATCCTTTCCCTCTAAGCATGGGCCATCATTGGAAGTTATAGACGGGAAGGCTAACTATTGAAAAGAAAAAGATGAAAGAAATCAAAAGTGGCCACTTGGAAGCTATTCCTCAGTTGTATTGCACCATTCCCGTGAAGGTGGAACACAGACAAACGTTGCAATTATGGTTTGACCATGTTGCCCTGCAGTAGTAGAGTAACACTTCTGCAGTATGAAGCAAGAGTTCCCCTCGTGGGGACAACAACTGTACACAATGTCTGAAGAGTCACCATGGTTTAAATGAAATTTGCAGCTTGACTGCAATTTGTTGTGAACTCGATTAGAATCAGAAATGTATCCATTTAGCTCCCCCAAACAGACAATAGCTCAATACAATACAATAGCAGAGTTGGAAGGGACCTTGGAGGTCATCTAGTCCAACCCCCTGCCTAGGCAGGAAACCCTATACCATTTCAGACAAATGGCTATCCAACATCTTCTTGGAGACTTGCAGTGTTGGGGGATTCACAACTTCTGGAGACAAGCTGTTCCACTGATTAATTGTCCTAACTGTCAGGAAATTTCTCCTCAGTTCTAAGTTGCTTCTCTCCTTGATTAGTTTCCACCCATTGCTTCTTGTTCTGCCCTCAGGTGCTTTGGAGAATAGTTTGACTCTTTGTGGCAACCCCTGAGATATTGGGACACTGCTATTATGTCTCCCCTAATTCTTCTTTTTATTAAACTAGACATACCCAGCTCCTGCAACCGTTCTTCATGTTTTAGTCTCCAGTCCCCTAATCATCTTTGTTGCTCTTCTCTGCACTCTTTCTAGAGTCTCCACATCTTTTCTACATCGTGGTGACCAAAACTGAATGCAGTATTTCAAGTGTGGCCTTACCACACTTAATGAAGTGAAGTGGTATTAACACTTCACGTGATCTTGATTCTATCCCTCTGTTTATGCAGCCTAGAACTGTGCTGGCTTTTTTGGCAGCTGCTGCACACTGCTGACTCATATTTAAATGTTTGTCTACTAGGACTCCAAGATCCCTTTCACAGTTACTGCTATTGAGCAAGGTACCACCTATACTGTACCTGTGCATTTCATTTTTGTTGCCTAAATGTAGAACCTTACTAGTTCAATTTAATAAAATTCAAAACTAATCCAAAACATGTTTGTTTAGTTCTAATCAAACCCTTTAAGGTTATGTACAATATAGTGCTGGCAAAGAAGATGCAAAAATATTCTTGTATGTCAAACAGTGGCCTAACTACTAAGAAAAGAAAAACAAACTGGTATAATCTTTTCTAACAATTTAGGCCAATTTTCAAGGCGGTGCTTCTCAAAATGTCAATGAAAATGAAGAATTGGAGGGATGCTTTTTAAACTGAATGTTTCCCTTCCAGCAAAAATTAATTGCTAAATAAATAAATGGGCGGAATATTGTTTACCTGCCATTTTTTATCCCATTACTTCCTGCATGGTGCTTTCCCTCTTTAGGGCTTTCAAAAGATAATTGATAGGCGTGCCAGGCCACTGAGTGGAGGGAGGGCACTGCAACTCATTTTAGTTTGTAGGCTTATTGTTCTTCTGACTTGGGTGACCAAGATTTTGCTTAATAAGTTTTAAGATGCCCAATGGATGCTTTAAAAGAAACATCCTAAGGAACAATTAAAGTCATGGCAAGGGACATGGTCTTGGTAATACAAAACAATTGTATATAATAATAATAATAATTTTAATTGCCACTGTATATGTATATGCCACTGTTGAAAGAAATGTCCTTCTAGGTTCGGCTCCAAGTGGGGAAAAAGACACTGGAAACATGGCTTGAGTCCTGAAATGAAAAGGTGATCACAAGCTTCAATATCGGGTGAGGAAGAAGAGAAGGCCCGAGGAAGGGGCTTGCTGGGCTTTTTATAATCTGTTCAGCCCCACCTCTCTGTTTCCTGTTCCTGGGTAAGAAATGTATTCTGATTGGTTGTCAGACTCCCATGGGGCCATGCAGGGACAACTCTCTAGGCTGTGTTTTGAATCCAGGTTTGGTTGAGTTCTCAGATGCCATGTGGTGAGTGGGTAAAGGCTAATCATGCCTTAATCCCATCACCCTGGGGCTGAAGGGGAGAACTCTTTATTATGTAAAGGGACTGGCTTGGGCATCTTAATGGCCCATTGACGAAGGGGAATGGGCAGGAAGCTGCAGGGAGTGACTTTGTCTTTAAAACAGGTTTCTTCCTTAAAACAGGTTTCTTCCTTTTCACATCCAGGGAAATGTAATATTCTGCCTTTTCAACATTTCTTAGGATATTTCATTTTTCTGGGAGCAGGCTGGGTGATAACTTTCTACACCACCATCTTGCAACAGAGCATAGCTGGGTTTGTTGGACTTTGTACTTACCTCCACACTATAAGGGTGCTCTGATATGGTGCTATTTCTAGACCTTTTCTTCTATAAAACTTATTGATGTTGGAGGTATAATTGTCTTCACTCCTGTCAATCCAGAATGCCAAGAACAAGCAGGAACATTATGAGTAATTAGTGCCCTTCTAGCTGACCAACAAGAGTGCTGAAATTATAGCTCTGTCAGTAGTGACCTCCATCCTTAATGTCGGCAAACTCCTAGAGTTAAAAATAAAATAGCCAGCACTACCCTGGCCCTTATCCCTATTCCATTTAAAATTCTATGCCCTAAGCTACCAGCTGGTGATAGCTTTGTCTATGGGCGTTTGTCTGAACTATAGATAAGAGGGCAAATTTTCCTTACTGTCAAGACATTGTTATTCCTGCATACAAATTCCCACTGAAAGTTATGCTAATGACCCAATATTCTCATTTGGCAACCAGTTGATTTTCCCAGTGGTGACAACAGTGGCTGTAGGTAACACTGTGGAATCTCTCAACATATTTTCCTCATTGAATGAAAGTGCTAAGTGCACTTATAAATTATAGAATTGATAAGTGGCTAGAAAACAGAAGCCAAAACAGGAAATAGAAGTCTTTATTTGTGGGGGGGGTTTCCCAAACTAGTATTGAATAAAAGTTAACTAATCTTACTAATTACTATCAAACTTAAAGTACTGACCACAATGTAAATATAATTGTGATATGAACAATTAATAGTATGACAAGTGTTAATGCAACTGTTGTTACATGATTATTGAAGTTAAAACCGATAGGAAGGCAATGTAGAATAGTGAATTACAAAGGCTAAACATGAATGCCAATACTGCCGAGGCTGTGTAATTATTTTATACCAATAATAATAATAATAATAATAATAATAATAATAATAATAATAATAATAATAATAATAATAATAATAATAATAATAATAATAATAATATTTAATTTATAGACCGCTTCCTCTCCCCGAAGGGACTCGGAGCGGTGCACAGGGGAATTAAAATATACAAACATAAATATACATACATATAAATAAAATCAAGATTAAACAATTTATCCCTGTGCTAAAAACCCAAAATACTGAAAACTAAACCCCTTAAAAACCCGACTAAACAATAAACAGATGACTAACCTAGGCCGGCCAAGCAGAAAAAGTGCGTTTTTAATTTTTGACAGAAGGAGCGGAGGTCCGTAGTTGTTCTGATTTCGGGGGGCAGGTCATTCCAGAGGGCCGGGCCCGCCACAGAGAAGGCCCTTCCCCTGGGCGTCGCCCGCTGTCTTAGCCTAGTGGACGGCACCCGGAGAAGTCCCTCTCTGTGGGAGCAGGATTAAGTTTGTCTTGGTTTTTTTTTTTTCTTTGTTGCATCTCTTTTTTTGTTTTTAAAGATAGAAATGTTTAATAAAAACTATTAAAAAAAGAAAGTGCTAACCACCCATCTTGAAGAGAACTGCTCATTGCACTGGCATGTAATGCCCCACCTCCTTGGGGATGAGGAGGGAAAGGAAGAAAGGGCAAAGCAGAGGAAGTAAGGGAGGGCAAGTAAGAGAAGGAGAGAGGGTAAGAAGGAAAAGAAGAGAGGAGGAGTGAGGGAAAGAGTGGAAGAAGAAACAAGGAAGAGAGGAGGAAAGAGGGAGGTTGAGAAGATGGAAGGAGTAGAGTTGTTGCAAAACAAGATGGAGCTACACAGTGGCAAGAAAGTGACCCCCAAGTGTGTTTTCTATATTTGTAAGAAGATAGTGATAAATGTTAATAGATAATAGATAAATGTTAATAGTATTTACAAGAATGTATATTTGTGAATGTATATGAAAGGGGGGAAAAATTATACCTGGAAATGTCCTACCTTCTTGTCAATCATTATCCTTCTGCTACGGTTTGACTGAGTGCTGAATGGTGCTGTCCAGATTTGGGACATGCAGCATGTGACAAAGTCATTGGTTGATTCTTCCAGCATTGCTCTCTTCCCTGTTCCCTTTTCCTCATTAGCTGGCAGGAAAAACATCCGCCATTCACAGCACGAAAGCAGGAATAAAACAGGTCTGCGACAGCATTCCATTCCTTGTCTCTAAGCTCTTCTTTGGCCTCTCCTCTCTCTACACCCTGTTTTCTTTCAATAAACCTTTCAGATGCTGACCCTGGCTTCCCCTACAACAGAAGGGTAACAATGTCAACATTGGAAACCCTGGAGATGATTTAAACCCGCCTCACTCAGAATCTGGGAATGAGATGCAGGGACCACCACAGAGATACAGCAGGGGGAAAATATATGCATCTTTTGGACCACGGTGAGCAGAGCCGTCTTTACACCATTTTGGGCCCCTGGGCATAGAAATAGTGTTGGGTCCCCGGGCAAATGCCCAACGGGCCTATGCGTTAAGACGGCATTGCCACCGCCGCCGGCTGTGGAGCTTTCCTTGCTCCTCCCGCTCTGACCAGCCCGCCCTGGCTCCCCTCCCGCCCACCGGCTGCCCCTGCCCTGGCGGAAGGAGAACGTGTTCGCCTCTGGGCCGGCAAGATGGCGGCATCGGCGGGGTCCGGGGAGCCTGACCTGGGGGGGGAGCCCCGCGCTCTCTCCCTGGAGGAGATCGCCCGCCGGCTGCAGAGCACAAGGCGGGAGCTGAGCAACAGGCGCAAGATTCTGCTGAGGAACCTGCCCGCCGAAAGCAGCAGCCAGGTGGGTGGCGAAGAGGCAGAATCATTTGCCCGGGGGCCCCCTATGATCGTGGGGCCCCGGGCAAATGCCCAACGGGCCTATGCGTTAAGACGGCATTGACGGTGAGGTACAGATGGGGAAAGGGTGTTTGTGGGGATTGGAGAAAGGGTGGGGGTGGGGTGAAAAGGCTTGCTTGAGCCTGTGGATGGGGACAGGAGTGGTTAAGGCAAGATTTTGTTACAGGGTGGTTATGTAAACGGGGAAACACAGATGTTTTCCAGGATTATGAATGCCTAGAAACTGACTAGAAGATTAAGATCTGGTTGGTTGATAAGGCTGCCTATGAAATCTTCTGGGGAGCTCAGACTTCTGGCCGGGGAGATAGAGTGAGGCAAGTGTTCCCAGAATTGGATGATGGCTTCAACTCACACCCTACAAAATGCCAGAACGACAAAATGCCAAATGACTCCTTTGCTTTTAGATATACCCCACTCCGACTTGGCTACAACCAGCAGAATGGTGTGGCAGCAGCAATAGATGGCTGCGTTTCGGTTCCTTCTATGAAGGAAATAAAAACAGGTTTTTGACACTGTTTCACCCTCTTACTAGGCAACCAGCAATTTGTTTTAGTAAACAGATTTAAAAATAATCTGGGGCTCCATACGTTGAAGGCAGACATTGTTTTATCTCAGCGGGAACAAGGAAGAGGCATCTTTAAAGGTTCTGAGATCCTCCATCATCACACCAGGGAAATTCAGTAGCCAATTTTCACTTCACTTTTGTTTAGTTTTGGGTTTTCTGTCTCATATGCCGTGTCTGTCTGTGTCTGTGTGTAAATCATTATGAAACTAAGCAGGTTGTGCCTGTTTTACCCTGGAAACTCCACTTCCTAATTACCCTGCTCATTCCAGCCATGTCATGGTCTGACTTTCCCCACTGCTGAACTGAGATGCACTCAAAACTTTTTTAAAACAGCAGAAATGTATTGCTAATCTCTATTTGAATTCTGTTACCTCTATTCTCTGCCATTTCCACTATCTGACTTCCTTCCAAAGGTAATGGAGATAAAGCCTAACAGTATTTGCATAGCTCAATGCTCCCTCTACCACTGTTTCCTATAATTTCCTTACTTGATTAAAGTTTAGGTCCAAGAAACCCATTAAAAATTTGATATGTTGTCCTGTTGTATGTTCCTGAGATGGATGAGCAAAATACTCTGGGTGTGTGTTGCAAAGACGTATACTTCCAGTAGATACATGGGATCAACTGGGAGTATATCCTACCACACAGTAAGTGTGAAAGTCATCCTAGCTGCCCATTTAAAGCCAGCAGGCATCTATATTAAGCAGCAGTGATATGGAGGCAAATGAACACTTCAATAACAATGGCAATGGTAAGGAGTTGCCTTGCAGTGAGAGGAAAACAAACTTAGTAATAAATAAATATTTTATACTGAGTGGGAGAAGGCAATGGGCAATCACTCCTCTGCCTTAACAAACAGACAAACACGTGGATAGATACCGGTAATATAAAGTGAGTCAGAATATTGTGCCAGATGATGACTCCTCAGATGAGATGGAAACACGCTACCAAAGAAGACCTAGGATCATGTGGTGTACTACTGTAATTCAGGGGCTTCAAAACCTAGCACTGATGAAGTACCTACTCAGGCATTGAAACATCTGCAAGCAAACAACCAAGCTCAGAGAGCACCAAGGACCCCACAGTTCAACCCTGGGCTACATATAATAATAATAATAATAATAATAATAATAATAATAATAATAATAATAATAATAATAATAATAATAATAATAATAATAATAATAATAATAATAATAATAATAATAATAATAATAATAATAATAATAAAACTTTATTGCGGTCATAGACCAAAAGACAAGATAAACAGATCACATGTGGATGTACAGCCAGGCCCCACTGAAGGGTGGGAGAAAACAGGCAAAATTGAATGGCAAGGACCAATCTGTCAACCGTACCATCTAACCATTATAGAGATCTAAATCTATGGTTTAGGAGTATGATCAATTCGAATTGAGCGTAAATGGAAGATACTATGTAAAGATTTATATGCGATCTACATGTCAGCACCTGATGCGGCCACCGACTGGTACGCTGCAAACAATCAGCACAACTGGCCTCAGCCAGTGGAACCAACCCGACCCTTCCCACGGTTCTTACAAGCTAAGACTGCAGCAAAAAAACTTACAACCTTCAATGTGGTCCTCGAGTCAGTGTCCTGGAGAAGAAGGAAAAGACTCTGATTTCCGGTTAGTCCGGGAAATCTTTGGCAAATAGGGGAGATGAGTTGTAATCTTTTCTCCTGGTAGTAGGGGCACGTGAATACAATGTGAGCTAGCGATTCCAAGGATCGACCGTCACATGAGCAGTGGGTGGGCTTTACACCCCCAGAAAGTCTGCTATCTAGGGCATTCGAGGGGATCACGTTAAAGCGTGCCTTTAAGAATGCCAGCCTGTGTTTGATGAAGGATAGCTCAGAGAGATATTTAGGGGAGTGCATCAGGGGAATAATGCCGAGAGAGAATGGGGAACAAATTCCTACACCAAGTGCCAAGTTCTGTTGCCTTTCGATGTCATCCAATCGTTGGAATATCAGCGATTTGGCAGCGGCGGGGCCAAGTATAAAGGCTTCAATAGGGGAGATTCCTATATTTATGAATTTGGTGTGGATATTACGGGCCCAAGGGCTGTGGAAGCGGCCCCGCCATAAGCACTGTCCTAAGTAATAGTCTGGGAGTCTGGCCTATAGGGCCAGCCAGTAACCAATTGTACGTTTCCACAAAATGGTGTCGAGCGATGGTATGCCCAATACCATCGATGGTATGCTGGGCTACATATATTAGATTAAATGGATTTCTTTTGCGCTAGGCATCGCAGATTTATATTACTTAGCTGCTTGTTAGTTCATTGATTATTATTTTAAATAAATAAAGAAGCCAACAAACCCCAAAAAGGACAGTGTCCAAAAGATTGGAAGAGGCCAGTCTACATATCAATAGCAAGGAAAGGACACTTGGTACAAGCAATTGGTACAATATCTTTAATTTCACACGCTAACAAAATAGTGCTTAGGAACATCCAATCCAGATTAGAGCTTTCCACAGAAAAAGGAGATTCCAGATGTTCAGCTGGCTTTTAAAAAGGCTGAGGAACATGACACATTATCACTGATATTCCCTGAATAATGGAGAAAACCAAAAAACACACAAAAAAAGAAGTCTGTGTTGAATTATAAAAAGACCTTTGATTATGTCAAGCTGTGGTCGTGCTTATGAAACTGGGAATCTCAGAACATTTTACTGTCCTCATGTAAAACTTTACACAGGACAGAAAGCCAGAGTTTCTAAAGAACATGGCGAAACACCCAGTTTAGGATGGCAAGGCTGAATCCTTTTCCCCCATTTATATGCTAAATGAATATTAAGAGAAGCTAAACTAGAAGAAAAGGAGGGTTGTTTTAAAACTGGAGGAAGAAAAAGTATAATCGCCCGTACATTAATTATACTACTCTTTAAAATGAAAAATGAAAACGGATGATCTGTAAGTTTTGGTAATTAATACAAGTTAAGGAACAGAGTAAAAATGGGTCTAAAATTAAATCAACTAATGGCAACAAATCCAACAACCAGCATGAGAATCGACAATGGACAAGGAAGAAATACTACTTTAGCACCAATACAACTAAGGATGAGTTAAGTCTTAAATGGGTTTTTGAGTCCAGATGAAGGAGCCAGGACAAACCAGATTCGTTACAGCTAAGCTGTAGGTCAGAGTTTCTCAAACTTGGCAACTTTAAGACTTGTGGACTTCAACTCCCAGAATTCACCAGCCAGCAGAGCTGGAGAGTTGAAGTCCACAAGTCTTAAAATTGCAAAGTTTGGGAAACTCTGCTGTAGGTCATGTTGCTGCTGCTTTCCACCACACTTCCAATCTGCTACTACTGCTTATTCCACAGACATTTCAGCATCCCTTGTCCTTTACCCATCAGCCTTTTAGGGCTGCACTACAAACTCTTAGTTTCTCTCTGGCTCAAAAGCCAACCTGGAGGGCTTTCTCCTTCAGGCTTAACAAGCTATGACCTTTCTCTTCTTGTCTCTATAAATATAATTATCGGTCTTTGTCCTCGTTCCTGCTTCTTCCTTGTCCCTTTCCAATGAATCCATTCATCGCAATTGCCTACCCACAACCCAAGAGGCTCAATAGAGGTTCAGAAAGCCCATCACTTCTCCGTCATGTGGACTCTTTGTGCACCTCCAGCGGAGAAGAATTGGCATAATAGTCCATCTTTTGAACCCTACCGAAGCGATGGGGCCAGGGAAGTAAGCTTAAGGTCAAGTGAGACTTGGGCTATTATTAGAAGGAAAATATCTGATATATCATAACCTCAGCCAGTCCCCTTTGCAGCAGTTTGCCTTCAGTGCAATGGGCACAGGATTTTATGTAGGGAAGTCGACTTTTAATATAACCATGGAAGGTTACTCTAACTATGTTCATTATGCCATCTGTGGCATTCCAGACAACCATTCCTCTCCACCTTTCATATACTCTAGGTAGGACCAGCAAGAATGGGCTGTCAGCTTTAGCCGGGCATTATTTTGTTTGTGAGCAGCTGTAAAGGAATCTGAAGATAACTTTAAGGAAGGAATGTGTGAGCCATTAAAGAGAAGAAAAACAATTATGCAGCCTGGGAAAGTGGAAAGTGTGAGAAAGAAACTCAAAGTAACCCCGCCTTGATTGTGTTTAATATAAGATGGGGAAGAGAAACTCTGACAAGTTGCAAGATTTTGTAACCGTGCTCTACAATAATAAAATAGCATTCCTGGAATCCTTGCAGTGTCTATTTTCTGACTTAGCCTACCTTGAATGGATAAAAAGAGCAGGATTATTAATATTTTCCAACTTGCTTTTGTGAGTCCTAATTTTTTTTTGTCTTTTTAAGCACCAGCCATTATGCACAATAAGGATGTACTAAGTCACAACTAAACAACATACAACTTTGCAATTATGCTTCTGACAAGCGTCATTGGACAGAAAATCAATGAATTAAAACATGTGTCAGCTGTATTTGAAGAAGTAACAAAGAACACAGAGCAAGAAGCTCCTTAACTGCAGAAACCTCAGTATTCAGACCAATGTTTTTATAGAATAGGTCAGTTTTAGGTCAGATCCCAGGAGCTAAAGGCATTGCCTCTGCAACAGGTGGTACAGACTGCTATATCTATATCCCTAATCATGGCGAAGAAATTCAAACTATGCTTGCAAAATTTCAAAAGTCTGCTGCCAAAGTTATCTGGATGCTGCGATTTCATGGAGAATAGTTTCCTGGTTGGGAATTTTGGAAAAATATATTATAAATGGAGAAGTACTTTTAGTTTTCATGCATAATATAGTTTGCCTTCTATTTTTGTAATGCAGTGTGTTTTCAATTTTAATTTAAAAGTACTGAAGAAAACATCCCCCCCCCCCTGCAACAGCTAATTATGGATGATGTTCAAAATGAAAAATGCAAAGAATTTTTCAGGAATGTGGAATGTGATTTAAGACTAGAATACAAAATAACAGAGTTGAAAGGGATCTTAAAGATCTTCTGGTCCAGGAGTGTCAAACTAGATTTCTTCGAGGGCTGGATCAGCATTGTAGTTCTCCTCCGTGGGCCACCTGGGGGGGCGGGGAGATGGGACAGATGCCTCCTGTGGCACCCTACTGGTCAAAACGGGCATGTGGGGGTGCATGGCTCCCCCGCACCATGTTTTAGCTGGCAGGGTGCTGCAAGAGGCCATCCAGGCAAAAATGGGGCACAAGGGGGACCGTGTGCAGCCCTCTTGTGTCCCATTTTGGTTACCAGGGGCACTGCGGGCCAGTCCTTTGCTATTACCAGGCCAGCCCCACGAGCCAAATTTAAGCACCCTGCGGGCTGGATCCGGTCCAGGGGCCTTGAGTTTGACACCCCTGTTCTAGTCCAAATACCCTACTCAAGCAGGAAACTCTATACCATTCCAAACAGATGGCTGGCCAATCTCTTCTTAAAAACATCTAGTAATGAAGCACTCACAACTCTGGGATGAAAGCTGTTCCATTGGTGAATTGTTCTCACCATCTGGAAATTTGTCCTTAGTTCTAGGTTAGATCTCTCCTTGGTAAGTTTCCATCCAATACTTCTTGTCATGCCCTCAGGTGGTTTGGAGAATAGGTTGACCCCCTCTTCTCTGTGAAAGACTCTCAAATATTGGAAGACTGCTATCGTGTCATCCCTAGTCTTTCTCTCCATTACACTAGACATACCCAGTTCCTGCAACCATTCATCATGTATATTCTTTCTAGACTCTCAGCATCTTTTTTGTATTGTGGTGACCAAAACTGGACACAATATTCTAAGTGTGCTCTTACCAAAGCAGTATAAAATGGTACTAACAATTCACATAACCTCCATTCTATCCTTCTGTTGATGCAGTCTTGGAGTGCATTCGCTTTTTTAGCAGCTAAAGCACACTGATGGCTCCTATGTAAATGGTTGTCCACTAGGACTCCTACATCCCTCTCACAGTTGCTGTTGTTAAGTCACATATCACCTATTTTATACTTGTGCATTTGGGTTTTCTTGCCTAAGTCTAAAACCTTATTTTTTCCCCACTATTGAATTGCATTTTATTAGATAGGGCCCAGTGTTCAAGTCTGTCAAGATCCTTCTGGATCGTGAGCCTATCTTCTAAATTGTTAGCTATTCACTCCAGCTTGTTGTCATCTGAAAATATGATGAGTTCCCCTCATCTGAATTGTTTTATGGAGATGTTAAAGAATATTGGTCCTGAGATAGAAACTTGGGGTACTCTACTGCACACTTCCCTTCATGTAGATACAGTTCCATTGAGAACTATACTTTGAATGCAGTTGGTCAGGCAGTTGCAAATCCATCTAGTGGTGATGCCATCTATCCCATATTTTTCTATCTTACCAAGAAGTAGGTTGTGGTCTATTTTGTCAAATGCCTTACTGAACTCCAGTATACTGCGTTCACAGCATTTTGCTGGTTCACTAATTTTGTCAAATAATACAAGGAACTTTTGTTTGGCATGATCTGTTCCTGATAAATTCATGTTGACTTCTAATAATAGTTTTGCTTGTTCCTAGATTATCTGTTATTTGATAAAAAAATTTCAGGCCCTTCCCAGGCATTGATGTCAGGCTGATTGGTGTATAGTTTCCTGGATTCACTTTTTCCCCTTTTTTGAAGATGAGAACCACATCAACGCTTTTTCAGTTTCTGGTAGTTTCCCAGTACTCCAGTATCTTTGAAAGATATTGTTCGGTGGTTCCTGGATCTTGTCTGCTAGCTCCTTCAAAAGTTCATTCTGAGTCTTAGCTTTCCTAACTTCATCACCATATGCTTTTATTCTGCCTTGGTTATGTGTCTCTCCATTTTTTTTTATACTTATCGTTTTTGTCTTTCAGTTTATCAGAGTTTCTTCTGGGATCTCTTATTTTTCTTTTTCATAGTATTGTGGTAAACTGGGCTTTTATAAACTCATTTTTCAGTTTTCCAATCTCCTTGAATTGTTTACACTGAAATCTCCTAATAACCATCCTAACAATCATCCTAATAATATCCTAATAATTATCCTAGTAATCTCCTAATTGTGTAAGAAGATTTAAACTTCTATATAAAGGGGGAATAATTATGATGTATATCTTATGATTCTATGATATTACTGTATATTTTTGTTACATTTTATGCTACTGCAGCTTTAAGAAGAAATGCCTCTTCTTTATTCCTTACTCATGGCCATCTTGACTTTAGCAGGATATAACCCTGCCTCCACATTTTCGTCCTTCCCGGCTTTTCTCTCATTATTCCAACACATCCTCAACATTACTGGATCTTCTCCCCACCACTGAAGAGATTAACTCTTCGTTGGAGCTCAGCTAAGTCTGACATTTATCTGACCACAAACACATGTTCTTTAAAATTCATCCAAGTTAGTAAGACCTTAGTTAATGACTAAATCTCTATTAGTATTATAAGTCCTTGCATCTCGAACTATTCTTAACTGCTGTTAATAGCTCAGCAAACGCTAAAGCTCATCAGAATCTTCCCTTTGTCATTGCATCTGACCTTCTGTCCTTGCATTTTCCTATTGAATTAAAGCTTATGTCCAAGACATGTATAAAAGCTGATACTAAAATATTAAAACAGAGGAAAGTGGAGAGAGTGATCCGTCAAGCTCAAGCACTAGATTTACACTTGCAGAGTTCAAGCTAGCTACTTTATTGCATGCTGTCTATAATACAGGAATCACCACACTGGTTGTCTTTCCTTAGGGGTAGACAAATGAGGATTCATTCAGTTTAGTAGAGATAAGTCCTGGAACTCTTGTGGCTGCGCTAACGATTCATGGCTAATTCCCCACTTGATTCTTCTCCCTGTCTGGTTAAGCAATTCCCAACAGATCCCTGTCCCAAACTTCTGTGAATCTATGAGTTATAAATCAGCAGTGATACAAAACTGAAGGAAGAAAGTTGCAAGTTGCAAATATAATTTGCAGATCCCTGTCCCAAACTTCTGTGAATCTATGAGTTATAAATCAGCAGTGATACAAAACTGAAGGAAGAAAGTTGCAAGTTGCAAATATAATTGACCTTCTTTCTAGCTTTAACCAGATGGATTTAAGCTTCAAACTGACATGAATCTTCCCTGCAACAATCTGGGAAGGTTTCTTTTTTTCCCCACACTTCAATCAGATGCTATTATTTAAATGCCCTTTAGGATGAGAAAACCAAAATCCATTCTCCAGCAAGGAATTCATGAGTTGATTTTGAGCCACTGGCTCTCCTATACAGTCTGCCTCAGGGTGGTGGCTTGTGTTTGGGGGGGGGGGTGTCACAGGAAGGAGTGTTGCATTTGGTAACTAGGCAGACAGAAATGACAGAAATGAATTAATAGATGAAAATTGGTCTTTGCTACCCACTTTAGAAGACTCGGTGTCTGATAATACAGCAGGAACAAAGTGCAATGGTATAAATTAAACAAAATGCAGTTAATCAAAAATGGTAAAGCAGTGCTAGGCTTTTGGTACCCATATGCCCTGTGGAATAAAAGGCTAAACTGTTAGAGGCCCAAGAGACAAGTTTCTCCAGACAGGGGAGCAACTACTAGGAGGGAGCATCAGTGGGCCTCTAAGCCCTTCCCCTCACATAGGTTGTTGTGACCCATGCATTTGTTTGCTGGAAAGATACACAAGAAGGGTTGAACCCTCTGGGGAGAGATAGCCCTATACGTACCCTGGAACCAAGCCATGCAGAGAGTTATAGGTAATTACCAATGCTATGATTGTCGATGTTCCAAGAACACCCCAAACAAAAGAAGACTCCAAGGCTTGAAGTTCCTCAAAATGCCATTTTATTAGAGATGTCATATTGGCACATCTGAGGAAACCCAAATCTGAAAGCTTCCAGGTTTTCCCTACCCAAAAATAAAAGTCCAAGTCCCTGCCCAGCACCCACATGTCCATCACATGGTCCAATCAGGAACCATCCCAACTGGAGACACCTCTTAGTCATACCCTTCCAGGTACAGGGCAAGATGTCCTTGACTCTTTGAGAAAGGAATGTTAGTTTGACTATATATCTCCCATAATCCATATAATCCCCCTCCCATTTTCCCATAGCACTAAATGTGGCAGGCCTGAAGGCCCAATGCAAAAGACGGCTTCCAGGCCTGACAATGATTGAGCTTGGGTGCAAATCAGTAGCCAGTGCAGCTATTGAAGGATCCTGGTTATGCTGCTAAATTTTGTTTAGCAGACAGGCCATTGCATATTTTAGACCAATTCAGACAAATTTAGACTAATTTAGACTAATTTGCTAAATCCTGGTTAGCAGACAGGCCATTTGCTCATTTCAGACCAATTTAGCTTTTAAGTCATCTTCAACATCAGCTGTATCACCTCTGACTGTGTGGGGATGAGTCACTATCATTAGGGCCTCTAGAGCCTCAAATATAACCAATTGGCCAACCAACTCTAAGCAGGAACTCCGCGTCCAAAAGCATTTCCCTAATCATAAGTTTGCTCCTTTGGGTGGAGAGGAGGGGGCAGGCCCCACCCAGAGCCAAAGCTGGAATCACAACTGAGAGAGTCACTAAATATTGCTTCAGAGCAATACACGGCACTTTCTCTTCCTGTTTTTTGGTCTTGTCTTCTCCTCTTCTCTGTTGCTTTCCCTCCTGGGAAGAGACAGGGAAAACAGGAATGGGTGGGCCTGAGCATATTAACAACAGAAAGAAAAGGCAGACAAACAATTTCCCTTTCCTGTCATCATTTCATCACTCTGCTGCTATCTGCAAGGGTATTTCAGATTTTAAAAACCGAAAACTTGTGAGGAAAAACAAAAAGTCACATATGTAAGCATTTTTAACCTGCAGGTTGAAATTATTAAACAGGAGGAGAAGATTACCACAGATGGAGCAGAACTCAGGAGCATGATGTACAGATTATATAAGAATATTATGTCTTCGAATGTGCTTACTTCATTTCTATACCATTAGTATCTATCTCTTCATCCATAGTAGTGAGAAGAATAAAGCAACAATGATAAAGTAATAAATAGATGTCATTACTTAAATAAGCACGCCCATAAATCTTGATAGGGCAGATAATAATTGGCTGTCAGCTTTCTTCCAATATCTTAAAAATATCTAAAAAATGTCACACAGCAGTAATCTAATTGGTTCTCTGTCTGGATGATCTCTAGGTTGAGTCGAAGGGCAGAGAGGGATGACGTTAAGTCTCTTCCCCTTAAAGAGACCCTGAACAGGAGCTGTGATAATTAGTCTCTCATTTAAGAGTCCTGTAAATTGGCTGATGTATCAGGGATACCGGATAGCTCAAGGCATAGAGAGCTTGCCTCAAATGCTGGAAAGCACCAGTTCAAATCCCAG
The DNA here is from genome assembly GCA_039707465.1 of Rhabdophis nuchalis. Taxonomy (NCBI): domain Eukaryota; kingdom Metazoa; phylum Chordata; class Lepidosauria; order Squamata; family Natricidae; genus Rhabdophis; species Rhabdophis nuchalis. The sequence continues at coordinate 141,532,404 of CM077646.1, read as the reverse complement.
TAGAAGGAGTATGGCCAGCTGAAGAAGGCTAATAAGCCTGAAATGGATCCATCCTGGTCTCTTGAGAAGGATGACAGTTTGTCTCCTCCCTTAAAAAGGGGCTGAACAGGAGTTGTAAAAATATTCTCTCATATATATATATATATATATATATATATATATATATATATATATATATATATATATATATATATATATATATATATATATATATATATATATATATATATATATATATATATATATATGAATGTGACTCTGGGTAATATACAGGAACCATTATATGTACCATTATGTGGGAATCTACATTTAGATTCACAGAGACTGATAGAAACTTAATAATTCAAGTTCTAACCAAGTTTCTAAGAAATTAGGCAGCGTCTGAGGATATAACAGTTCCATGCAGGGTATTTTTTAAAATAATTTTATTATACACAACCATGTGAAATCACAGGTGCCAGCTCTTCAGCTGGTGTTGGCCTTCATTTGCATCACGTTCTTCCCCAAGGATGCCGTAGTGTTATCGGCATAGTATGTAATCAGATCCAAACTGTGTGGTCTTACATAATTGACAGATGGAAATTTTCTCAATGCCCAGGTAAGTGCTATCCAAGACTTTTTATTATGGCACCCACTGTTTCGATAATCACTGGGATCACCGCAGCTGGTATATGCTATAATCTTTTAACTTCGGTTTTCAGATCTTATCCATTTTCGTCTCAATCTTTTGTAGGAATTGACCGTATGATGCTTTTCCTTACCAGGACACTTTTTGTGTTTGTATTACTTTATTTTGATATTCATGTTTTGTTTCCTGTACCTTTAGGAAGTTCCAATTTTTAATTTGCACCAATGCTTGTTCTTGACTGTCTTTTACATAATCTGCCAATTCATGCTTTTCTTTCTTTCTTTTCAGCGAGTTTGGCTTGAAGTAAAACTCTGCCTCCATTTCTCTGGGGTAAGTATAATCTATCAATATCGCTATGGGAATATGTTGTTATTACTTGCGAAGTCGTGTCCGACACATCGCAACCCCATGGACAACGTTCCTCCAGGCCTTCCTGTCCTCTACCATCCCCTGGAGTCCATTTAAGCTCATACCTACTGCTTCAGTGACTCCATCCACCCACCTCATTCTCTGTCGTCCCTTTCTTCTTCTGCCCTCAATCGTTCCCAGCATTAGGCTCTTCTCCAGTGAGTCCTTCCTTCTCATTAGGTGGCCAAAGTATTTGAGTTTCATCTTCAGGATCTGGCTTTCTAAAGAGCAGTCAGGGTTGATCTCCTCTAGGACTGACCGTTTGGATCACCTTGCAGTCCAAGGGACTCGCAGGAGTCTTCTCCAGCACCATAGTTCAAAGGCCTCAATTCTTTGGTGCTGAGCCTTCCTTATGGTCCAACTATCAAGAAATGGGAATATAATGTGTACTAAATACACATAGACCTCTCTTAATGACCAGTTGCTTAGCGATTGTTCAAAGTTACAATGGACACTCCCAAAAGGTACTTTACAACCTGGTTCCAGAGTTCTGATAAGAGCACCCCACCACAGTAACATGACAGCATTTCAGGTGCTTGGCAACTAACCTTCCTTTACAGATGGTTGCACTGTTCCAGTCATGTGATGCAATTTACACCATTTTTGCTGGAAACCTGCCTTTTGACTGATTTCCAGAAATTAAAACACCCCTAGTAATGCATTGACTCTCAGGTCAGACATGTAGGTGCCTTGACTTACAACCATCAGGATTTAGGATGGAAATTCTGAGCTCCATTACAGTTGTAAATTGGGTACCACCTGCAGTCATCCGGTTGTTGTTGTTTTGTTTGGTCTAAACCAGGAGTCAGCAAACTTAAACACTCAAAGAGCCATTTGGACCTATTTCCCACAGAAAAGAAAACACCAGGAGCCACAAAACCCTTCTCGTGCCTGATTATTTCCTGAGTGGCCACAAAACTATCATATGCAGTTGAATTAAATGTTCTGTTTTCTTCTGAAACTTTTCTTTTCTTGGATTTATTCATGGTTGGCCAACTGGGGAGTGAAAAGCTCAATAAACTGCATGCCGGCAGGTGTCGTACATTGGCGGTTGTGATGCATATTTTGAGTGACAGGGAGCCACAGCAGAGGGATGAAAGAGCCACATGTGGCTCCAGAGCCGCAAATTGCTGACCCCTGGTCTAAACTGTTCCCAGTTCAGCTTATGTCCAATTAATAATTCCAACAGTGCATCTTCTCACACACATGGCCCAGATATCTATGGCTTTGATGGTGTTTCCACTGTTAAATTTTGTCATTAGCAACTTTCTCAATTTCTTTCCAACATTGGCAATTTCCAGGTATATTGACTTCAACTCCTACAATTCCACAGCCCCCATAGCCATTGCTGAGAATTCTGGCAATTGAAGGCCACCTGCCTTCAATTTGACAATGTCATTTTTGCTGGCAGAGGGCTGCAGGAGACCGTTGCAGCCTAAAATGGGGCCTGGGGGCTGCGTGCCCCCCACCCCCACCCGGCCTCCATTTTCTCTGGCAGAAAACTAGCAAAACAAACTAAAAACAAAGCGAAAAGAGAAATGCTTCCCCTTTTACGTTTGAGCATGCAAGAAGGGACAGGAAAGGAGAAAGGGAAAGAGGAAAAACAAAGAAAAAGAAGGAAGGATGGAAAGAGAGCAAGGAAGGAAAAATAAGGAAAGAGGGGAAGGAAGAAGAAAGGAGAATGAAGAGGGGGGAGGGAAGGAAGGAAGTGGGGAGGGAAGGAAGGAAGGAAGGAAGGAGGGAAGGAAGGAAGGAAGGAAGGAAGGAAGGAAGGAAGGAAGGAAGGAGATTACAATAAGAGGGAGGGAGGATCTGAGGGAAGTCCTGCCCCTGCCCCTGGCTACCTTTTTTATGCCCCCCCCCCAGGTCAAATACAGCCCTGATGTGGCCCTCAGTGAAATCGAGTTTGACACCCCTGCTCTATGTGGCCCAGGGTGGATTATAGCTATTTTAGGTAAATAAATCAATGTCAGTGTGATTAGAAAGCTCCTACATTCAAGAAAGGGCGCCACCCATTCAGTCCAACAAACATTTGATCGTGGAGGGAGGAGATGGTCCTGCATGTTCTCTGAAAGTGCGAAAATGGTTTGTGTAAACTGTTGGTAGAGTTAATTACTGAGAGCCCTTGTGAAGACATCTGGGAGAAAGATCATCCATCATTTTCTCAGACTGTAATGCACTTCCCTTTGGCAATCGTCCATTTTAATCCACGTAAGATTCTCTGTTCTAAATAAATATTGGATTATACGACTGTGATGTAATATCAACATCGTTTGCAATTATCAATCAATACTTTAAGATGCCATCATATCCTTTCAGACTCCGCTCCCATGAAAGAACCTGATTTGTTAAACCAAAGTTACAGCAGAGGAAGTCTTCAGCAGCCAGTCATCCTTTCTTCTTTGCATACCGTTTTCCCCTTTTTCCCAACGCATGTGTGTGGGTACCAGAAAGAAAATCCCCCATTGAGGTTGTCATCTTTTCCTCATTCCATTAAACAAAAAAAACAACAACCCTCCCACACTTTCAGTGATGTAAATCTGCCTTTCTTTCCTTCTTCCTCCCTTCTTTCCAATTTTTAACTTTTAATCTTTAGCTTAAGTGATTTCAGATTTGGTATGCGTGAATACCTTGAGTTTATTACTCCTCCTGGCTGGGTATTCTCAAAAACAAAAGAGATTTTACTCCAGACATTCCACGTAAAAGGGGACAGAATGCCCCAACAGCAAACTGGATGGTAGCCCTTCAGATTATGAACTGGACACATTCTGCCAGTTTTAAGACACATCTCGCAAATCAGACTGAAACATTACTCATTGCTATGCTAATAGTCTAGTTTAAAAGGTGCTTTGTTTCCTTTATTTTCTATTGATCCTTGCCTCTTATCTCTGTTTTTCTAGAAAGCCACATTTTGAGGGGACATCCATTCCAGAAAATCCTGTTGGTTTGCTAGTTTAACAACCGAGAAGGAAGTAAGAAATAAAACCCAAATAGCAATTTTCCATCTTGATATTTCTGCTGCCATCACTATGCTAATATAGGTAATCCTCAACTTACGACCACAATTGAGCCCAAAATTTATGTGGTTAAATATAGACATTTACGTGAGCTTTGCCACATTTTACGACCTTTCTTGCCACAGTTGTTAAGTGAATCACTGCAGTTGTTAAATTAGTAACAAGGTAGTTAAATGACTCTGGCTTCCCCATTGACTTCGCTTCTCAGGTGATCACATGACCCCGGGATACTGCAACCGTCATAACTATGAACCAGTTGCCAAGCATCTGAATTTTGATCATGTTGGCCATGGGGATGCTGCAGTGGTCATAAATGTAATAAATGGCCCATATAAGCCACTGTTTTCAATGTGAGTTGTAACTCTGAACAGTCACTAAGCAAACTGTAATAAGTTGAGGACTAGTTGCACGTGATTCTTTTTCTGTGCCATGTTTTTCTTTGATTCAGTGTTGCCTTCTTGTGACTGCCTGGGCAAGACCCCTGTAGGTCTTTTTGACGGGATTTTGGAAGTGGTTTGTCATTGCCTCCTTCCTAGGGCTAGGTGAGAGCCTCAAAGGTGCACCATGCTCTAGCCCAGTGATGGCTAACCATTTTTGGCTTGCGTGCCCAAAAGCGGGGGGAGTGCAGGGGGGGCATGCTTGGGTGTGCCACACCCATAATGCTATGTGCGTGCTATGTGCGAGCTTTTGGCTCGCTTTTTTCGCCCTCCCCCCCATGCTTCAGAGGCTTTCTAGGAGCCTGGGGTGGGTGAAAACAGCTTCCCTGAAGCCTCCAGAAGGCAAAAAAACAGCCTCAAAAGAAGGCCTAAATCAGCTGGCCAGCGCACACATGCGCGCTAGAGCTGACAGGGCAACGCCTTGCATGCCCTAAGAAATGGATCCGCGTGCCACCTGTGGCACCCGTGCCATAGGTTTGCCATCACGGCTCTAGCCCTATGATGGTGAACCTATGGCACATGTGCCTGAAGTGGCACGCAGAGCCATGTCGCCTGGCATGTGCAGCGTCACCCGTTCATCTTCCATTTTTTCTGGCGCGGATGCACGCGTGACAGTCAGCTGGCCTTTGTGCATGTGGCTGTGCCAGAAATTGGAACAGCTGGTATTCCATTTTCCAGTTTGGGCATGCACGCCAGCCAGCTGATTGTCACGCATGCATGTGCGCCAGTAACCGGAAGACTAGCTGGCCGGAACGCATGCCCGCACCAGAGAGTGGAAGTTCATTTTCTGGCACGCACATGCCCTTTAGGTATCTCCTCTTCCAGGTGATGGCCCTAACGAGCACACAGAACATGAACACGAGTGCATGCATGGACTCTCATTTCAGTATTCAGTGCCAAAAAGGTTCACCATCCCTGGTCTAGGCTTAGGAGTGGGTGGGTTAGGCTTACTCTAATCTAAGGGTTTCATGTTCCAGGCCTTATTTTATTTTCAAAAGCTGCTTCAGTAGTCCATGTAAGAGCCTTGATTATCCAGAAATTGATTTTGGAAATATTGTTACATGATAATGTAGACCAGGGGTCTCCAACCTTTGCAACTTTAAGTCTGAAGGACTCCAGCTCCCAGAATTCTCCAGCCAGCAAAGCTGGCTGGAGAATTCTGGGAGCTGAAGTCCTTCAGACTTAAAGTTGCAAAGGTTGGAGATCCCTGATCTAGACCAGGGGTAGTCATCCTGGTCCCTACCGCCCACTAGTGGGCGTTCAAGCATTCATGGTGGGCGGTGGGGGTTTTGTCCGATACTGAAGCACTTTCCTTTTTTTTAATTTCATTGACTTCCCTACTTTATCATTCACCATTACTGTGGAACCAGTGGGCGGTTAGAAAATTTTACTACTAACAGAGATACAAAAGTGGGTGGTAGGTATAAAAAGGTTGACTACTCTTGACCTAGACAGAAACCTAAGCAACAATATACTGACATTCTGCCTATTCCAGAAGGAATTTCCAAGCCCTCCAGAAAAATAAACACTGAAGCAATATGTATATCCAATTTCTCAATGTTGCCAGGCTATAAAAGGAATCATAGGAAATCTATTGACAATTTCACCAAAGCAGGAAGTCAAAAGCTCTCCTTGAGTTCTGCAATACAATTGATACGTCACATATGTCATAGCAAAAGAACCATGAGTGCATAGACACTTGGCTGCTTTTGTTTTATTTTTCGCTAGCATGGTTTGTGGTTTGACGCTACGACACTCTCAATAAATGGATATCACCTAGCCTTTCTTTTCCATTAGAGTGCTTAGAAGGATTTCCTTTTTTGTGGCTACGTGCCTATTTAAATATTTAAAATATATGTATGTATGTAGCCACAGAAAAGGTAATCCTTCCAATTGCTCTAATGGAAAAGAAAAGCTAGGCAATATCAATAGGAATCCTGAAAATAAATCTGAGATTAAATAGTGTTTCTGGTGGCGATTCCTTGATTCAAACTCAGTTATTATGCTGTTTTCCTGGGTCTATCCCTTTCAGCTTGAGAAGATAAATGAGAAGAGGTAAGCAAATAAACAGGGACGCGGTGGCTCAGTGGCTAAGACGCTGAGCTTGTCCATCAGAAAGGTCGGCAGTTTGGCGGTTCGAATCCTAGTGCCACATAACAGAGTGAGCTCCCATTACTTGTCCCAGCTTCTGCCAACCTAGCAGTTCGAAGCATGTAAAAATGCAAGTAGAAAATTTGGAACCATTTTTTGGTGGGAAGGTAACAGTGTTCCATGCGCCTTCAGCATTTAATCATGTCGGCCACATGGCTACAGAGACGTCTTCGGACAACGCTGGCTCTTCGGCTTTGAAACGGTGATGAGCACCGCCCCCTAGAGCCAGAAATGACTAGCACATATATGCAAGAGAAACCTTTACCTTTAAGTGAATAAATCCATTTGTAGGTGACATACCAAGTGTCCCCAAGGGGGAAAAAAACAAAGCCCTATTCCTGAACTTGGCATGTGGCCCATGTTCATTCTAAAATACAATTCTGCCCTTGTTGTTTGAAATGGTGCAATCAATATCACCAGGCCTAATCTATGTGATAATATGTTAGCATGGGAATGTAATGATGTGGCGACTGGCAAACAATTAAAAGCTGGTTCTCACAAGCCAGTCTGGGAATTGCATTAAGTCAAAATGAAAATGGAGGCTCAGATGATTGACTGCTGGTCCACACTAAGGCGGGAATGATTCAGTTCAGATCTTCTAAATACTCACAGAATATATATTGCCAAAACTCAATGGCAAATGTTCTAATTCTGAAAAGTGGGATAGATGGTATGTTGCCAGGGGGGCGTTTTACCAGGTATGCTTGGTACGCCAATTGCGCCCCTTACTGGACCGGGCCGCCCTTCGCACAGTCACTCAAGCACTCGTGACGTCCCGGCTGGACTACTGTAACGCTCTCTACATGGGGCTCCCCTTGAGGTGCACTCGAAGGTTACAGCTAGTCCAGAATGCAGCCGCGCGGGTAGTCACGGGAGCCACAAGGCATTCTCATATAACACCTCTCCTGCGCGAGCTGCACTGGCTACCTGTGGCCTTTCGAGTGCGCTTCAAGATGTTGACTACCATCTTTAAAGCGCTCCATGGCTCGGGGCTTAGCTATATGCGAGACTGCCTCTTGCCCCATACTTCCCTTCGACCGATCCGCTCCCGCCTTCTCCGGGTGCTGTCAGCCAGGCAATGCTGGTTGGCGACACCCAGGGGAAGGGCCTTCTCTGTGGCGGGCCCTACCCTCTGGAACGACCTTCCCCCCGAACTCCGCACTATCTCGGATCTCCACCTTTTCCGCCAGCGTCTTAAAACGCATCTATTTCAACAAGCCGGCCTAGCATAGTCACCCGATATGGACTTTTATTAGCTGTAAATTTTAATTCGAGGGATTTTATAATATTTTTAGCACAGGGTAACTAGTTTAATATGGGTTTTAGTAATTGATGTATTTGTATATATGTTTTCTTTTTTAATTGCCTGTGCGCCGCCCTGGGTCCTTATACAGGAGAAGGTGCGGGATAGAAATTTAATAAAATAAAATAAATAAATAAATAAATAAATAAATAAATAAATAAATAAATGGGAACTATTCCCCCCCCCCCCCCCAAAGTTTTCCACCCAAATTCCCAATTGCAATAAAACACTGGCTGAAAAACAAAGAGCTGAAAAATCCACTCCTGGCAATGTCCAGAAGATTTTGACCTCAGATGATCAAGCTACAACCCAATGGGGGGTTTAAAAATTTTTTACTACCGGTTCTGTGGGTGTGGCTTGGTGGGCATGGGGTGCCTTGGTGGGCATGGCTTGGTGAACGTGGCAGGGTAGGATAATGTAATATCTCCATTCATTCCCCACTCCAGGGGAAGATTACTGCAAAATCCTCATTTCCTCCCGATCAGCTGGGACTCGGGAGGCAGGGAATAGATGGGGGTGGGGCCAGTCGGAGGTGGTATTTACCGGTTCTCCGAACTACTCAAAATTTCCATTACCGGTTCTCCAGAACTGGTCAGAACCTGCTGAATACCGCATCTGCTACAACCCCCTGACTCCTCAAATATTGCCCATGTTGCTATAAAGATGAACCGTGCTCAAGTACACCTCAGATCTTTGAAAAGTAGGAGGCACAACAACTTTAAAATTTAAAAACACATACACACACACACACACACAAAACAGCAAGGGAGTACTTTAAGGATCTGCTCTTCCCAAGGCAAATTCAGCTCTAAGATTTCTCATTTAAGAAGTGAACACAAAATGCATTGTGTGGTAACCCCTATGAAATGGCAGTAGAGGTCAATTCATTCTCATCAAGCTGTCTACCTAAAACGTGGGAAGTGGTCACAATGTAAAGTTTGCCCTCATCTAGAGTAGGCCATCTTAGAAAATAAAATGGCGGATGGCTGTAGTCCAGTGCTATTGATAACCATACTGTCACGTAATTCTGTTCCAGGATAAGTATCATAATGCAGGGTGTAGAAATGGATTAAGAAATGGTAGGCAAAAGAAATTAAAGATATGAGATAAGAGAAAAGGAAACAGAGATAAAATGGTATTTATCCCAATGCCATTCAGAACTGAAAAAGTTTCTTGAGAATCAAAACGTTTTCAAAGAAAAACAAAGTCTATTTGCCTTTTTAAAAAGCACCTTTGGGACAATTATGACCTGAATCTCCATAGACATTTAACCATTCACTGTTCTTTGTACCTCTCTATCCTCCAAGATAAAGGCTCAGTAGCTCAGTGGCTAAGACGCTGAGCTTGTCGATCAGAAATGTTAGCAGTTTGGCGGTTCGAATAGTGCTTTAACACTAGTGCCGCGTAACAGAGTGAGCTCCCATTACTTGTCCCAGCTTCTGCCAACCTAGCAGTTCAAAGGCACGTAAAAAATGCAAGTAGAAAAATAAGAACCACCTTTGGTGGGAAGGTAACAGTGTTTCATGCGCCTTCTGCGTTTAGTCATGCCGGCCACATGATCACAGAGACATCTTCGGATGGTGCTGGCTCTTCAGCTTTGAAAAGGAGATGAGCATGCCCCCTAGAGTCTAGCTAGCACATATGTGCTAGGGGAACCTTTACCTTTACCTTACCTTATCCTCCAAGATCCACCAGTCTTGTTTCCTCCATACTTTATTTAAAGTTCTCACCTTTCTGTTTTGGAAAACCTCATCAGTTTCATCCGGTCATAACTTTCTCGGTCTTCCCTTTCCTATCAACCCCTTTGACCTTCCTTCTTATATTTGTACATGTAGTCCTTGACTTACGACCACAACCGAGCCCAACATTTCTGAGCCCATATATTTAGTAGCACCGTTGTTAAATGAATCTGGCATCCCCATTGATTTTGCTTGTCAGAAGGTTGCAAAAGCTAATCACATGACCTTGGGACAGCAGCAGCAGCCATAAGTATGAACTAGTGGCCAAGCACGTGAATTTTGATCACATGATCATGGGACTGCCACGAAAGTCGTAACTGTGAAAAAAGGTCGTAAGTCACTTTTTTCAGTGCTGTTGTAACTTTGGACGATCATTAAATGATCTGTTGTAAGTTGAGGACTACCTGTATTGTGATTTGCACATTCTCTCTGTTTGACCCATCTCAAAATACTGCTTCCGTCCTCATCAGATCAGTTTAGTTTGGAAATATATTCACATCTCAAGAAGGAAAGCCAAACTTAAAAACTAGAATGAAATTTCAAAATTGTTTCTTGGTGTTCCGAAAAGGTGAGAAGTTGTTGAACTGAAATCTGTGTCATCTCTCCCAGGCTGCTCTCTTAAAAATGAGAAGCCAAGGATTTCTCATTGCATATGTACAGATATTGCCTACAATTTCAAATATGTATAAGCTGTCCTCAATGTAGGACCATAATTGAGCCCACAATTACAGTGGTAAATTATGATGGTCATTAAGCAGGTCATCACATGACTGTGACCAATTTTACAACTTTTTTGTGGCGGTTGTTAAGGAAACCCACTGTTTACTGCTTTTTTTTTTTTTTTTTTTTTTTTGCTGGAAACAGGAAGCGCCAGTTCCCACCAAAAACATCATAAATTGCAGTGACATGACCACAGGACACCACAAACCGCCGTAAATGCCGGGAATCTGCCAAGCACCCAAAATGTGATCACGCAACTGGAAGTGGGGGGGAGGGGACGTCAGAACTTCACATCTGGGTCATAAATATCCTTTTTAGCGTCCATGAATGGTCACCAAACGAATATGTAAATGTTTAGCTAAGCCAAGAACATGGGCCAGTTCCAAAAGTGAGTAAGGCAGAACATTAAAAAATTAAATTAAAAAAAGGCCTACCCTGACATGGTGTCTTTCTACAGAACATCCAAAAAGGATCAGCGTTATCAGTTCTCATCTCTGGTTTTTCCCCCACTTGCACCAACATGACTTGAGTAAAAAGTAAAAGGAGGATCTATGGGTGCTGCTCCGCTAGTTATAGCCAATTTTAGGGGGCTGGTACTTATCTCCATTTCTAGGCCACTGAGCTAGTTTTTCCTGAAGACATTTCCTCAGTCATGTGGCCAGCATGACATACACGCCACAGTACAGAGTGTGCGGTGAAACACGGAGCGTTGTTACCTTCCCACCAAAGTGGTATCTATCTATCTCCTCACATTTACATGGTATCGAACTGCCAGGTGGGCAGGAGCTGAGGCAAGCGACGGGAGCTCACTCCCTCACACATGGTCGGGCTCAAACTGTCAGTGCACAGACCTTCTCCAGTGTTTTAAGCCACTGAGCTGCCAGGCGTCTCCACATGACCTGATAGCATTTATTTTTTTCCTGCTATGCCCTCATGGCACCTCCTCCTTCTCACCTACCAGCTCTGAATGAGACCAGTTTAAATCCTTGACTGCTCCAGCGTTAAAGCAAGCTTTGCCACTTCATTCTGCTACTGTCCGAGGTACCCTCAAATTTGTTAGGCTTTAACACCTATTATCTCAGAGGGAAGGTAGGCGTGGGTTTCCTCAAGGGGCAGAGTGGGCAAGTGACATGCCCGTGATGGCGTGGCATGCAGACTTGCGTCAGCCATGATGTCATTTCATAATCTGGCCGCTTGAACGCCAACATCATAATGCACCTGTCATCGTTTTGAAATCCTCTTGCCTTCTTATGGGTACCATTGAAATCAGATGAGCACAATGACTGGGAATGGAGGCAATAGAGGCAGGATAAGGATCAGGAATGGGACAGCAAATTACATGCCGGTATTGTTTTCTCCTGAATTAAGGAAGGGTGCAGAGGAGTTCACCTCAGCAGTGGGAAAGGTCCTCCAGTGGCATGGTGCCCGAGGGCTCCCGTACCTATTCCAGCAAACTGTTAAAATATGCAGAAGAAAGATACAGCATCGTGTAGTGGTCAGGGTTTTGTCTAATCATTAGGTCCCATTTTACGGCTCAATTTTATCCTGATCTCATGAGCAGATTCCGAGCCTTACTACCCCTAAGACCTGGCAAAGTTCAGTCCCCCTACTGACCCCTAGTGGTACAATGCAACCCAAAGGAGTGGTAATTTAATTCCCCAAGAGGTATTAAAAGAGCACTTTGAAGAGAAAGTAAAGGTTTAAGAGCAATGCAGCTTCTGCTGTACATTGTGAAGGCAGAGGACAAGACTGGGCACATCTGTGGTTTGGGTTATATAGATATTTCAGGTATGCAGCTTTTTTATTTTGAGGTTAAAACAAACACTTGCCTAGTTAAAAATTAAGAAAGGCTAGTTTGGTTCCTTATGAGCGGAAGGACATATAAAAAAGCCTTTAATTTTCTCATAGCAGGCAATCAGATTAATGAAGATATTGTTTTTCCTCTATCTAGGGCAATATTGAAGAATCACCTCCCCAGCAAGGAAGTTCCCCCAAAACCATTGGGGAGCAGCAAATAATCCACATTGGTCTTAGTTACATGGAACCCGACAATATATGTATTTCTTCGCCCACGTGTTATGCGGTTGTTGTTATTGAGCATGTGTCCTTGATGAGGAGCTCAGTTTGGTTTAAAATATATGGGGATGCTAAAATGTGTTATATACTCCGTTTTTAAAGGAAGGTTATATCCTTTAAAATTCAGGAAAAATTCAGCATATGCTCAGACCTGAATTACGTTCAATTGTTGAATGGTATGGATGTATGTGTATACATGCAAATGTACACACACTTATCATAAGTAGCCATTCTATATTCCAAGCAGCACAAACCGAGAGGTAGCATGTGCCTGTCCAGACGAGTAGGCTTTACTTTAGCATTATTTCCCACGATAAGGAAATGTTTTGCTCTATGTGACAAACAACCGGCTTTGCTTTCCTGTAACCCTGGCATGCCTTATTTTCTTTTGAAGGGCTCCCTATTCTAAATGATCTCCATTTGAAAAAGAGGAGAGGAAGAGGAGGAGGGGGGGAGGAGAAGAAGAAGGAGAGGAGGAGGAGGAGGGGGGGAGAAGAAGGAGAAGGAGAAGAAGGAGAAGGAGAAGAATGCAGCAACTCTTGCCCAATCACTCCCAAACTGAATTGAGAGGCAGAGTTTAGGAGCGGAGTTTTAGGCGGACCTGACAAGGGGCGGGGCAGTAGCTGAGGAGGCAGGGAATCTAATGAGGACCAAGAGTGTATAGAAACACCTGTCCGAGTCACTAGCTTCTGAGTGTCTCTGCTTAACCTGCCAGGTGTTTCATCATCAGACAGAAGAACCTGGATCTTCTAGTCAGCCTGGAATGAAGACACTCACTTGGGTTTCCTTCTTCTTCTTCGTCTTCTTCTTCTTCCCACTCAGAGCCTGAAACAACCCTGCATCATTCCTCAGCATCACAGCTACCGAGTCCACAAGAGAAAGAAGTGATGGAGCAAGGTCAGTGAAACACGATGCTTCTTTGTGTTCTCCTCCTTTTTCTTTATTCTTTTGAAAGGACTATTCAGGAGGGTGGCTGACTGAAAAGAGTGCTTTAATGTAACTGCTTATGCTTCGGGAGCTTTTCCTGGTTTTACCTTTTCTGGTGGGTGAGGACTGAGTATCAGCAAGAGTCACGAGGTGCTGAGTTACATGCCATAGTTACAGCAGTTGCTTTCTGGATGGTGCTACAGTCAGTTCCCCTTCCTAGCTGTAGTTCATGTCTCAGCTGAAGGCTCTCCTTGCCTTTGACTTTGAACTGGATGATTCATGTCACCTAAATTCTGCCTAACCGCTCAGGGAAGATTACTGAACATTAGTGGCAGCCAGAGCAGAATAGAGTCATCCAGTTACTTCATCACATGGTCAAATCAAGCTTCATCCTGCAATAATGGTTTTGAAGCATTTCTATCTGCAAGTTGCAACTTGATAGAAGCCCACTGTAGAGCTCCTGGGCACACATCCTAAATGTTCTTTTTTTTTCTTTTTGCTCAGAAAAAAAAAAACCCAAATCCTTAGGCAGGCATTTATGTGGGGATGTACAGAGAGTGGGTGGAGTGACAAGTACATTGCCAGTGACGTACATAGAGAGTCTTAGATAGAGACTGAATCCTCTCAATAAGTATTCTAAGAAACTTCAGCATGAGCTCACCTGATTTGCAGCTCTTAAAGGAACAAAATTACAGTATTCCTTGAATTTTATATCTCTGAATTTGCAATGTAAATGTTATTTTAAAAGCCCGCTAATGTATATTTAAAGATGTGTACATTGGGATAACTTACGATTAGAAACCTGCTTATGTTGTTGAAACAAGTTATAAGTCCACGTTTCTTGTGAAAATGTGTTAAACCGTTTTATAGATGGCTAAATGTTAATTTTTGTGCAGATTTCACATAGAACTATAGAATCAGGATGGGATAGATTTGAACAAGCGTAACATCGGCATGGACAGAATTTGGAGGATTTGTTCTATCTGCAGTGCATGCATTCAAACATATTTTTAATGGCCTTTAAGTCTTTCCCACCAAGATATGTTGCAGTTGAATCCAAGTTGACTTAAGATGTAAGCTCTCGAGCAGAATTTGTTGACACTGAAGGGGCACAAGATAAACTGCATTGCTTTGGAGTTGGAAGAAGACTTGAACAAACTATATTCAGTTGGCATGCCCATTCTTTTTCTCTCTGGGCCTCAAGTAGATACCTGCCCAAGTGGTGAGGCAAAAACAAATTGAGGGTGCTGCTCTGTGGCCTGATTCTGGGTACTAATTAAATAATCGAACTAGGCGTTTCAACAGCGAGAGACTGAAAGGTGGAGCAGTAGAATCAGAAGCTCCATGAGGTAGAAATGGGCTCTTTTACAGAACTTTATAGAATTTAACTATTCCAGCACTGACGGTTGCAGGGGAAAACGTTTGTAGCTTTACGATTAAAACTATGGATAGGTTTCATTTATCATTAGGGATGGGAAGAGTGGAATCTCTTTGCTATTATCATTTTGAAAGGGCCAGGATTCAATCAGAAAGAGCGCGCCGCTCCCTAAAACAATGATTTGGTCACTTTCTGCCTCCATTCAAAATGATATGCAAAATGTCAGTTAGAATTTAGACATTAATTCGGTTCCAGGTTGTTTGATGGGCCTTTCAGAACATCAGGCAGAACGGCTTTATTCCTTGTCTCCTTCACTGCGTTTTACAAAGAGCATCACAATAGTTCTTTCATCCTGAATACTGGAGAAGGTCTCATGTCAGCAGTGCAGCATGCTTAATCCAGTGTACGCATGTATCATAGGTGTCTTTGTTTTGTTGCTAGTAAATATTAACATTTTAAATTACATGCTGGAACTGCATGTAATGCAGTAACTTATAGCATTTCCTTTCCTCTCCTAACTTGTCTTGTAAATCAGATGGCCGAGAGGCAAGAAGTGTGTTTGTGTATATAAATCCTTACGTTCTACATAGGTGGTCCAGGATTGCAACCCTAGTGCCTTGTGCTGAGGTTTAGTTAAGATCAGCATTTGATGTATATGATACCTTATAGCAGGGATGTCCAAACTTGGGAACTTTAAGACTTGTAGACTTCAACTCCCAGAATTAGCTGGCTGGGGAATTCTGGGAGTTGAAGTCCACAAGTCTTAAAGTTTCCAAGTTTGGACATCCCTGCCTTATAGGCTTTAGCGGTAGTCTGCTTGATGGGGACTTCTAGGAATTACCCAGGTTTAGGAAAGCTGATGTAATGTACATTTTGTTCACATATGGTGTGCCCACAGCAGGATGTGAACTCAACTGTAGCTTCTTGCTCATGCTCTTTAGCAACATGAGATAATAGGTTACTAATGATTCGTTGTCATTGTTAGTCCTATCCTCCACAAATTTTTCCAATCTGATTCTGACGCCATTGAGGTTGGTGCCAATATTGTAGGCAGGATGCTAAATTAAAATTAAACTACTTCATATTCACATGACGTGAGAACCCAGCAGTGTGAAATTCAAAGCTGTCCTTCTAGGCATGCTTCCTAAAAGATCAGACAGCCATTTACAGGCAGGCCTGGTGGGTGAATTCAATCATTTAGATGTATCCAATAAACAATAGTTAAAATAAGTAAGTCTTGAAGTGATGTATGAACCCAGCCATTAAGTCCTCACCTGAGTCAACCAGATCCAAGTTTTCTTTTCTTTTTTTAAAAGAAAGCCTTAAAGTGCCATGACAAGGTTTGTATTTCAGGCTATGTGCAAAGTCTTATGGTAAGGCTGATAAATTAGTAGTCTCATTAGTATATGAAGAGTCCAGTCCTGGGAGTAGATTGATTGCTGAAATCTGCACATCTAGCAGGACGTTTCCAGTTTTAAAGTACGAAGTTGGGGATTAACAGCTGTTGGATTGAAAGAAGATGCCACGCTATAATTTTAGTCCTAGAATACTTTATCAAAACCAGGTAGTTTCTAAAAACATAGAACAATTAAGGATGTAGGTGTGTATGTACCTATGTATGTATTTTGCAATCATGGCACACTGGTTTCATCGCATATGTGTATCCACACAAGAAGAAAGAAAGTTCTATGCAAGAACAAGAAGAAATTTACTCTGCATAGTATCCAGAACATCTTCTCAGGTCCCAGCAAGGAACTATAACACTAACAAGAAGCTTGGGAGAATTATAATTTCCAGAAGTTGACACTAATGATGTTTGCCTTGTTTTCAGACCCAATTTATAATTTCTTACCATTCTCTGGAGCAAGGGAATCCCGGAATTAATTAATTATCTGTGGTTTAACTGCCTGGCTATTAAAGACTCAGGTAAAAGACAGGCGAATGAACTCCACCGCCATTTCTAGATGACTGAAAGATCTCTTGCAGCATCGCCATGCATGCTGCAAATACTTTTAGTGGTAACGTGTGTAATTAATTTAGTAGCACTCTCTGTTGCTAGATCACTTTGAGGGCTGAGTCAGAGGGAGGGAACACTGAAATGACGGGAGAAGCACATGGAGTGACACTAGCCGGGATGCCAAGACCATCTTACAGTTCACTTCTTTAAAGAGCAAAAGAACACAATTTTGGCATACTTCCACCTCTTAATGCTATATAATTTGTTGTTCGTGGCTAGGTTTTGCATTTTCATAATCTATGCACTTCTACAGGAATAGGCAACATGGTATCTGTCAAGTCCGTTACACAATCAATCCTTAGGCAATCTTAAATCACCGAGGTGCCAGAGCCAAATCCCACTAAATTCAGCGAGTCTTCCTCCTGAATAAAAGTTTGGCACTGCGCTGCACGAAGGCAAGACAAAATTGATGGATAGGTTTCCCAAACCCATTCCTTTTGTGTGGAGGGTGGTTTGCAATCTGAAAGTATCTTTTTGCTTTCTCCTTAATTTCAAAAGTCTCCGCCAAAAATTATATTTCTGTGCTTTACTCTATTCTTTCCTTGGGGGAACAACAAGGGAGTGACGAGAGCATCAGAAAGATAAGAAATCAATGGGATGTCACAAATAGAAAGCAGAAAAGGTGAGCAATCTTATTTAATTCTAGATCCCTTGTCTTAATCCCATCCATTTGTTGGCTCACATCCTCCAAAAGCTGCAAAGGCTACCTATCACTGGTGCAGTATTTATAACAGGGGTGTCAAACTCACGTTGTCACAGCAGCATCATGTGACGTATTGGGACTTCCCCCCCTTTGCTAAACCAGGTGTGGGCATGCCCAGTGCGTGATGCATCCAGTCCACAGGCTGGGAGTTTGACAGCCCTGATTTATACAGAGCTGGATACAACAGTTTATTCATTCTGACTTCAGCTGGTGGACTAAAAATATCTGACTTCAAAGGACCTCTATGCTGCCACCATTTCCACTTCCTTGCAATCGACTTCATGGTTGCTGATTTTGAAATGCAGAGTGAGGTATGAGAGAATAGGGGGAACCGATGGTCTGGAAGCCCTGCAGAGCTGGAACACGAGGAGACAGATTTTGCTAAGCATAGATCTTAAAGGAGCTAGTGATAAATGGTTTCAGGTGGCAGGATGAGAATGGGCAGGGCCAGAGCAGATGTCAGATTGCCACATAGATCCACGTGGAAATACTTTTCTCTCCAGATTTGGGCAACTCATTCCATGTTGGGTTTATCTTTTTTTAATCTGTCAGAAGGGAGACCAATTCCATAATCCAGGTTTGGGACTAGCAATATTTGGCAACTGAACCTACAAAGTCACCACAGGAGGCCAACCAAAACTGTGTCAGATATCCTAACTGCCATAATTGGCTGCCGTTAACATGGTTTGATCTGCTCGTCACAGATAACTGGAAAGCAGGAGGAAAACAAGATTTTAAAATTCCAATTACATCAAATTTCAGGGTGCTTCTCTCCAAGACTGAGATCGTGTGAGATCCTAAAGCATTATATTTGGCCTCTAAGCAATGTAATTCCCTTATCAAAGGATCCTTCGAATACTGTGTTCGCCCATAAAATGAATGTAGCAATATCAAAGGCAAACTCCTTTACTAGAACCTTATTCTAGATTTTGCTCCAAGTGTGGGACAATGATATGGCAACAGAAATTCATCTCAGTCTTAAAAGGTAAACCTTATAGTAATTTATTTATTTTTTATTTGTCACATTTTGAAACCGCTCTTTGCCCTCACAGAGTAAAACAGAAGGTTGTTACAAAATGTAATCAAAGCAAGGAGGTGGTAAATTGCTAAAAATGCTGACATTAATCTGCATGAAATCATTTCTTATGAGGTTGGTGATTATTTAGGTCAGGGGTCTGCAAAGTCGGCTCTTTTAAGACTAGTGGACTTCAACTCCCAGAATTCCCCAGCCAGCATGGCTGGCTGGGGAATTCTGGGAGATGAAGTCCACCAGTCTTAAAAGAGCCGACTTTGCAGACCCCTGATTTAGGTGAAAGGCAGTATTATGGAAATATTTCACTCACCCAACTAAGAAACATGCTTTCTTGTTTCATGCTTCTAAGTTGCTTTCTTGTTTTAATGCAATTATTTACTCGTGAGTCTGGGATATTCCTCAGTTCCACAAAACTGACTGGCACATATGGTGACACCAGGTTTTATCTGTTCATTAAAAGAAGGAAAAGGGGGGGGGGGGAAGGTGTGAGAATTACACAGCTTTCATGACTGCCAAGAAAAACCAAAAATGAGGAAATATAGATTGGAGAAATTTCAGAAATCCCAGTGGAATGAGCATGTTTTTCAGTGGCAAAAGCTTATGGTCCTAAATTGCTTCTACTTAGAAGTGTCCGATGAGTAAAGCAAAGTTAAGAAAACATACACAAGCAATATAATTTGCATGAAATCAGAGAGAGAGAGAGCACCATCTGTTGTCACACAAGATTATGACAACATTTGGGAAGGTGCATGCCATAGAACTAACTATACATATCTATTTAAACTCTTCCTTTCAGAAAGGAAATAGCTTTTTCTCACTGAAAGCCAGTTTTATAACCATTTTCCCCAAAGATTTGGGCTTTTGTAGACCTTGGAGCTGATGGAATTCCATACTTCTGATCAATTTCCAAAAACTTAAAGTACTGTACTTTCAACTGACCTGTGAGTTATGTCACAGGTTGGAGGTGGAGGATAGAAAACATATAGATGGTGATCGGCTGATTTGTGTATTTAATAAGAATGCAATAAGCCTTTGGGTATCTAAGGGTTGCACACTAAGGCAACTGTGTCCTACTAACTAAGAGATTGTGGAATGTTCATGAACTGCCAAAGGTGTGGCATCATCTCCGTTGATTCCTTGGGAAGAGAAAAGCAAATGTCACACTGCACTGCTGGAATTTATAACTGTATGGGAAAGGTGGACCCATGGAGACCTCCAAACTAGTCTGTTAGGGCTACTCTTGAAGACAGCACCAAGATACACCAAACTCTTCACTCTTTGCTGTCATCTGGTGGTTATCTGGATTTTGGAGCCCATCTATAGTGCTCCAATTCTATGACGTTTCTCAGAGTTTTACTACACTTTCACAGACATTCCAAATGTTTCCACCAATCTGTTGGGTTGTGGTTTTTTTTCATAAGACAGAGAAAATCATTATGGGGAGTAATTATCTTCATTGTATTGATGTAATTCAATTCAATAGCATTTAATTCAATCTGTAAATCAGATCCAAATTTAGATTCTGCCTTGGCATTTAGGTTTGTTCTGGCCTTATCCACATTTTGTAGCATTGTTCTTGGTGTGTTATTCAGAAGTGAAATTATAGCTTCACATTTTTGTTCAATTCTCATACCAACCAATCCTCCCTATCGGATTCTAGAAACCGCTGTTGTTCAAAGACAATCTAGGCTGGGATGATTGGGTTAAAGCCCCATACTCTTTTGAGTCATATTCTCTCCTTAACTTCCTCTTTACTTTCTCTTAACTTCAAGCTGGTAAGATCATAGCAGAGTTGCTACCACACCTTGTTGATGACAAGCAAATCATAAAGGCGATATGAATTGTCATCTCAGCAAAGATCATGTTCTTCCCACACTTTTGTTCCGAAACAACCTAGATCCCTTCCAACTTAAGCATTCATCCTTCTATTGACATTTTAGATTGGGACACTTTCTTTTTTGGTTTTTTTTGGTGCAAACCCACTATCCGGTAGTTCGTGGACGGTAACCACATTGGTCTCATGACTGCAATATCTCAACCACGGATAGACACACCAGATAATTAATCATCAGCATTCCATCTCTGCCCTTTTTCATTCTATAAGTGAGGAAACAACAAGAGGCAATTCAATGCTTTGCCCAAAGTCACAAAGAAATTTACACAAGGAGTTGAGAAATGCAGGCGAGCTCCCTGAGTTCCACCTCCATTTTGCTTGAGCCGTCCAGCACTCAGGCAAGTTGGCAGCTCCAAGGAAGCAGCACAATTTGCTAACTTTTCCAATCTTCCTAAAGGACCTGCTTTGAATTAGGTTAGCTAAGGGATTAAAGGTGCATTGGGGGAGGGGGGCTTTGCAGTAAGAAAGGCTTGCCATTCAAAAAACCAGCAAACACCCCTCCCCAACCTTTTGGGCATCAGGGACCAGTTCCGTGGAGAGAGGTTTTTCCGTGGACCAGAGGAAGTGTGGTTTTGTGTACTGCCTGCATCCTGTGGATGGAGTTTCGCTTGTTTGCGTGGACCTATTTCTGGCATGCTACGTACCGGTGCCAGTACGCAAACCAGGGCTTGGACACTCCTACCATAAACCTAAGTTGCACTATTGCTCTATATAGCTGATGCTTTTGGAAGGTATCGTGCTTCGTGCCAGTCCCAGACACGCAATTTCTCACTTGCCAGTTATTACCTAAAATGATTCATTCAGTGCACTAAACATGCAACCAGCTATCAAGTCTGGCTGCGGTTCAGCCATCTCTAGCTGACTGAGCTCCAAAATGTATTGGGAGGGCAATTCTCAGGATTCTACTGCAAGAATGCCGGCTGGGGTTTTCTGGGATGTGCAACCACATCCTATCTGGAGGATTGTACATGGGGAGAGGCTGACTTGCAGCACAATTGGAGGCACACTATTTGCCACTTCCTCTATCCAATTCACAACGAGCCAGATAGGGTGAGATGTCTAGAAGAGTGGGGGGAAAAGAACCTTCATAAATTCTTCTGGGATCTGTAGTGATCAAAGGACAACCAACCACAAAAGAATGAAAGAAAGAATAAGGGCCATATGTTCCGTAGATAAAGCAGGTCGTACATTATCAATGATACGTATCTGAAACCTCTCAATCATCATAAAGTACTGCAGCTCACGAAATTGATCTGGTGAATTCCTTTCTGGCAAGCCCTGCCTCACTAAAATAGGCAGTAAAACATCATAGATTTTCACAGACCTTTCATCCTGAGGGCTACCTGTACCTCCCCCATCAGTGCATTTTGGAACCACGGGGCCATGACTGAAAAGAGAAGGAGGAATGGAGGAGAGCCTGACTTCAAAGGAGGGGATGCCCCAGATATCCTGGTTTCAGGACATGTTCTACCACTAGATGAAGTCTGAATGGCCAGTCAGATGGCAGCTGCCAGGGGCAGCATCAGTAAACCTTCAAATGGGAAGCTGCTTCCCAGGAGTGAAATTCAGCAGGTTCTGAGAGGTTCTGAAGAACCAGTAGTGGAAATTTTGAATAGTTCAGAGAACCAGCAAATACCACCTCTGGCTGGCCCCAGAGTGGGGAGGGAATGAAGATTTTGCAATATCCTTCCCCTGCCACGCCTACAGAACTGGTAGTAAAAAAATTTGAATTTCACCACTGGTCCTGTCCCCCCTTAAAAAGTTGTGCCCAATACCAGTGAAGGGTTCAGTCCTACTGCCTTTGGCAAGCACTCTATTTCTATAAGTAGAACAACTGGAGAGGATTTTGATTTTATTCTTTTTTTTGTCACTGAGACCAACCTTCTTGAGCTGTTCTTATTAGCCTCTACCTATTCTAGGTCAGGTTTTTAACCTCAGCACTCCAGTTGCATCTGAAGTTGGAACAATTTGATTACTTGGGTGCACCACACAAAAGGTTCCCATCATTGGCCGGCTGGATATATGAGGGAGATACCTCGCGCATGTGCACGCCCACTCACCCACACAGGCTCAGAGGAGTGAACTGAAGCTCATCCCAGAAGTCCTGTAGTTCAGACCAACCTTCATCTGGAGCGTTTCTGCTTCACTGATCTGAAAAGCCTCCTCTTAGAACAACAGTTACGTAACAAAGAGCCAACTGGCCCATTTTAAAAAAAAATGCATCTGAGTGTCTCTTAAGGAAGCTAATCCCCTGGATGAAATACTGGTTTTGTTCCTCCCTTGTTGGAGATGCCCAAAGCCATTTGTTCTGACAATAAAGTTGTTCAAACAGCACAACTTTATGTAATGAAGCCAGAGAGAAACAAGGGAGGGAACTGAGAGCCAGCCAGGTGGGTTTTGAACTGACCCAATATCTCGGCAGAAAAGAAAAGTTGCTTCTCAGCCGCTTCTGAACATGAGGTGGGTGTCACCTCCACTCAGCATCCCAGAAGATATCAAATGGAATAAAGAGTTGTGTGCATGTTGAGTTGGCAAGACGGGTTGTTTGTTCACATAAACATATAGCATGTGTGGAGGCAGGATATGCAGGTAGGAAGAGGAAGAAGGAAGTCCAGAGGATACTGTACCTCCCGCCCCCCGTCAGGTTTTAGTTTTAGAGAAATATTCCCCAAACTTGGCAACTCTGACTTGTATGGATATCAGCTCCCAGGCAGCAGAAAACCCTGGGAGTGGACATTTGTATCCCTGGAAATTTTCAGGTGAGAATTACTGGGTAGATGTTGTATGAATCCAGGCAACTTGGATACTTTTTTTAATAAACCATTTTGAATGAACCATGGTTTCACATAGTTTTCAGGCCAGCCAATCAAAGGTAGGAAAATTCTGTATGGCAGATTTCAACCACGTACTGTTTCTTTCCTGCTGATACCAGCTGAAAACGAGCCTGCCTTAAAAAATGCTATCTGGATTTTTAGCTTTAACAATGACCATTGCCAGGTGTTTGGCTAGAAGTGACTCTCTGGTCCTTGCCCTCTACAAGCCATGTCAGGAAAGCCAGTAATAATCACTTTCCTATCCAAGGGTGAGTCTTTGAGCTGTGTGGTTTTCATTTGCATGAAGATCCAGACATCAAAGAACCAGACTGTTGTCAGGTACATTAAAGGTCATCTAGTCCAGCCCTTTTAGTTAGTGCTGGAGTTGCTCATTCATGGGACCATTTCACAGTATGGTATAGGGACAGGTTCTCAACATATGACAGGTGTTCCTCAACTTACGACCACAATTAAGCCCGAAATTTCCACTGCTAAGCAGGACAGTTGTTGAGAGCCTTTTGCCCCATTTTACCACCTTCCTTGCCATAGTTGTTAAATGAATAAAGAAGAGGGAATGAAACTATTCTCCAAGGCACCTGAGGGCAGAACAAGAAGCAATGGGTGGAAACTAATCAAGGAGAGAAGCAACTTAGAACTGAGGAGAAATTTCCTGACAGTTAAAACAATTGATCAGAGGAACAGCTTGTCTCCAGAAGTTGTGAATGCCCCAACACTACAAGTCTTTAAGAAGATGTTGGATAGCCATTTGTCTGAATCACTGCACTTGTTAAGTTAACGACACAGTTGTTAAGTGGATCTGACTTCCTCATTGATTTTGCTTGTCAGAAGATTGCACAGAAGATTGCGATCAGAAGGGGAATCACGTGGCCTTGGGGGCCTGCAGCCACTTGCCCAGTTTTGACCATGTGACTTTGAGAATGTTGCAATGGTTGTAAGTATGAAAAATGGTCATAAGGCTCCGCTCCCCGCATCCCTCCAGTTCTGGGTTGGCTTTACAAGCCCCTTTAAGAAAAGTTCAACAGGCGAAAAACATTTCTCCGTTCTGGTCCAGGAGAACTGCACTCTTCCCAATTTTCCTGAAGGAAAAGGCGAAATTGGAATGTTCCCCCCCCCCTTCTCTCCTTTATAGTCTAGAGCCATGATGGCGAACCTATGGCACGGGTGCCACAGGTGGCATGCGGAACCATTTCTTAGGGCACGCGAGGCGTTGCCCTGTCAGCTCCAGCGCGCATGTGTGCGCTGGCTAGCTGATTTAGACCTTTTTTTGAGGAAGCTCCTGAAGCCTCTGGAGGTGGGAGGGGAGGCTGTTTTCACCCTTCCCAGGCTCCTAGAAAGCCTCTGGAGATGGGGAGGGAGAAAAAAGTGCATCAAAAGCAGGGGGGCGCACACATTAGTATTATGGGTGTGGCACGCCCACGCATGACCCCCCTGCGCTCCCCCTGCTTTTGGCACACGAGCCAAAAAAGGTTAGCCATCACTGGTCTAGAGGTTTAGGGCTCCCTTGCTTCACTAACCTGCAAGAGTACATACACACACACTCACACCCAACCACACATACACAGAAACTTTCCTTCCTATCCCTCCACCCCTTCCCCTGTTTTAATGGAATCTCTGCAAGAGGAGGAAAGGAAAGGGAAGGGAAGGGAAGGGAGATTATGGGAAACGGAGGGAAAGGGAAGAAGGAAAGGGGAAAGGAAAGGGAGATTATAGGGAAGGGAAGAAAAAGGGATGGGAGGGGAAAGAGGAAAGAGGAAAGAGGAAAGAGGAAAGGAGAAGACAAGCTGATTAACAACCTGATTTCCCATGTCACCCTAAGCAACCATTGACCAAAATGCCAAGTGCAAGAACAGCCACCCTCCCTGCCCCTCAGGTGGGACAGAGGCAGTGGTGGGTTTAAAAATTTTTAGAACCTACTCTGTAGGTGTGGCCTATTTTGTGGGCGTAGCTTGGCAGTCATGTGACAGGGTGGGAGTGGCCACCTTTTAAAATGTGGTGAAACTCATTTAACAACGCTCTTGCTTAGCAACCAAAATTTGGGACTCAATTGTGATGATAAATTCTTTCTTTCTTTCTTTCTTTCTTTCTTTCTTTCTTTCTTTCTTTCTTTCTTTCTTTCTTTCTTTCTTTCTTTCCTTCCTTCCTTTCCTTCCTGTTGGGTCACTGGCAGCGGTGGGCCAGATTTACTTCCAGGTACGCCGGTGGAACCCCCTCTCACCGGTTCTCTAAATTTCACCAACCGGCTCTCGCGAGTAGGTGCGAGCCTGCAGAAACCCACCACTGGACAGAGGCCTTGCTTATTAGAAAGGAGAGGGATGGGGAGATAGACAGCTCCACCCCATATGTGCTGGCAGAGCTTGGAGAACAGGCCTTTTGCAGAACAGCTAAGGGAGATGGGTGATGGTTGCCTTTGTGGCAGGCTAGGAGTGGGTTGAAGATGCCATTGGATGTTATGTCCTCCAGAATCCAGCCACCTCCTGCTACCTTACGGGTTCAGGTGGTGCCTTGAAGCAAAGTAGGTCAGGAAAAGCAATCCCTTTATAGGTGATTGGGTTTCAAGGGAATTCAAAACAAGCAGATGCTAAAGAAAGACTTTCTCAAATGGAAGCATGTGGCCTACTTCTTTCAGAGCCCAGGAATCTTTGCTGTTTCTGCCTTTTTGTTTTTAAGCCTCGGTGGCCCAATTGGCCCCAGAGTTGAATGAACCCAGCTTCCCTCACCCATGTTTGGGTTACCAGTTGCCTGAATCCCAACCAGCCACATCAGCCTTACAAAGATACATGCAGTGTCCTATTTCTTTAACAAATATTTCATGACAGCCAGCCAGATGGTACTAGGCTAGAAACCAGGAGACGCTGAATTCCAGTCCTACCTTGGGCAAGGAAGCCTTCTGGGCGACTTTGGGCCAGTCACTCTCCCTCAGCCCTACCCACCTCACAGGGATGTTGTAGCAAGGAAAATAGGAGGAAGACGTAGTATTAAGTTTATTTGTCACCTTGCACTATTTTTAAAAATAATAAAGGTGGGATTTTAAAAAAAGTTAATTTAAATGTGTTGTGTCGGTAGGGAAGGTAGTTAATTTTACTTTACATTATTGTTGTTGTTGTTGTTGTTGTTGTTAATCTTTGGTGAGATTCACAGCCTTCGGGGCTAGTTAGTAGCTCAACAGCTCGAGTCCTAACCAAGGACCTAGGAACTGTTGTTGTTGTTGTGGTTATGTGGTTAATCTTTGGTGAGATTCACGGCCTTTGGGACTGGTTGGTAGCTCAACAGCTCGAGTCCTAACCAAAGACCTAGGAACTGTTAAGGTAACGTCGGAGGATATAAGCTGTTCCAAGTAAGGTGTTTTTTTGTAGAGTCAGAATGTTCCAGTCTGGCAAATTTAGAATTTCTAAATAGTGAGGTAGCCCTTTAGGTATTGCTCCAAGGGCTCCAATTACAATTGGAACAACACACAATTTCTTTTTCTACAGTCACTCAACCTCAATTTGCAAGTCCTGGTACTTTGTGATTTTTTGTTGCAGCTTATTTTCAATTCGTGCATCACCAGGTATTGCAATGTCAACGAACCATACTTTTTTCTTTTCAACTATTGTTATGTCAGGTGTGTCATAGGCCAAGTGCCTGTCAGTCCGAATTCTGAAGTCCCACAAGATCTTGACTTTCTCATTCTCTAAAACCTTCTCAACCTGATGTTCCCAGTGGTTTTTGCTGTACTCAAATCCAAAAGTCTGGCACAATTTCCAGTGAATGATCTTAGCAACGCGGTCATGGCGTTGTAGGTAGTCAGTTTGTGGAATTTTGCTGCACCCACTGATCAGGTGGTCGACTCTCTCATCTTTCTCATTACATCTTTCTCATTTGCTGTTGGTGGTAACATGTTGAATTTTTGCCTTCATGTAGTTTGAGGCTAAGGCTTGTTCTTGAGCTGCCAAAATAAA
Organism: Rhabdophis nuchalis; assembly: GCA_039707465.1. Taxonomy (NCBI): domain Eukaryota; kingdom Metazoa; phylum Chordata; class Lepidosauria; order Squamata; family Natricidae; genus Rhabdophis; species Rhabdophis nuchalis. The sequence goes on along the minus strand of CM077646.1, from coordinate 141,505,201 downwards.
GCCTTCTGTTTCTTTTTTCAGTACTCCTGATCTTAACCAGTTCCAAGTTAGTTTTTGGTCAGCTTTGCCTTCAATACTTTTCAAGTATTGGCCATGCATAGCTTTGCTTTTCCAATTTTCAGCTCGCTTCTCAATTACTTCTTTCTTATATTCAGCTTTTGACTTAGTTGTCTTTAAAAGGCCTCCTTTATTTACTTCCTTAATCATTGCTTCTTCAATTTTCTGGATGTAATCATTCAAGCTGTGTCTTTCTTCTTCCACAGTCTGCTTTACTTGTAGGAGTCCTTGACCACCCTCTGCTCTTGGTAGATATAATTGGTCAACGTCACTTTTAGGGTGAAAAGCATGATTCATTGTCATAAGCTTCCTCATTTTTCTGTCCAAATTGTCCAACTCCATCTGGGTCCAGTCAATTATTTCTGCAGAGTATCGAATCACCGGTATAGCCCAGGTATTTATGGCTTTTATGATGTTTCCTCCACCCAATTTGGACTTCAATATCTTGCGAATTAATCAAATGTATTTGGCTGAAGTTAATTCCTTGACTTTATTATGCATTGTCAGAGGCCTCTAAAATCCCCAAGTACTTATAGCCTTCTTCTGGTTTTACTGCCTTTATCATTTCTTCATTCTCAAGTTGTATTCCATCATCTTCTATGACCTTGCCTGCTTTGGTTGCCATTGTTGCACATTTGTCAATTCCAAACTGCATACCAATGTCTTGGCTAAATTCTTTTGTGCTTTCAATTAATAAATTCAGTTCAGCTTTTGTTTTACCAAACAGCTTCAAATTATCCATGTACGCCAAGTGCAAAATTTTCAGTCCTTTCTTTGCAAGTTCGCATCCACAGTTTATCTTCTTCAAAATGATTGTCAGTGAGAGTATAAAAAGTAGGGGTGAAAGGGAATCACCCTGGAAAATGCCTTGTTTAATTTCAACATCACCCAGTTCTTCTTCATCAGCCATAAGATTCCTTTTCCATAGATTCATTGAAGATTCCATGAATTTTTGTATGTTGCTGCTGATGCCAAAGATTTTCAGGCATTTCTTGATCCAGCTATGGGAACTGAATCAAACGCATTATTATTATTATTATTATTTTGAATAGACTAGAGAGCTATACCTCCCTTATATATAAAAGAGCCCTTGCGGAGACAGCAATATTAGTGTTGGCTATCAAGGCCATCATTCTAATTTAGCATCCTTAGTGGTGGCTGAACCACCTCTGATTGAGAAAATCTAGTGAAGAGAGGAACTCATCCAAAGAATGTGTTGGAATTTTTCAGGCCCTTTCCAAAATCCAGCACATATTTTTCCTTGGCTTAGCATTACATCAAGGTGAGGCAAATTGAGACGCTGCCAACGTTGACGTTCCCATGTCCCTCCTAGAACTTGTTGGTCTGGTTTGGATGTGGGGAAAAAAAAGTAAGCTGAAGCCATTTCTTGTACAGTTATTGCCTCGTGCTTCTAATATCTGTCTGTTTCTTCTAATTAAGCCTATGTGAGCTGCCCTTTCCTGCCAATGAGAATTAGTTGTGGAGGTCATAAATGGATTCTCTTAGTGGGGTTTTATTTAATTAGTGGGATTTTTATTTAATTATGTATTTATGCATCTACAGAGATCATGCAATCACTGGCATACAACACTAATAAAGCACATTATACACACCAACACAAATATAAATTTGAGTAAAACACCAATACATACTGTATGTATGTGTGTGTGTGTGTGTGTATATATGTATGTTTTTATATGTATGTGTACATGTGTGTGTGAATCCCAGTAAGGGTATGGCTAGCTGATGAGAGCTACTAAATAGCTTGAAATAGATCTATACTAGTCTCCTTTTATTTATTTATCAGCACAAAAACGTATATATGTGTGTGTGTGTGTGTGTGTGTGTGTGTGTGTGTGTTAGTATGTCTCCTCCCTTAATTGGGGCCTCGTAACAGGATGTGAAAAAAAAAGAAAAATTACATATATATATGTGTGTGTGTGTGTGTATAAACCAAAACCTACATACCTATACCCATGAAAATCTACGAAAACATATATATATATATAATTGTTTCACAACACCCTGTTAGGGCCCCAATTAAGGGAGGAGACATACTGTTTCCTTTTCTGCCTTTCGGCTCATCACCAGAGACCATCTAGACAGAAAGCCATGAGTTCCGTTGTGTTAAAAAAAAATTTAATATGTGTGTTAGTATTATGAGCTGATATATGTGTGTGTGTGTGTGTTACGTTTTTAAACTGATCAATAAATAAGTCAGAGAGACTAGGATCAGCTCAAAATCGTAACACACATATAATTAAATTACACAACAGAATTCTTGGCTTTCTGTCTAGATGGTCTCTGGTGATGAGCCGAAAGGCAGAAAAGGAAAAGCAGTGTGCTTCCTCCCTTAATTGGGGCCCTAACAGGGTGTTGTGGAAACAATTATATACAGTATATGCTGGCATTGCTTGCTTCGGGTATTTTCCCGTGTATAAGGCATGGAAATGTTATTGCAACGTTTCGACAAGATCTCACTTGTCATCGTCAGGCTTTGGTCTGTGACTGTGACTGCGAAGGCATGGCCCTTTTTTAAATCTTGGTGGGGGTGGTGGAGTGCTGACTATTGTTGTGAGTGTGTTGATTGGCTGTGCAGCTGCATCATGACTGGTATATTGATGCTGATTGATCTCATTTGTATGTTTCTCCTTATTTTGAATTTCAACGGCTTGGGTGGAGGGTGGGGCTCGTCTGCTGGTCAGTGCTGGTTTCTAGATGTCTGGTAGGCGGGAGGTGTCATCACATTTGTTCAATCAGCATCAATATACCAGTCATGATGCAGCTGCACAGCCAATCAACACACTCACAACAATAGTCAGCACTCAACCCCCCCCCCCAAGATTTTAAAAAGGGCCATGCCTTCGCAGTCACAGTCACAGACCAAAGCCTGATGATGACAAGTGAGATCTTGTCGAAATGTTGCAATAACATTTCCATGCCTTATACAGGAAAATACCCGAAGCAAGCAATGCCAGCATACCTACACCCGTGAAAATCTACGAAAGCAATTATATATATATATATATATATATATATATATATATATATATATATATATATATATATATATATATATATATATATATATATATATATATATATATATATTATATATATATACACATTTACAGTACAATATATAAGTTAAATAGGATGTCTGAACTCAGTCATTACCGTTAGTTCAATAAACCTTTGTTAAAACAAATCTCTCACAGCAGGGGTAGCAATTCTATTTTTTTCCCTGTAGATTTTGCTGCCCATACATAATCCTTTCCCTAACCGTTTCACAATGGTTATGCACTCCCAAGTCCCTAGCTTTAACATACTTGTGGTTGGGAAGTGGCTCAAAAATGTTTCATATATTTTAGAGTTACTCTTGGATCGCAATAACAATCCTCTGGGAGTGGACTACTTGCAGTCTTGTTATACGCCTATAAAGTTGCACAATATTGGAGAAAGGAATAAATCATTTATTGAAACTGGCGAGGTTTCCATGGTAAGCCAAAATTGCTCAATTTCAGAAAAGTTATAGGTAGTCCTCAACTTACAACAGTTCGTTTTGTGACTGTTTGAAGCAGTGATGGGTTCCGGATTCCGTTCCAACCAGTACGGTTGGAACGGCCCTGGCGTCACCCACATGCACATGCGCATGGATGCTTTGGTTTTTTTCTTTATGATAGGATTCTTCCCAACATGCTTGACGTAGTAAGGGATTTAGCCATTTTATATACAGTATGTTGTTATTTAAAGAAGCCAGCAAGACTTGGGTTTAGCTGGCATGTCAATTTTATATAGGGCATTGATTTAATATGAAAATCCTAGCTCCAAGACCAACACATTCCGTATAGTTTTTCAACAGTCATGGCAGGCAAAAAGATTCCTAATACTAAAAAATAAAGACTGTGGTATTTATATCATTTATACCAGGGAAGTGAATTAGGAAAAAAAAGACTGGTTTTTCCTATTAAAATCAAAAGCAATCAGAAAAATTAAATAGGAAATGAAAGTAGAAGGCTTATTTTCATGGAGTAAATTGCAGTGCCAATAGAATAAAAATCCAGCTTCTTCATAGCACTTAGGCAAATATCTGACATTGACAGGAAGGGAAATAATTAATTACTCTATTTGGGAACCCATGGATATTTGCCATGTTGTGTAATATTCTGATTTAAGAGAGGTTAAAGAAAGAAATGATCAAAACAAAACTAATGGGCACAAACAAATGATGGAAAAGCCACCATTCAAATGTTTGTTCCTGTATTTTGCAAATACTTCCTCTGAAAAACGAATCCATATTTAAATGATGTCCTGTTGGAGTTTCCCCCATCTTCTTCAACAGCTGTTACACACCGGAGCTAAGATAGAATGTCACTTTTTTATATACATTCAAAAGTCCTTAAATGGAATACTTTCTTGCAGTTGTGCAACTGTTGAAGAAATCTTCGGTGGAGTGAGCTGAAGAAAGTTGAAATCAAATAGCATATTATTTTCTAAATCTAGGCATCAATTAGCCTGCCTGAAGAAAAAAAATGGCAATGTTGAGAAACCTGGCAGTCAGCTAAGAATCCTGTTCCTGGTATCACGCCTTTTTATCATTTACCTTCTGCTCTGTCCATGCCCTGGAGTTATGCACAGGAGGTTTCAAAAGGAAGCATCTACGTATCAACTAACCTTCAAAGGCAATCAAAACTAGTCTTTGGGTGAACCCAAGTCGACTTACAGATGAAAGGCTCATGGGACTATCAATGACAGAGCCTTGTCATTGCGGGACCGTCTCCTGCCGCATACCTCCCTCCGTCCAATCCGCTCCCATAGGGAGGGCCTTCTCAGTGGCTGGGCCATCCCTCTGGAATGACCTACCCCCCCAAACTTCGGACTATCACAGACCTTCCCCTCTTTCGCCGCTCACTTAAAACATATCTTTTCCATCAAGCCGGTCTAGCTTAGCCAATGAGTAAATGTATTTTAGAATTTTAATGGGATGTTTTAGCACAGGTTTTTTAGTTTAATCTATTTTAGTTACTCTGCGTTTATTGTTATTTATTGATTTTTAACTTCCTGTGCACCGCCCTGGGTCCATTTCGATGGAGAAGGGCGGTTCTATAAATCGAAATAAATTAAATTAAATTAAATTAATTGTGATCTGATTCCATCTGTCAGATCTGGAAGCCATTTTTTTACATTTGGGCCTTCGGGCTTGCCACATTTTCTACTGTGGGAAACAGTAAAGCAGGGGTTCCCAAACTTGGCAACTTTAAGCTATGCTGGCTGGAGAATTCTGGGAGTTGAAGTCCACAAGTCTTAAAGTTGCCAAGTTTGGGAACCCCTGCAGTAAAGGGTACTGCTTGGAACCCTGACACCCTCCTTTACTTCTTAACGGCTTTTCTTTGATAAAGAAAGGGCCCTCAAGGAGAGGGTGAATTGCAAATAGAACACAATCGCTTAAGTCCCTCTGCAATCGATGAACAAAGCAAGACATTTTCATGATAAAAGTCTTGTCTCAAATCAGCGCCTCAGCTGTCAAAGCACATCAGAGAAAGGGAGGAGAATACAGGGATGATAAAGCACACCCAATTGTAGCCTGAGGTGCCCCCTTTTCCCTTTTCCAATAGAATCAATCAGTCTGCTGAATAAACATGTTAGCTAAGGTCACAAGACAACATTTTGTTTAATTTTTTTTTAAGTGATCAGGATGAAAGAGAAGCAGGCGTGTAAGACAAAAGAGCTATTTCCCCATGGTTAGAAGGGGAACTGAGGAAAAGAAGCTTTCCATCAGTAGTTTCTGCCCTGAGGCCTGAATATTGAGAAACATTGGAAGGGGTAAAACCTGGCAAGGGTTTCACAACAGCTTTTCCAGAAGGAATCTGATCTTGCTATGCAGTCTAGGCATGCAATTAGTATATTCAGCTGATCCAACTCTGTTGAGTCAAGAGAAATTGTTGCTTTCAACAAGCTGGGGTGGGGGGTGGGGGGAGGATTTAACATTTAACAATCTTAGTCCAGGGGTCTGCAAAGTTGGCTCTTTTAAGCCGGGTGGACTTCAACTCCCAGAATTCCCCAGCCAGCATGGCTGGCTGGGGAATTCTGGGAGTTGAAGTCCACCCGGCTTAAAAGAGCCAACTTTGCAGACCCCTGATTCTAGTCAAAGAAATATAGAACATGGGGACTCTGAACTATGCAGAATTTGGATCAAGGATGCACCAGTTCTAACAAATTTCTTTCCACCAATAACAGCAGATGCCAATAGCTTCTCTCTGAGAGTCTTCAGAAAGGCGTCCATGAGGAAAAACCAGCCATTTTTGTCCCCGGAATCTTATCTACCATCCTTACACACATACACACACACTAAAAGCTCAAATTTGTGGACAATTCTGAATATGTCTTGATTTGCAATTTATTTTTGGTTGATTGATTAATTGCTTTAATCAGTTTTGGTACCTACTTCTAAAATAAACTGTAAGCTAACGTATTACACTTTCAAGCGTGTTAATCATTCTTGATTCCCTTCTTCTTGTGCCATATCCGTCATCAGACATTGGCGATCATGTTGGCAATCCTATTTTTGTCAACAGCCGCATGAAAAAGTGCTGCTGAGTTTTCTCCAAACCAGTCCCTTAGGTTTTGAAGCCATGATGTTCTTCTTCTGCCTTCTCCTTTGGCCTCAAAAATAACACCCAATTTTACTGTATGACCTCTGAATTCTTTAGAAAGACAGCACTTAACACTACAATCAAGTCTTTAATTTTTCGGTTGTATTCTGCTTCGTATGAGGGTAGTGGTGGGCAGAAAAGATATATACATCTTAACGATACCGGCTTCTCAGTAAAATTCTATGAATAATATCATCAGGGCAATTGCAGGACAAGGGCCTTCTCTGAATTATCCCTAAAGAAAAGAAAGATAAAGGCAGAAAACACAAAGGAGCAATGGTATCATAAATTTTAATAACTATAACTCTGGATAGATTTCCCAGGTGATCTTGGTTTGCTGATTGCAGGAACGGTTTCATGGTACATCAAATGGATTACCAGGTGACAGGGCTTTCATTAGTTCATCTGATCGGGTCAGGCCAGGAAGTTATCTTCTAAAATAAGAAATTCAAGCGGTCAGTCAAGACCGCCTGGAAAAATGATTGCAAATATTCTGAACATGAGATGATTAGGGAAGTGGAGACCAAAACATATGAGGAACGGTTGCAGGAACTGGGTATGTCTAGTTTAATGAAAAGAAGGACCAGGGGAGACATGATAGCAGTGTTCCAATATCTCAGGGGTTGCCACAAAGAAGAGGGAGTCAAGCTATTCTCCAAAGCACCTGAGGGCAGAACAAGAAGCAATGGGTGGAAACTAATCAAGGAGAGAACAACTTAGAACTGAAGAGAAATTTCCTGACAGTGAGAACAATTAATCAGTGGAACAGAAGTTGCCTCCAGAAGTTGTGAATGCCCCAACACTGGAAGTCTTTAAGAAGATGTTGAATAGCCATTTGTCTGAAACAGTATAGGGCTTCCTGCCTAGGCAGCGGGTTGGACTAGAAGACCTCCAAGGTCCCTTCCAACTCTGCTATTGTATTGTATTGTATTGTATTGAACTGCAACAGAAAGACCTTATTCTGCTGCTTCAAAGCTCCTCAGCTGCAAAAATTAGCTCCCCTGCATGAAGGAGCTGGACTGGTTTGTCAGTAGATGGTTCATGAGGAGAACATTTCCACATTTCTAGCATTGTGGTCTACCACACATGTGGACAATCCGGCTCATAGCACTGGAGACGTGTCCCAAGATGATACAGACATAAAGCAAAGCAAAATAATAAAATGGGGGAGTGGGGGAAGGGAAGAGAGCCTCTATTTTCCTCATTTCTGAAAACAACCATGGGTTTTTTTTCCCTCCCATCAAGCAGATCAATTTGCAATTCTAACCAACAGAGGTCAACTTTTATTCGTTTATTTGTTCATTTATTTGATTCATACAGCAGCCCATCTCATTTTTACATCTCTAGGTGACTTACAATAAAACATATAAAACACACAAGGTAAAAACTAAAATAAAAACATATATAGCAGCCAAGCATAAGGTAACCCCATGATGGCGAACCTATGGCACGCATGCCAGAGGTGACACACATCGCCCTCTCTGGGGGCATGCAAGCCATCGACCCAGTTCAGTGCATGTGTGCATGCCTCCCGCTGGCCAGCTGGCCTTTGGGTCTCTGCCATGCATGCACGGGGGCAGGGCATGTGCAAGGGAGCACATGCAGATGCAAAGGGTGTGTGCAGGGGGCACACACATGCATTGCATTTTGGAGGTTTGGCCGCGTGCTTGGGCATTCACACGCACACGTGCTTTGGGCACTCAGTCCAAAAAAAGTTAGCTATCACTGATGTAACCTATCCTCCACACAACCAGGCTGTGGTGGGTTTCTGCAGGCTCACACCTACTCGCGAGAGCCAGTTGGTGAAATTTAGAGAACCGGTGAGACGGGGTTCCACCGGCGTACCTGGAAGTAAATTTGGCCTGCCGCTGCCAGTGACCCAACGGGAAGGAAAGGAAAGGAAGAAAGAAAAGAAAGAAAGAAAGAAAGAAAGAAAGAAAGAAAGAAAGAAAGAAAGAAAGAAAGAAAGAAAGAAAGAAAGAAAGAAAGAAAGAAAGAATTTATCATCACAATTGAGTCCAAAATTTTGGTTGCTAAGCAAGAGCGTTGTTAAATGAGTTTCACCACATTTTAAAAGGTGGCCACTCCCACCCTGTCACATGACTGCCAAGCCACGCCCACAAAATAGGCCACACCTACAGAGTAGGTTCTAAAAAATTTGAAACCCACCACTGCAACCAGGTGACAGGCTCTAACTGACACACTAAAGCCGCAGGCTCAGCTACAAAACAAGGTTTCCGAGGCCTTAGCCAAACAGGAAGTGGGGACCCTAATCTAATCTAAGGGGAGGTGTAGAATGGTGTTTTGCAATTGCTTTATTTATTTATTTCTGAAACGTATGTGATGCCCATCCCTCGGATCAATTGCTTAGGGGCCCTCCAGTTTCACCCAACCTAGAAAAAAGCCATCACTCTAATCTGCAAAAATCACAGGACTTGTCCTGCGTGTGTTTATTGTTAACAACTTGGGGGGGGGGGTTATTTTTGAGTGGATTTGGGGGAACACTTGGTTTAGTAAGCCCTGGAGAGGAAACAGCACAAAAGAACAATAGTTAGCAAGTTTTATGTTCTTGGTGCTCAGATATTGGTTAGCTCCAGCTGCAGACTGATTGACTGTGAGCGCTACGTGAAGATACCTGCAGATCACAGCCACAGATAGTAAGGTTGATAGCGATGGGAAAGAATTGGGGAGTGGACTAGGGGGTGTCCAACACATGTGTAATGTTCATGGGCAAGACCCGCCACAAGCTTTGAATTTTGTTCACTGGAACTATATGAACTTGTCTTTTTTACTTACTATTTTAAATCTGTCCTCTTCTTCATAAACCTGAGCAAGCTATACAAGGAGAAGTGGGAAGAAACAGCCCTGTTTGTCCTATATTTAGGCAACTGCATGTTAATCGTGGAAGGTTTGAACCAAATCAGATGAACATTGCTCTTAGTTGTTCTTCAGTTCTTATGAAGAAGGGAATCTATACCAGGTCGTCCTCCTCTGCTAAGCAAGGTGATTGTTGAGTGAGGGAGATCCAATTTTATGACCTTTTTTGCCATGATTGTCAAGCAAATCACTGCAGTTGTTAAGTGAATCACATGGTTGTTAAGAGAATTCAGCTTCCCCCCCCATTGACTTTGCTTGTCAGAAGCCAGCTGGGAAGCTGCAAATAACAATCACAAGATATCAGAACGCTATGTCGGGTTGTAAATACATGCCGGTGGCCAAATGCCTGGATTTTTTTTTTTTTTAATTGAAAAAGTTTTATTGGTTTTACATTTTTCCATGGGGTAGGGTAAGGGATACAAAGAAATTTTGAGAGCATTCACGTCAGAGTCGTCGGCCCTTCCGAGACCTCAAAATACACAATAAAAAAAATAACCAAAAAAAAGCATTTTTCATAACACTACAAGGTAAAAGCAAGTACATATACCTAAATTCTCAGTTCCATGCTGTCAGACATTTACAAAAAATCCAGATACAGATATTATGCAAAATTGTTCAGAAAAATCAAGGCAAGGTTATTTTTTCGATCTAAGTCTTTTGGCTATTGTATCTTCTTTTTCTCCTCCCTGGCCCCCAGCGGGCGGGGCCGTGGCCCCCTCCGTCCCCCCTGGATCTTCCCCCAGGGCAGAGGAATGTTTTTTAAGAAAGGCTTCCGCCTCAGCAACTGTTTTAATCCTCACTCTTCCTCCTTCCCAGAACACCAGCATCCCTTCGGGTGTCACCCACTTGAACCAAATCCCATGATCAAACAATGTTTTAGACAAGAAGGAAAGTTTCCTCCTTGCTTCTCGAATTTTTCTAGGAATCTGCTTCAAGATAGTGACCGTTTTTTGTTGGTAAATTAAAGGGTTCTCTCTCTGCGCCCTCAGGATTTCCTCTCTGGTTGACCTTCTAACAAATTTCACATGTATCTCTCTAGGCACTTCATTTATCCTGGCATATGCTGAGTTAATTCTATAGGCTAGGTCAATGTCCCCCCTGATCTCATCTTTAGGTTTTTGTAAATAGTCTGCTAAAATTGTACTCATGAGATCAGGAACAAATGCCTGGATTTTGATCACATGACTGCGGGGATGTTGTGACAGTCATAAGTGTAAAGACCGGTTATGGGTCACTTTTATCCAATGCCATTGTAAAGTTACAATGGCACGGTCATTAAAGGAATGGTTGTGAAGCTGAGGACTACCTGTATCTCTTGATTCATTTCCGGTGAATGTCAGGTAGGTACCCTGTTTCCCCAAAAATAAAACCTCCCTGGATAATAGGCCCAATTAGGCTTTTGAGCGTATGCGCTAAAATAATCCCTCTCCCCGAAACAAGCCCTCCCCAAAAATATTGCAATACAGCAGCAGCCATGAGGTGACCACACTCACCGCCTTCTGCACCTCGAAAATAAGACCTCCCCGAAAATAAGGCCAAGCGCTTATTTCAGGGGTGAAAATAAAATAAAATCCTGTCTTATTTTCGGGGAAACACGGTAGACAGACAGTCAGATGCCCAAATGAAGACCTCAAGCATAAGATATTAGCATGCTAAACTTTGCTAGACTCCTCCTGGCAGGAACAGTCTGGAAGACATGGTTGATAAGCTTCACTCTTCTTGCTTTTATGAATGGCTTTTATATCAGGTCCCAAGCAGCAGAGTTGCACATATTTTGAATTATGCAGGAATGTCTGCTTTCCTCGGGTGGCTAGAATTGACTCATGGTGCATGCATACACCTTCAATGCTTTCTAAATGCTGCGTTCTTCAATGGGCGCAGCTTCCTTTTGTATTGCACCACGTCATCATGCTGTTTATTATCTTACCCTGTCAGATGAGATTTCAAATACTTCCTTAATTTAAGACGATCCTGCTGGGTGGAAGTAACTGCTCAGTTTTGGTTTCAGCTCATTGTGTTTGGGAGGAAGGCACGGACGTCAGTCGTGTCACAGAATCAATTATGGGATGGCACAGAGAAGCTCAATGGGAGGCTTCCTTCAGTCATGTGCCCTTCAGAGGCGATTATCCCACAAATCCTAAACCATAATTCTTTCTCCACTGGGCTCGCTGGGGACCATAAACACTGTGGCCCCAGCATTCATGGAAGCCACCAGCTGCTTTACAGAAATAATCTTGAGCTTCTCCTTTTCTGAAAATGACCAAGATTTGAGGGAAATCTCATATCTTTTTTTTTTATAGTCATTACCAATATCAACCCAATTGTAACTATAAAATAGTAAGTTTTCAATGTGGCACAGGGAGATGGCACGGGACCCAGCTATCTGCGAGATCGCATCCTGCCCCATACATCCCTTCGACCGATTTGCTCCCACAGAGAGGGACTTCTCCGGGTGCCATCCACTAGGCAATGCCAGCGGGCGACACCCAGGGGAAGGGTCTTCTCTGTGGCGGGCCCAACTCTATGGAACGACCTACCCCCCGAGCTCAGAACAACCCCGGACCTCCACTCCTTCCGCCAAAAGCTTAAGACTCATCTCTTCCAGCAGGCCGGCCTGGCCTAATCTACCTTCCAGCCCTTTTAGTCTGAATATTTAAATTGTTTTAATTGGGTTTTTAAGGGGTTTAGTTTTTAGGATTTTAGGTTTTTAGCGCAGGGATATAGTTGTTTAATTTGATTTTGTATATTTATGATGTTTCTATGTTTGTACGCTTTTTAATCTCCTGTGCACCGCCCCGAGTCCCTTCGGGGAGAGGGAGCGGTCTACAAATTAAATTTGATTCGATTTGATTTGATAGATGCTTTCTTGATATATCTATGGGGATGACCAGGTTCCAGTCTTGGGGGCAATTCTTCTAAACTAGCTAGGGATTCAAATCAAAGGTGGATTCCTACTGGCTTGGACTGGTTCAGCCAAGTAGGCAGTAACTTGGCCTGCCACACCCTCGAATTGGTTCTCTCAGTGGTGCCATAGGCGCCGCCATCTTGTTTTTTGCTTCTGCACATGAACATAAGCATTCTTTTTAGTACTGCGCATGGGCATGTAGCGCATCCCTGAGCGAACCGGCAGTAGCAGCAGCCTAAGCCCACCCCTGATTCAAATATATTTGAATGGAAATACTTTTGAATAGGGGGGCGGGATTTAATAAATAATAATAATAATAAATTTAATTTGTAGACCGCTTCCTCTCCCCGAAGGGACTCGGAGCGGTGCACAGGGGAATTAAAAACATACAAACATAAATACATCATAAATATATATAAAATCAGATTAAACAATTTATCCCTGCGCTAAAAACCCAAAATACTAAAACCTAACCCCTTAAAAACCCAATTAAAACAATTTAAATGTTCAGACTGAGAGGCTGGAAGGTAGGTTAGGCCATTTATTTTCAATGTAGCACTAAGAAGATAAATTGCAGAGGAAGGAGAGGGAAGAGAAGGAATGGGGGTGGGATTCTAGTCAAGAAATTTTTTGCACGTTGCTGTGAAGCCAGACATTTGTTAAATGAGCTTTGCTTCATTTTACCACCTTTCTTGCCACATTGGTTAAGTGATTCATTGCAGTTGGTAAGTTAATAACCCCGTTATTAAGTGAATCTGGATTTCCTATTGACTTTGCTTGGCAGAGGGTCGCAAAAGGGGGATCCTATGATCTTGGGACACTGCAACGGTCATAATTATGAATTTGGATCACGTGACCATGGGGATGCTACAAAGGTTGTAACTGTGAAAAACGCTCATCAGTCACATATTTCAATGCTGTTGTAACTTTTCAACGTCACTAAACGAACTGTTATACGTGAGGACTACCTGTACTTAAATGGATGCAGTCCTCCGCTGTGCCTATTTTAGACAGTTTTAATTTTGGGGATTTTAATTGGATTTTAGCGCAGGATGGGTATTTAATATGTTTTTTAAATTTTGTATTTTGATATTTTGCATGTTTTTAAATTCCTGTGCGCTGCCCTGGGTCCTCTTCGGAGAAGGGCGGGGTATAAATTTAATAAAAATAAAAAAATAAAAATAATAGGGATGTGGTCTCTTATTAGTCACGATGTAGAAAAAATGTGGAGACTCTAGAAAGACGGCAGAGAAGAGCAACAAAGATGATTAGGGGACTGGAGACTAAAACATATGAAGAACGGTTGCAGGAGCTGGGTATGTCTAGTTTGATGAAGGGAAGGACCAGGGGAGACATGATAGCAGTGTTCCGATATCTCAGAGGGTGCCACAAAGAAGAGGGAGTCAAACTATTCTCCAAAGCACCCGAGGGAAGAACAAGAAGCAATGAGTGGAAACTAATCAAGGAGAGAAGCAACTTAGAACTGAGGAGAAATTTCCTGACAGATAGAACAATTAGTCAGTGGAACAGCCTCCAGAAGTTGTGAATGCCCCAACCCTGGAAGTCTTTAAGAAGATGTTGGATAGCCATTTGTCTGAAATGGTATAGGATTTCCTGCCTGGGCAGGGGGTTGGATTAGAAGACCTCCAAGGTCCCTTCCAACTCTATTGTATTGTATTATAGTCATTGCTTGACCAGCAGAGGGAGCGATTGAATCACTAATCCTAGCCCCTTAGTGAGGCTTAAAGACCAATGAAATTTATGCTATGCCTGACCCAGCATTGAGGGGAGATGCAGAAAGCTGTTGGACCATAAACCATGATTTACTGAAATTGGTGGCAGTACTTAGATCTATTAAGCAAAAATAATAAACTGTGTCATGACATAACAGAAGGTGAACGCAATCATCCCACAAGCCATAGGATAGAAAAACCAAGAACGAAAAACACTTCTGTGGGTTTTAATACGCCTGATTACTTTATATGCACATTGCATTTTATGGCTGTTTGATGCCTAACATTGCCATGTTGGTCCCTAAATCAGTGCATTTACCAACTGAGAATCAGGGTTCTTGCAGTTGTTTATGCTGAGTCTGTGAGCCTGAAAGTCTATGCTGTAAAATTACTCTGCAAGCATATCAAAAACTCTTGGTCACTTTTTCCTCTACGTATTAACTGAGATCAGAGCCTCTGCAGTGTTGAGGACTTGCTCCTATATAGAAGTTGGCTTTTCTCTCTCTTCTCAAAAAAGCTTCCCCAACCTCTCATTTTTAAGATACGTAGCCTTTACAGTGATACTTGGGACTGTGGGAATTGTAGTCCCCATCCTTCTAGATCAGGGGTGTCAAACTCAATTTCATTGAGGGCCACCTCAGGGTTGTGTTTGACCTCAGGGGAGCCAGGGTGGACATGGCCAGCTCAATGTCACTCGTGCTGTGATGGCCTGAGCGCTCTGCCAGCAAAAATTGGCTCCTGAGCTCCGTTTTCGGCTGCAACAGCCTCCTGCAACCCTCTGCTGGCTAAAAGGGAGCTCAGGAGGGCCGCAAGCTCCATTGTGGCTGGCAGAAGCACCACAGGCCAATCCTTCACTGTTTCCAGGAAGGCCCCATGGGCTAGATCCAAATACCCCGTGAGCCGAATCCGGCCCGCAGGCCTTGAGTTCCTGTTCTAGATGGTATCTAGTAGAGCAGGGGTCTCCAACCTTTGCAACTTTAAGTCTGAAGGAGTTCAGCTCCCAGAATTCTCCAGCCAGCAAAGCTGGCTGGAGAAGTCTGGGAGCTGAAGTCCTTCAGACTTAAAGTTGCAAAGGTTGGAGACCCCTGTAGTAGAGTGTAGTCTGCATTAGGTTTCTAGTGCATTTTCTCCCATCATGTCTACTGTGGCATTTATCCCCACTGTCATGTAAAGACCATATATATGCCATTTCTTTTAATACACCAATCGGATTGTTCAGGAGCATTCTTATGTTTTGCATTTTTGAATATTGTCTTTTTTCTCTCTCTAAACTGACAATGCCATTTTACATGGACAAAGAATGGATGGTTAGCTGCATCCAAAATTTCAGCAGCTGCCATCTTATGCCTTCATCATCCTTTAAAAAAAAATCCGTAATTTTCACTTTAATATTATGCTGGGGAACAGTAATTATCTTAGTAATGATTTAGTGGAAATAATTGATTACAAAGCAGGTACAGTCATGAGATGTCATTTGTGGGCACATGGACTAACCTTGTGATTATACCTGCAGTGGCTAGACCCTACTACTGCAGGTATAATCACAAGGTTAATCCATGTGCCCGCAAATGTCATTTCATGACTGTACTTGCTATATAATCAATTATTGGCCTTGCTACCATTTGGGAAGTTTTTAGGATGGTACAGGTCAGCAGCAATATCCAAACCCGAAAACATTTGCCAGAACAAGTCCTGGGTTGCCAACATGGGATAGCTTTAGCACAGAACCCAATATTACCACCACGTGACTGCATAGATGTTACAACAAAACCCAACCATATAGCTGGTAACTCATCTATAGGCCAGTCCTAAGCCAGGATAAATGGAGAGGAATTGGTTGAGAAAGAGTTGACGACTTACTCAGTACTCTGTCACAAAGCTCTAATGGAAAAGTTTGCAAAGAAAAGGTCAAAGACAGTACCAGAAAATGGGACACCCAGGAAAGAAAATATTAAACCTGCTATAGGTAGTCTAAGAAATTAAGCTGTGGGAAGGAAACCCCCTTGGAGATCCTGAAAATTGAGGAAATCTGTGAGAAAAGGAATGGAAGAATATGAACAAGATTGGCATATGAAAGGTAAGAAGAACAAAATATCCAGAAGGAAAGAAGGACAAAAAAAGGCCAAAATAGATGAATTGGAGATGGCTACTTTCAGTCAGATGAGTTGACAATATAGCTAGGACAACATCACAAAGCACTGATTACAGACAAGAAAAACCAGCAAATTGGGTGAAAGCTGCCATTACGACAGAATAATAGCTATTCAGATCCAAGTTCAACCTCTGATTGTCACAATTCTCTTAATATATGCACCATCAACCACAGATCCATCTGAAGGAGGAATGAAACGCTTTGAGATTGCTACTTAAGAAAGGATACAACAACCACCCCCCAAAAAATGTAAAAGCCATCATGGAAGGTTTCAAAGGCAAAATTGGAGGCAAAGAAGAAGCAAAAATACTTGATAGATTTGATTTAGAAGAAAGCTTGTTGCAGTTCTGTCAAGAAAATCAGGATCACCAATGCAGGGTTTGTTTGTCCTAAAAGCCCTTTGTAGATATGACATCTCCAAATGGACTGTACAACAATCAAACTAGTCAAAATCTGATTTAGATTCAATTTCTGCAACATCAAAAAAGAATATTGCTCCAAGGAAATAAAACAAAATTTTATTGACAAAATTTCACCTCCACGTGCAATCCTAGTGAAGAACACATTCAACTTATTTAATTTCCCTAGAAAATATTTGGATGAACCATGCAAAGAAATAAAAAGCATGATCAGCAAAAGAGACCAGAATCACATCTTATGCAAAAAAATAAACATGCATACAAATAAGCCAGCTCTGCTGGCTGGAGAATTCTGGGAGTTGAAGTCCACAAGTCTTAAAGTTGCCAAGTTTGAAGACCTCTAACCTAAACTCTTAAGCAGAAAAGGAAGGGTAAAGCCTTGGCGACAGAGATGAAACAAGCCAGCTAAATGTAGAATTTCAACATAAATTTTTATATTGAAAAAGTTTTATTGGTTTTACATTTTTTCTGTAGGGTGGGGTAAGGGATACAAAGAAATTTTGAGAGCATTCACGTCAGAGTCGTCGGCCCTTCCGGGACCTCAAAATACATTGATAACAATAAAAAAAAACATTTTTCATAACACTACAAAGTGAAAGCAAGTACATATACCTAAATTCTCAGTTCCATGCTGTCAGACATTTACAAAAAATCCAAATACAAATATTATGCAAAATTAATCAGAAAAATCAAGGCAAAGTTATTTTTTCGATCTAAGTCTCTTGGCAATTGTATCTTCTTTTTCTCCTCCCTGGCCCCCAGTGGGCGGGGCCGTGGGCCCCTCCGTCCCCCCTGGATCTTCCCCCAGGATAGAGGAATGTTTTTTAAGAAAGGCTTCCGCCTCAACAACTGTTTTAATCCTCACTCTTCCTCCTTCCCAGAACACCAGCATCCCTTCGGGTGTCACCCACTTGAACCAAATCCCGTGATCAAACAATGTTTTAGACAAGAAGGAAAATTTCCTTCTTGCATCTCTAATCTTTCTTGGGATCTGCTTCAAGATAGCAACCTCTTTTTGTTGGTAGATTAATGGACTACCTCTCTGCACTTTCAGGATTTCTTCTCTGGTTGACCTTCTAACAAATTTCACATGTATCTCTCTAGGTACTTCATTTATCCTGGCATATGCTGAGTTAATTCTGTAGGCTAGGTCAATGTCCCCCCTGATCTCATCCTTAGGTTTATGTAAATAGTCTGCTAAAATTGTGCTCATAAGATCAGGGAGGCATTCACCAGATTCCTCAAAAACATTCTGAAATCTCAAAAAATATGTCATTCTTTCCATATCAATCCTAGACACATGCCCATTTATTTCCACAACTTCATTAGTAACATTTTTAATCTCTCCCTTAGCCCCCACCAGCCCCCCTTCCAATTCTTCGTTCTTCTGTGTGTTTTCCAGCAGTTGTTTCCGTGTATCCAATAACTCCTTCTTAAAGTTAATATTTTCTGCCCTCTGGGCCTTAATTTCTTGTACCAAAGTTTGTATAACAGATTCAAGAGAAGCCATCCTTTGTTCTAAACTTGCCAGTGCTGTTTCTTGTGCCATGATTAGTTGTTAAAATCAATGCCACTAAAATGGCGTTTTTTGGGTGGGGCTGGTGAGGAGGTTCAGGAGCCAAAAGTTCAGTTCAGGGTTGTAAAGTTGTAAAGTTCAGGAACCAAGAGAGAAACAATTTTCCAACTCAATAAGTATAATAGCGAAGGTACTCCAGAAAGGAAATCACAAATCCAAAAAGAAAAAAAATTCTTCATTAATATCCAGAGGAAGTCCAAATTGCAAAGAGACGCTGGGAATTTTCCATAAGTGAAATAGTCAGGCAGGGACAAAGAGAAGCCATCTTCCAGCCGCCCAAGCTCAGAGCCCAGAGGAGAGAGTGGTAAAATAAATTGTTTCAGCCAGACCTAGAAACATTGTTGCAAACAACCGCAGATCACTTTCCCTTGCTGCAAACAGTCAGGATTAAAGATTTCCGCTTTCTCGCCGCGAGAAGCCATTTCCGAGTGCCGCTTAAGTCCGAGGGGGGTTTTTTAGGAACAAACACCCCCCTCCCAGTCCTTTCAGCCCGGCTGACAGCAGAAAAAAAAAGTTTTTAAACACTCACTCTCACCTCGCAGCTGAAGCCTCGGGAAGCCTTCCGACTCATTAGATCAGCTCTCTTCATGATCGCGAATGGCGCCGTCTGCCTTTGGCGAAGGGAAAACCCCCCACAGCATGTTCTCTTCCACCTAAGCCGAGGACAAGGGTCGCTTCCCCCACCGCCGTGGGGGGGAGCGTCCCAGGCGAGCCGGCTCTACGGGAGACCCCCAAAAAAGGGGCGTCTCGCCCCCGTGGGGGGGCAGAAAAAGCAACAAAACGGCGAGCGAGCGCTAGGCTCGCCCGTCGCCGCTGGAGCCGGAACCGGAAGTCAACATAAATTTTAAAAGGACAAACTTCTAGAACGAGCATTGCAAAGAAATGGAGGAAGGAATCTGGAACAAGCACACCAGAGATCTTTTTGTCATCATCAGGAAAACCCATAAACAATTCACTGCATGAAAAGGACCAATAGCAGCAGAGATAGGAAAGGAATGATCAGAAGCAAACACATATGGCAGGAGGAATTGTATACTCTTTAAAAAAAAAACATGTAACAAATAGTAATCTGAAGATGTATTATAGATATATTAGATATACAGTGGTACCTCGGTTCACGAACGCCTCTCTTCACGACCAATTCGGTGTACGACCAAAAATTTCCCCAAAAATGTGCCCCGGTTCACGAACTCCACCTCGCTTCACGAACTCCGCATTATAAATGAGGGCTGGCTGGGGTGGGGTGACGCAGTGGCGGCGGGTCCATTGAGGGCGCAGGCGAATTGTGAGTTCGCACTGCGCCTTTTCCGGGCTGCACCCTGCCGCGGTTGTTGTGAGTGAGGGGGACGGGTGTGTGTGTGGAAGCAAAGGCGGGGAGGAGGAGCTGCCTTCCCGGCCGGGCTCCGCAGCTGAGGGGCGGCCGCGCGCGGTTTGCTCCATCGCCCCTCAGCTGCGGAGCCCGGCCGGGAAGGCAGCTCCTTCCCCCCTGCCTTCGCTTCCACACACACACCGCGCGCGGCTGCCAGCATGACTTTCGCCTGTCTCTTTCTGGGCTCGGCGCTTCTGCTTGTCGGGACGCTTCCCGAAGCTGGCCGCGGGGCTGCTGGCTTCGGGAAGCGTCCCGACAAGCAGAAGCGCCAAGCCCAGAAAGAGACGGGCGAAAGTCATGCTGGCTTGCTCCATCGCCCCTCAGCTGCTTTACATTGAACCCTATGGGAAACTGTGCCTCTGTTCACGACCAATTCTGTTCGCGAACAGAGTCAGTTCAAGAATCACGACCAAAAAACAAGGTCAGAACGGATTAACCGGATTTACATTGAACCCTACGGGAAATTGTGCCTCGCTTCACGACCAATTCGGATCGCGAACAGAGTCAGTTCACGAATTAAGTTCGTGAACCGAGGTACCACTGTATCTATACTAGGTATATTAGAAAAGGAGGTAACAACTACCCAAAGGAAAATTCTCTGGACCATCGGAACAACAATTATAAAGCTGTGTCAAAAAACATGGGACACCAATAAATTGCTGAGAAAGATCAAGGTTCATCCAATTCAAAAAGAAGAATGACTATCCAAATATGGCTCTATAGCCCAGATTTATGTGTCAACAAAATTTGGTTGAACCTCATATAACAATTGGAAAAAGAACCTGCTTGACGTACAATACAAACTGGTTATAGAAGAGGAAGGAAAAGTGCTTTGCAAATGTTCACTGGGTCGTGGAATAACCATATTCAAATTCCATATGCCATAGCAAAGTTTTAAATTGCACTGAACATGACAATATTATGAAAATACCCAAGGCAAATGTACATTCCGGAACACTTAAATTAATCCACTGTCAAATATCTTATGGAGATGCAGACTAGGTAATTCAAGACTGGAAAAGGTGTAGAGCAGGACTGTACTTTAGCGCTTTTCTGACCTCACCCCATACCTAAGAGGTCCGTAAAGGGGGCGCGCATAGGTGCACCAGCATGCCCTGTCCTACAATCCCCCTTTATCTCTGCCCATTTCCTGTGTTCTTATTCATGTTTATTTATTCCTGTTTTCTTGTACATGACTGACAAACTAAATAAATAAATATTAAGGTAAAAACTAGCAATGAAGAAACTGAATCAGTTCACAAACACGCACACACACACACACACACACACACACACACACACTATTTGATACATTTGGCGAAGTGTGCATAGTAAAGTAAAATTATAAACTCTGAATGTGACAAGTATTATTAGCTACCTGTTACGTATTTCCCACACATATGCTCATAGCTAAACTATAATTGTTTGCACAGACACACACGGATGAGTGGTCACCCATTGTTTCTGCATAGTGGGTGAGGTTAAACGGATTACTTAAGAGGGATTATATCTGGGCGACATGCCACCCTCTCCTCCCCTGAAGGAGGGTGGCACATATTCTCATGCTGTATATCTGTACTGTAGCATGTTCCCAAAACTACTCTTCATAAACACAGAAGAAACTCCTGCCTGCTTGGGTGTGTAGGTGGTTGAGAGAAATGACTTCCAGGAAACGGCTCCTATCTGTTTGCTATTAATATAGCACACCTACGTCATTGTGTCTTCCAGAATGACATCTTGCATAAGAGTTAAGAAGGGTGGGGGCTTAGGTAGATCTTACATCAGGCATGTCCAACTTGTGATTCACAGGCCGAATGAGACCCCAGAAGATAATAAAAAAATATTTTTGAAAGGAAGTTAGTTATTTATATGCATTCCGGGCAAGCCAATATATATAGGCAACCATGTCTTATATATAACAGAACACACAATTTGTACAAAATCTATTGAAGGTCCCATTCAAAATAGGGCCAGGATAGCAGATGGTCCTAGGAGAAATTTTCTCCCTTAGGAGAAATGTATTAATAACCAGTTTATGATTTTAGATACTGGTTGTTAGTTTCTAAATTTAGATAGTCAGTTTACAATTTTAGATAGTTGGCATGAAGCAGTATCATCTTTGTCAATCTATAGTGATATCAAAATTTCCTGGGTGTGAGTAGTAATTATTAAGAATTAGCTTTGGCAATTTTTAACCTTGGCAAACGGATATAAACTGAGGAGTAATTATTTCTGTATTGTACTGGTTGCGCTGGAAGAGCTTCAGAAATGTCCTTCTCCAAGTGCCATCCCTGGGGGAAGACAATGCCCACATCTAAGAGAGAGGACAAGATGGCACCTATTTAGGGTGTCCTCCCAGGGAATAAAGTATGAAACCAAGACTGACTTGCTTTCTGTTTAAAGCAAATCAAAATGTTTCTTTTTGCATGGCACTTTAAAATGTAAGGCATTATATTTTTCTTGGCTGATCGTTTATTGAGAAAGGGGCCAGACAGACTAAGGATCTTGCTGAATCATGATGTTTGTAAAGAGAATTATCACGTGATTGATCTGATTTTCTCATAGTGGTTTTTTGGGGGAGTGGTCATTAAGAAAACCCATTGCTTGCTATGGGACATTTTTGCCAAAAACTGGAAGTAAATACTAATTTTCGGGAGGGGGGGTCACAAATCATATTTTTGTTGTGAATTGCAGTCACATGATCATAGGATGCAGCAAACAGCTGTAAAACAGGCTTAAATGAGGTCACATGACGGGGGGCAGTTGTTGGACCCACGTTGAATCCCATCTTTTGGGAGAATCCATCATAATTCAAAGATTATGCACTGCAATTAATGTAGTGATTATGCACTGCAATTAATGCAGTATGCATTAATTGTTGTCATTCCTATAAATTGTTCCTCTTCTCATTGCTTATTTTTCACATACCCGTGACTCTTAACTCCACAAAAACATTCCAAATTTCTACCCTGCTTAGTTTCTACTATTTTACTAAGCACTTAGAACATATGCAATAAGAAATCATCTTTATTAGATCATCTTTATTTTGTACATTAGCTCTCCCAGTAGATTATATATTGTAGTGCAATGCAAATTGTGTTCCTCCCCTCCCACACTTAAAAAAAAAAAAAAAAAAAGCTCTTTAGCACCAGACATGCTTCTGCAGACAGTAAAGCAGAAATAGGAAGCTGAGAAAGAATTGAGGCGTTTTGTTGTGGCATTCGTGTTTCCTACTGATCGGGTCTCTAGGAGATAATTTCTGGCAACTTAGAAGTGGTTTTCACCTGTGTTCATGGCTATCTGTAATGGAGAAAACAGATTTTGTTAATGAACAGTGATATTACCATTGCATTAACGAACAGAAACTAATCACTAATGAAACAGCATAAAATGGCAGCAGGGAGAGGAAACCACTGTAAAATCAACAGTTAATTCCACCAACTGTATTTCAGAGCTGCCCTGGTAACTTGGCAGGCCTGCTTTTTGGTAACGCTTATAACAATATGGACAGGGGTGGGCTGCCCGGGGTTTGCAGGGGTTCCGGAGAACTTCTAGCTAAGATTCTGTGCAGTTCGGAGAACCCCCAAATCCTACTCCTGGCTGGCCCCGCCCCACCCCGCCCAGGAATCTCCACATGGCCCATTTTGGATGCAGGTAAGTGCAGGGCTTGCACGGAGGCTCGGGGAGGGCAAAAAATGGGCCTACCAGAGGTTTGGCCCGTTTCTGGCCTCCAGGGGGCCTCTAGAGCCTGGGGAGGGCAAATGCCCCCCCCTGCTGTTATGCAGGAGGCTGACCAGGCCACACCCACCATGGCCACACCCACCCAGCAACCGGGCAAAGAACCCTTTGCTAAAAATTTTGAAGCCCACCCCTAAATAGGGATGCTATGCTGTAGCCAAATAGCGATTTGAAAACATAATCTGAGAATGAAGACATTTTATGAAAGGCGCTTGCTTTAAAGAGGAGAGAGATCGTGCGAATAGCAAGTTTAATGGGTAGCTCCTGGATTGCCAGGATCCGGTATTGGGTTTACTCAGTGGAGATTGGAAACATTCCTGTTGGCAATTCCTCTAGATTTCCAAACTGCTTAGATCTCCTTACGTAAGTTTAAAGCTATGGGCGGGTTTGGTAAAGAGGATGCCGGAGTAAATAAGTGATAGTGAATCAGCTGTATAGATTTAAGTGAGAGAGAAATGAGAGAGATCATAGATCATACAGGGATAAAATGAGTAACTTGGTCAGATGGGAAGGTGGGGGGCATGGGATTTAGTACCAAAAATAGGTAGTAAAAAAAAATATAGCTGGGGCAGAAAATGTGCCCCATCATGATCATATCAGCCCCAGACAAGCATGTGCTATACTGATAGCTATTTGTCTCCAGTATAAGTGCTAGCTCTGAGGCCCGAATGAAACTGGACATCAACAAGACTGCCTGCTGCTCTCATTATTGCTACTTCATACTGCAGGGATGTCCAAACTTAGGAACTTTAAGACTTGTGGACTTCAACTCCCAGAATTCCCCAGCCAGCTATGCTGGCTGGGGAATTCTGGGAGTTGAAGTCCACAAGTCTTAAAGTTCCCAAGTTTGGACATCCCTGTACATACTGGAACAGGTCTGTTAAAGTGCTGTTTGCTACAGGCAGGTTTTTATCCCCTCCTGTATCCCCTGCCATGCCTTGTCTTGCTGACAGGGCTGTTTCCCACTGATCTGTTCTCAGTTATCTTATTCAAGATTTATTTGACAAGATCATTTCCCATTATATGAATGCAAGAGTGTTGTGGGTCTCCCTGCTGAGGCTGGTCATTTGTGAATCACCCAAAAGGTTCCATAAAAGCCAGTGCACCCCTTCAACCCAAAAGGATTGCCTATTTAGAAGGGTAACCAATATATTTCCAATAGGTTTAATGGGGAAAATGGGATAATACTGAATAGGGACAATAAAAATTCAGAACCGAGAAAGCTGCAGAATATTACATTACATTAATATAGTGAGCACCTCTATTCTTATTCATCGCATAGCTACTGAAACATTTATACAGACTCCTTTTTATCATTCAAATTCTATCAATTAGGTTGGCAAGTTCCCATTGGGTTTTAGGCAAAGTTTCTTCTAACACAGTGGTGGGATTCAAATAATTTAACAACCAGTTCTCTGCCTAATGATTTCTTCCAACAACCAGTTCACCAAACGTCTCAGAAAGTTAACAACTGGTTCTCCCAAAATGGTGCAAACTGGCCAGTGGTGGGTTTCAAAAAATTTTAGAACCTCTTCTGTAGGTGTGACCTGTTTTGTGGGAGTGGCTTGCCGGCCATGTGACCGGGTGGGGGTAGCTTGGCAGTCATGTGACTGGGTGGGCATGGCCAACTTGTAAAATGTGGTGAAACGTACTTAACAACGCTCTTGCTTAGCAACCAAAAAGTTGGCTCAGAAACTCTGGCATTTGAAGCATGCAAGTCTTAAAGCTGTCAAGTTATAAGACCCTTGCACCCCTAACCCTTTAGGGAAAACCCCCCAGGAGTGTTCAAACTTGACAGCTTTAAGACTTATGGACTTCAACTTCCAGAATTCCTCCTCTCACTCTTCATCTTGATGATGTGCAGACAGGCAGGGGGAGGGAGCTGGAACTGGCTCTAAACGGCACTGTAGATTTGTGGAACCTCTTCTATAGAAGAGGTTAGAAGTGGCAGGAACCCACCCCTGAAACTGGCTGAATCCCACCACTGTTCTAAAACCACAATCTACTAAAACATTCCACACTTAGATGAGGTGCATGTAACAAGTACCCTTCTAAGTTATGCTCATCGTATGTTGAAGACCTGAGGTCACCCAAGGTATGAAGTTGAGTAGTTCTATTGCTTACAGATCCGTGTCTTCTATGACATTAGGGTTGTCCAAAGTCTGTTTCCTTCTTTGAACTGCATCCAGAATCTTTTTTCTGGGCCCCAGCGGAATGTTGATACTTTTCAGATCGTTGTCTGAACACAACATCAGAGCTTCCAGATCTATCTTCTCCTTCTTGAGGATAGAAATAAACTCAAACATATTTAGAGAAGCCAGGAAGGTTTCCAGAGGGCTAGTGTCAGGTTCAATGTCATCATCCAGGCCCAGTTCCATTTCATCCCAGGGCAAGTCCTCCAGATTCCTCTCCTGAAGGCTGTTGGCACTGCCAATACTGTCGTTGAGACTTGGCGAGCGTTGAAGGTGGCTGTGAAGCTTAACACTCATCCTGTCTGTATTGCCTTCCCCCAAAATACTGGGATCACTTTGACCAATCCCAAATAGTCCACTACTGACATAGTTCCTCCGGAAAACCATGGTACCAAGTCCAGGACGATTGAATAGAGAGTCATGGCCAGAATCAGTACTGACCTCAGAATGGGTGGAGTCCAGATGCAACCCTGGATCACTTATGGCACGGGAGACAGTATCTTCGTCAGACAGAAACATATCCCTAACATTTCGCCGGGTCCATTCCTTTGGGCTAACATAGGTGCCTTGTTTCACAAACATGACATCGTTGCCCAGCTGTAAGCCAGACAAGGACCTCACGCTTTTCCTCCCATCCTCGTAAATTTTGAATGTCCCATCCACCTGTTTCTTCTTCTCTAGTTTCTTCTGGATTTTTGCCTTGCCCTTGGCTGTGCCCTGTATGGTGGCCTGTGAGTATGGCAAGGAATTCATCATGGACATGTGTTGAAGCCTCCTGCTCAATGTGCTACTGGAGTAGCTGGAGAAACTCATTGTGTCTGAGCGGTCAGACATCTCTTTCTTGTATCGCCTCTCCATCCTTTCATGGTGCTTTTTCTGCATCTTTACACAGTCCTTAATACGTTTCTCAGCATCTTTAAAGGCTTTGTCCTTCAACTTGCTCACCAGCTTTGGGTTGAGGCTGCTTTGCTTAGCAGCAATGGAGTCCAAGTAACGCACACACTCCATGTGACCCTTCATGGCTGCCATGTCCAGTGGTGTGTGGTAGTCATTGTCCAGACACCAGATATTGGCCCCAAAAGACACTAGGAAGGAGAGGCAATTCAGGTGGCCATTGGCTGCTGCCAGGTGAAGGGGTGTATTCCCCCAAATATCACATTTGTCTGGATCGCCCCTAAAATGGTGAGAGAAACAGAGAGTAAGTTCTCAAACAGGTCTGTAATCTCATTTGTAGATATTCTTTCAGACTTCTAGAAATACATAAATCAATGTTCCATAAGTTGGTTACTTTCTAGTTGTATGGACTTGAATTCCCATTCTCAACAAGAGAAGTTATGATGGTTGGAGAATTCTGGGCATTAAAGTCCATAGATCTGGAGAACACCCAGTTTGGAGAAGGCTGGCATAGACTAGCCTTTCTTTACTTTGTTCCTTCTGAGTCCATTTAGCGATCAGGTCTCAGAATGTCCTGGCTGGGAATTCTAAGTTTTTGTCCCATCTGAAGAGTGTGGTTTTTTAAAAGTTTTTATTTTTCCATAACCACTTTTACATCATTAATCTTACAATTTGTCAACCGGGTGCAGTCTTTATGTCATCATATTTAACAGTTACATCATTTTTAATCTATTTTTATCTTGCCTTTACATTTACTGTACATTTCAGTTGCCTTATAATTTAACTCTTCCCCTATAATTCTATGTTTTTTTTCCAAATTATTCAATTTTCTGTTTCTTTTGGGTCTTCTTCTATCCAGACTTCTCCAGCAAAGCTGGCTGGAGAAGTCTGGAAGCTGAAGTCCTTCAGACTTAAAGTTGCAAAGGTTGGAGACCCCTGGTATATACAGTATGTGAGAAAAAAGAAATACCTTATGCATTTCACATGTACATAGACAATTGAGCACATATAGGGTACCTATCAAGCCTCACAGATATATATTCTGCCCTGCAAATATAACACGTGGCAACTTTCACATTTAGTTCAATTATTTTATTTTATATTCTGCTCATTCAGAAGCTTAAGGAACATATTTGGCCCATTTCCAATTCCCTATCCTATGCTTTTTCACTAAGATGTGAGAGATTAGCTCCAAGGTCTCCTTCAACCTTAAATTACACAACTCTTCTACATAGCCTGCCTGAAAAGATTCCTCTGCGGGTAAAATAGGAAAGAGAAAAAGAACTTAGATGCTTTGGGAGAAAAAAATATGGTAACAGTAGAGTCAGACTCAGGCTTTTGCAATGTTTCTTAGCCCCTTTGAAATTTACAGACACGACAGGAGGCATAGCAGTCTTTCGTAGTGTGGATATTTGGGCAGCTTCCCAATGTTAACAAGTGCTAAAAG
Organism: Rhabdophis nuchalis; assembly: GCA_039707465.1. Lineage (NCBI taxonomy): Eukaryota > Metazoa > Chordata > Lepidosauria > Squamata > Natricidae > Rhabdophis > Rhabdophis nuchalis. Next base: position 141,477,189 of record CM077646.1, on the reverse strand, counting down.
GGACTGTGCCATGAATTTCAACGCAAATCTTGCCATCTGAAACACATCCGTGACATTTCTCATCCACTGATAATGGGAAGAAAGCAAAGACCCAAAAGAATTGAAGTTGTCAGACAACAGATTGTGGGAGCAGAGTTTCTTTCTCTGCGGAGCACTTAGGACCGGCAACAAGTTCATTTGGGCTACTTGCCTAGCCTACCCTCTCTCCCTTGCCTTGATACTGACCTATCAGTAGTGGGAAATTGAGGGAAAATATCAATATTTGATGAATTGCAGGCAAGGAATAAATTATTGATGGTATGTGGTTAAAGAGACCGTGAAACTGAAAATGCCAGAGCTACTAAGCTTTGGATACAGGGCACACGAGACTTTATGTTCTGAATAAATGCCTGTGTATTAGAGCAGGGGTCTCCAACCAGAGAATTCTGGGAGCTGAAGTCCTTCAGACTTAAAGTTGCAAAGGTTGGAAATCCCTGTATTAGAGTGAGTCTCTATATGTCTCTGTGGAAGAAGAAAAACAGAATCAAATCATACTCATTTGTCTCCTCTCTTCCCTTTTCCTGTTGCATTGTAACCCCTTCCATATTTCCTGGAAATATAAATACATCGTGCCACATTTATTCCCAATAGTGCTGGGTTGAAAAAATCTTGTCCACATTTTCTTTCATTCTTCATGTTCAGTTTGGTGGGAAAGAAATGTTTTCCGCACTACGTATGGAGAACGTTTTAATAAAATCTTCCTGTGTGAGGTACTAGGTTACTAAGTTGTGCGTGTGAGATAGTGGTTTGACTTGCTGTATTATTATCTTATTATCTTCCATTAATCTGCAGCCTCCATGATTTTCCAGCCATCAATTAACTCTCAAAGGGAAAGTCATGATGGAATTCTTCCTATGTTAATTTATTCCCCCCCCCTCCCCCCCCCGAAGCATAGGTGGTTAAAGGACGTTGCAGACTTCTGGAGGAAAAGTAACCTACACCAGCACCCCCAATATCACAATATGCACCACAAAACATGAATGTGCCGTAAGAATGAGATTGAAAAATAGTAGTTCCTTTAGAACAGAGATGTCCAAACTTGGAAACTTTAAGACTTGTGGACTTCAACTCCCAGAATTCCCCAGCCAGCTATGCTATGCTGGCTGGGGAATTCTGGGAGTTGAAGTCCACAAATCTTAAAGTTCCCAATTCTGGGAGTTGAAGTCCACAAGTCTTAAAGTTGGACATCCCTGCTTTAGAAGAAGAAAAAAACACCTTTTGTTGGTTTTGATAGCATTGATCTTCATAGTTCTGTTCTTCGCTATAGAAGGGGGTGGAAAGCAACAAAAACTATCGTTCCTCTGCAGCCTTCAGCAAACCATATTAAGCATATTATGTCATGACAGTCTTTTGAACTTGGGATTCAAGAAGGAAAATTATCAGCCACATGACCGTTTAATTCATGCATCACTATTAGCTCACTAAGTGAGGTCATCTGTGCAGAGGAACAAAATGAGTTTAGCATAGTCAGTGAAGTACAGGGCAGTTGTTTACTTGACCATAAGCACTGACCTCTGGACCTGTGTGCTCAAATATCCTATGACAGTGATGGCGAACCTATGGCACAGGTGCCACAGGTGCACGCGGAGCCATTTCCTAGGGCACGCAAGGTGTTGCCCTGTCAACTCCAGCGCGCATGTGTGTGGGGGCTTTTTTGTTTTTTTTAATTCAAATTTATACCCCACACCTTCTCCAAAAAGGACCCAGGGCAGCGCACAGGAAATTTAAAACAGTACAAATATAACAAAAATACAAAATTTTAAAAAACTATTAAACCCATACTCTGTGCTAAAATAATATAAAATCCCCCGAATTAAAATCTATCTAAAAACAGTCAAAATGGGAGGTTGTGCTGGCCAGCTGACTTAGGCCTTATTTTGAGGTCGTTTTGGACCCTCTGGAGGCTTCAGGGAAGCTCCTGAAGCCTCTGGAGGTGGGGGGGAGGCTGTTTTCACTCTCCCCAGGCTCCTAGAAAGCCTCTGGAGCCTGGGGAGGGTGAAAAAAGCGCACCAAAAGCAGGGGGTCGCACACATAGCATTATGGGTGTGGCACACCCACACACATCCCCCCACTTTTGGCACGCGAGCCAAAAAAGGTTAGCCATCACTGTCCTATGAGGTACCTTAACAGAATGCTTTGGCCCGTTTTATCAAAATCAATTCTGAATGCTCAGTTTATAAGTTTCTTAAAACTTCATGTGCAATCTTAAAAAAGAAAAGGCTAGTTGATGATGGAAGGCCCTATTGGTCTGGTTGATGGAAGTTGTAGTTTAATACCATGTTTTCCAGAAAGTAAGACAGGGTCTTGTTTTCTTTTGACCCCCAAAATAAGTGCTGGGCCTTATATTCGGGGAAGTGTTGTTATTTGTAGGGTGCAGGAGGAGGCGAGCATGGTCGCCTCATGGCTGCTGCTTTGTTGCAGTATTTTCGGGGAGGTCTTGTTTTCAGGGAAACAAGGTACATTAGGAGACAAGCAACCTAGAACTAAGGAGAAAATTCCTGACCGAACCATTAATCAGTGGAATAACTTGCCTCCAGAAGTTGTGAATGCTCCAACACTGGAAACTTTAAAGAAGAGGTTGGACAACCATTTGTCTGAAGTGGGATAGGGTTTCGTGCTTAAGCAGGGAGTTGGACTAGAAGACCTCCAGGGTCCCTTCCAACACTGTTATTCTAAGTCATGGGGCAGGCAATAAATGCAAATAAAAGAAAAAGAAACACATACATGTTTGTGCCATCTGCCTCAAGTGACGGTGTTTGGATGCTGGTTTTGTTTAGGTACCTCTTCATTCTAATTAATTCTTAAACTTGCCAGTCTTGAAATGCTAAAAATAGACTGGGAATACCCAGAGCCAATTCATGTTTCCACAGGCCAATCAGGAGGAAATGGGGAAACTACCATTCAGTCAAACCTTGAATTATAACAGTTCCTGGAGTTAGGAAAATCCTATCATCCCTGCTGTAGAAGGACTTTGGGGGGGGATACAAATTGCTAACCAATCGTCGCATCTACTGACTTTTGTATCTGCTGCATGCATTTTGCCAACTCATTGTTGTTAAAAAAAATTAAATCTGATCCTATTATTAAGGAACAGCTACCGTCCTAAAGACATTATTTTTCCTTAGTAGAAATTCCCATTAAATCTGGCGTGATGGCATGGCCCCATTCTTCCCCAGTTAAATGCTTTTCCCAATAGCTGAAAACCTGGCCATGGGTTGCTATACACTAGTATTTATGTTTATGGAGTAGGTGAAGGGAGGCTTATTTAAACCCAGGGACCTAAGGATTTAGGGTATATAGTTATACTGTGCCATATAAATAGCTGGGTGCTCCTGGCCTAAATCAACAGAGAAATTCAAGCTGAGCATTTTTATACAGGAGATTGACAAATTGACCAGAAAGTAATCAGAGGAGTTCAGGTAGGGCTAGTCTAGACTTCACCCTATCACTGAAGCTGCTCTGAAGTCTATAGAGCAGGGGTCTCCAACCTTTGCAACTTTAAGTCTGAAGTCCTTCAGACTTAAAGTTGCAAAGGTTGGAGACCTCTGCTATAGAGGGCTCTGGGGGAAGGATGAGAAAATGGGAAAACAGCCCAACACACCCCCCCCCCAAATCCCTTTGGACTCCAGCTGCTGAAAGAGAATGACACAGAGATACAGGGGTGGGCTGCCGGTGCCCCTTTTGCAAAAAATACTGCATCTTGAGATCATGTTCTGCTCTGCATTACTTATTATTTAACTCTATTAAAACATGCAGTCAAAAATTATGTACTGAAAAAAGATTACATGTACAATGCCATTCCATATTACAGGTGTAATATACCTGTGGACCCCTCTCCCTTATTTTATGGGATTATAACTCTCCCCCCCCCCCCCCCATTATTCCTTGCTTCTGGCCCAATTGATTGGAATCAGAAATACAGTTGAAAGCAACTTTGAAGGTCTTCTAGTCCAACCTCCTGCTATACCAGTGTTGGCGAACCTTTTCGGCACCGAATGCAGAAATAGGGGGGGGGTGCACGTGCATGCTGGAAACCAGGAGAGCAGCTGCCTGGCGCGCAGCATGCACATGCTGGAAGATGCTCTTCCGGTTTCTGGTGCGTGAATGCACACCAGCCAGATGGTCTTCATGCACACATGCACACCAGAAACCAGAAGACCAGGTGGCCAGTGCACATGTGTGTGCCAGAAACCGAAAAATCATCTTCCCGGCACGCGCATGTACATTGGGCGGCTGCTCTTCCGGTTTCCAGTGCTCCAACATGCATGAACACCAGCTGGCCAGCGCGCCAGAACCCGGAAAGGCAACTGGTGACGGCTCATGTGCTCAGAGAGATGGCTCTGCATGCCACTTCCGGCACGCATGCTATAGGTTTGCGATCACCGCCCTATACCATTTCAGATCAGAATTATAGTACCAGGAGTTATAGTGCCTTGATGTCCCCACCTTGTGCTTCATAATCTGTTTAGGGTTATCAAAACAACTGTAGCATTTATGCCAGAAAACCCAAATGGCAACATATGCAAATAGTGAAAATGAAAGTATTTGCCACTCTTTAATAAAACCTCAGCATCTAGTGCCTAAGCAGGAAGACTACCTCACTTATCTGAAAAAAGATTTTCTCTGCTTCTTTGAAATGTTGCCAAACTATTCCTTGAGACAGTGGTAATTCCCACCCACCCCTCAATCTTCAGTGAGTGAGCTCAGGGGAAAGGTAATTAATATTTGCTTCTGAATTAGAAGCTGGGGCTTGGAGTGATGAAGGAGAGAGCTTATTGGTTTCTTCCCATCCGAAGAATTTTCAAATGTAAGGCAACGCACCATAAATGGGACAAGTTTCAGTGTTACAGGGCAGATCACAATATCTTTCATCCTGACCTAGGGCAAGGTTGGTATCGTCCCCTTATACAACCTCCGTTGCTGTCTGGTATGATGATATGCAGCATTTAAGCACCACCCCATATGCGTGGGCAAGGGGAATACGGAAAACAGAGAGCAAATTAGTCCCTTATAGTTAAGGGAGTGGTAGAGGAAGCAACCTTCAGATCACCTTCCCACTTATTCAAGATCCTCATTTCTGGAGAAGCTCTAATAGATTCAACTAGTACATCAGGTTAAGGAAAATATAATTATGTGCAATTATTCCATTGCAAAACAAACCGAAGCAGGAATAAGCAAGTATTGGGAAACAATGGGAAAATACTGTTGTAAGGAAGTCTTGTACTACACTGGCTTACTGTATATTCCAGTCAATGAGAACATCTGTTTATTTGAATAATAACAGTATTATAGCCATACAGTGTATGCTACTATGTTAAGGTCATTTCTTACCACAGATAATAATATGATACAATCCAATAAATTAGCCCATGGTTATTTCTTTACATAGTATCTAAATAGCAACTTGTAAACAGATCGCACAATTCTCCAGTTTTCAAAGAAACGGAGTTACGCAGTTCTTCACATTCAATCAGAAAAGGTACTTTGGAGCGTATATTGGTGCAAAGATGGCGCTTGTAACAATTGGGAAAGAATATGTACTGGATTTGAATCTCATTTGCTCTCTTCGTGGGAGGATGCATAAACCTATGATGAAATCCGTGGTATGTTTATATTGCATGCAAAGGGAACTTAAACACCAATGGGAAGAAATGATCGGTAGGACAAAAGTGATACAGATCTATAAGATAATATGACAGCCATCTTGTTTCCCAGGCAGCAGCAAAAGATAGTCATGTCATCCTGAGAAAAGATGCAGCTGCTTCAAAGAGTTGCAAAGCAGTGTTATGTTCATATCCTCACTAACCCCAAAGCATCCCCTCCAACTTATTTCTTAATTGCCACACAGTGCTTAAAAAACCCCACATTCTTCAGTGATTCTCAGGTGTCATTGTTGCCCCTTTTCCTTCTTACACAGAGGAAGTTGTACTCCAGATCTATTAACACCTCCTCCTACCAGTATCAGGGTGTGTCCTACATCTAGATTGTCTATACCGTATTATCTATACATCAGTATCACTTTTATCCTTTGAATTGTTTCTTCCATCAGTGTTTAATTTTCCTTTGCCTGCAATATAAACATACCACAGATTTTATCATAGGTTTTTGCATCCTCCTACAAAGAGAGCAAATGAGATTCAAATCCAATGCATATTCTTTCCAAATTGTGTCCTATGCCAGATCTGACAAATCATATCTGAAGTACTGAATGTTCCTACTTTCATTCAGGAATAACTCAAGAGGCGCTGAAGAGCTCTATCTGAGAGAGAATGAGGTTGCCAACAAAACAGGCTGTCTTTTCTCTGTCTCATCTCTTGAAGCCCTTCCTGGCTGACCTCTGCTAATCATCAGCTTTGGTATCTCCCATCACAGACACCCCACTGAAGAGGCTGTCAAAGGCCTGCAGTGAAGAACAGAGATCTTGGCCAGCAAAATGCTGACTCAACTCCCTTTTTCCAGCCATCCCATTAATTCTACTTTTGCCCCTCATTAGAGCACCGCCAGGAGGAGGAGAGATGCTTTTTGTGATGCTAATGAACTAGGCAGAATCCTGCCTCCCTCTAGTGCAGTGTTTCTCAACCTTGGTGACTTTAAGTCCTGTGGACTTCAACTCCCAGAATCTCCTGGCCAGCACTGGCTTGGGGATTCTGGGAGTTGAAATCCACAGGACTTAAAGTCGCCAAGTTTGAGAAACACTGCTCTAGTGCCTGTGCTGGATGAAAAACAATGGTGGATTTTCCATACACAAACCATCCATCTGTTATGTAATGTAGGGCAGGAATCATCCTATTTCTATTTCTTACCTGTAGGACATACCTGTGAACATACAGTTATATTCACAGTTTACAAGAGGTAAAAGAGCTGGGTTACTTATTATGGTATGGGTAGTCCTCTTTATGGCCATTATGGCCAACAGTTATGTTTCTTACCTGCGACCTAACCTGTGGACATCAGCCACCATGATTTAAGTACAGAACAAGAGAGATACCAGCTGAGGCCCTAATGCACAATTTACCCATTCTTGAAAGGGTGTCTCCCAGCATGAAATGTGTCGCCCTTGTTGCCAATCCTTATTCTCTCTACCGCTTTGCTTCAACTCACTGGTGAAGGGTGGCAGAACCTGGCATATTTTGCACATCTGGTGGCTGCCCTTGGATAGTGTCAGAGTACCAGAGAAACACATTATTTCAATAATGCTAAAGTTAAGGATGACTTAAGTCCATCTTGCTTATAGGCTGGGGATGAAATAGAGGCAAGATCGTGGGAGCTATGGCAGAAAAATGATGTTGCCAAAATACGTTTGTGCTGTGGTTAGGTACAAGGGCTGACCTGGCCTTGGAGAAGAAACCAGATTAATAGGTCCATGTGGTGTCTCACTAGCTCCATCCGTACCCACAGTACATCCACTGCTTATTTTGACTCAGAAAAATCCCCAGAAATTTTGCAAAGGACAAAAGCACTCTGAATAATTGAGTCCACGGCTCTCTGAATCACAGGTCATATTCTCTTCAAATTTCATCTTTGACCACATAGAAGAAAATGGAACTCTTGTTAATTAGAAAAGGGGAACATTGATTGATGTTGAACTTCAATGCTTTGGCTTTTCTTAAGATAGTAAATCTTTCTCCCTCCCTCTCGCTTGCAACTTCTTTGATTATTTCAATTAAGTTCCTGTAAATATTTCTTCTCCCCCAATCAAACACAGCCAATGATGGAAGCTTCTTTTAAAACATCAGGACTATCTATCATTTCCTAATAAGATTCTTCGCCAAAAGGGCAGGAGCATTTTTAGTACTGTCTTCTTCAACAGACAGCAAGCGGGTGTTTTTTTTTTCAGTTCATTAAACACTAGCCAGGCCATGAGGAAGATTCTTGGCTGGGAATATTTACTCCAGTTTGTATGTACTAAGAGCATCTTTCTGCAGAAACCAATTTCTATGCCTTCTATATCAGAGCAGAAATATATGGATTTCTGAGTTTCCACTTCGTCCTATGGCTTTTGGCTGTGTTTTTAAAACAAGAGACATGAATTCCAGCAAGAAAGGAAAAATACTAGTTTATCCAGTCGTGACACTTAAAGAGAATTCTGTTATTTGATTCGGTCCAGTACATGCATATTTAAAATCTGGGCGTTCTGAAGCCAGCAAAATTCAGAAATACAAGAACACAAGAAAATGTGTAAATGGGAAAACAAGGGACATAGGGCCTGCACATCTGAGATAGTTTTCATACTGGGCAGAAAGTATGGAGAAACATTGATTTCTTAGAAGCATGTGTGTTATAATAGCAGTCATGAAAATAATATTTTTTTAAAAACCTCAACATGAGGACCCATTTATTATTTTATTTGTTAAATAAAATAATAAATGGATCTTGCAAAGATCTTATTTTGTCCCCCAAATCTGGGGGGCAGTGATGCCACTGTAATATATTTTAGACTTGAAAGTAGCTCAAAAAGATGCCACTACTCGCTGATTTGCCTTAGACAAGCCCTGATTTGTTACCACTAGATCAACTACAAAATGGGATGTTGTATCACACAGAAGTATTACAGGTGGATCCTCGGGTTACAATGGCAATTAGGACCAATATTACCATTGCTAAGCAGAGCAGTCATAAAATGCAACATCACATGACCGCATCACTTAGCAACAGTAATTCTGGCAGTCCTGGTTGCTGTTGTAACCCCAAGACACGTGAGTCATTAAGTGAGAAGAAGTGGGAGTCCCAGATAAGGAGTCTGGATGGGGTGCCGTGGGCGGAGACACACTATGAAGGGCAGGTGAGCAGAGAGGATTCCTGGGAATCTTCTATTTTGTACTGGAGCTCCTTGGGGAAAATGCAGTGGGAGCAATTTACGGGAGCTACGTGCAACCTTCCATGCCAGCTTCCTCACTCACTTTGCTTGTGAGAAGTCAGCAAGGAAGGTTGCAAAGGGTCATCCTGTGACTATGGCTTGCTCTGATTTGTAATTGCAAGCCAGGTCCCAAGCACCCAGATCACAATCATATATGATCATGGGGATGCTGCAAAGGCCATAACTTCACAGATGGTCATAAATCCCCGTTATTCGGTTCCTGAACAAGTGGCCGTAACTCGAGGACTACCCATGCCATAATAAATAACCCAGCTATTCAGACCTTCACTTTTGTCAATTTCGTTATGCTGCAGCCTGATCCTATAGTTGTTGGAATTCATTTGTTCCCTCATTAATCTATCCTCAGTATAATTTCATAATGAGAAAGTGAAAACAGAATTTTAGAAATGTCTAAATTTATTAAAAAGAAAAAAAACTGAAATATCACATTGGCATAAGTATTCAGACCCTTTGCAACAACACTTGAAATATAGCTTAGGTGCTCCCATTTCTCTTGATTGTTGTTGACATGTTTCTACAGCTTGATTGGAGTCCACCTGTAGTAAATTAAATTGATTGGGCAATGATTCTTCAGTGCAAAACCCATGAAAACCCACTTGGAGTTTGCCAAAAAAAAAAAAAAAAAGCACCTGAAGGACTCTCAGTTGGTGCAGAACAAGATTCTCTGGTCTGATGAAACCAAGATTGAATTGTTTGGCCTCAATTCTAAATGTTATTATGTCTGGAGGAAACCAGGCATCGCTCATCACCTGCCCAATAGCATCCCTACAGCGAAGCATGGCGGCGGCAGCATCATGCTGTGTGGGTGTTTTACAGGCATTCCTAAAATTCTGTTTTCACTTTATCATTATGGGGTGCTGAATTTCAACAACTGTAAAATCAGGCTGCAGCATAACAAAAAAATACTTTCAGATGTGCACTGTATATCCAAACTGGCTTTGATCACAACTCTCTGACAATCCTAATCAGCACACTTCCGTCAATGGATGTTGGAAAAGAGAGGCTAACGATGCTAAATGGAGTCCTGCATTGGGCAGGGGATTGGAACAGATGCTGTTTAAAATCCCTTCCAACTTTGGCTTTCAGCCTTTGAAACGTTTCTTCAGATTGTAATGAAAATGAAGGCTCGGAACAAAACCGTTTCTTCCCCTCAGTTAAGATATGGATCTCTTCAGCCAATCCATGAGCGGTGACAGGCTCACCCCATCCGAATTTTCAGTAAAACCCAAGGGAGTACTGGAGTCCATTGCAAACAATCTTGGTGTGATGGAGACCATTCTAGACCAATGCAAACAAGACATTCAGCTATTGAAAGTTTGGGTGGTGTGAAGAGGAGAAATATCGAAGGAACTGATCTAAGTCAGAGCTTTTCTGCTTTCCAAGTGTCTCAAGCCACATACCGTCAATACATCTAGATCAGTGTTTCTCAACCGTGGCAACTTGAAGATGTCCGGACTTCAACTCACAGAATTCCCCAGCCAGCATTCGCTGGCTGGGGAATTCTGGGAGTTGAAATCTGGACATCTTCAAGTTGCCAAGGTTGAGAAACACTGATCTAGAACTTCATAGATGGGAACCAGAGGTGGTATTCTGCTGGTTCGCCCCGGTTTGGGCAAACCGGTAGCCAGTGACAGAGGGAGGCTCTGCCCACCCACCCAGATGTCATCACGGACAGTCTGCGCATGCACAGAAGGTTCTGGGCACGCGCAGAAGCACTGCACGCAAGCAAAGCAAGTGCACACACACACACACATGCACTTCCGGTTCTGAACCGGTCACGAAGATAGGAGGAAACCATTACTGAAGGGCACATCCTGAAACCCTGCCCTTCCTGAACAACAATGAACTCGGGGCATCTCACCTGCCGCCAGGTACAAATGAAAGCTGCTGTCACTTCAGTGGCCTGCAAGGTTCAGTGGATTTGATACCCAGGACGAACCTTTCCCCCCTGGGATGAAGGTTTTCATCCAGGCCTGGATGAAAACAAAAACACAACAGTGCAAAACATCAGACTTACCCTCTGCTAACTATCAGCCTTAAGGCATCCAGGTTGCCATGGTAGGCAGCCCACAGGGTTGGGGTCATGCCATCTTCATCGGGGGAATTTAAGTCCTTCTTGGTGGCTTCTTTCAGCAGGTCCAGATAGCCGTCTCTGGCTGCACGGTGGTACTGGTCATTCATGGTGTAGCCTTAAAGCTTGCCCATGTCACTGGGAGGGTGAACGGCACAGAGATGGCAACAGCGTTCTAGGAAAGCAGCTGTCAGAGAGGAGGGCGCTCCGTTGCCAGGATACTTGAGATTCCCTGCCCGGAGAGGGCAGGAACTCCTCATATTGAAGGCATATTATTTGCTGTGGATTCCCCTGGGTCCTAAAAATTCCTGCCTTTGCCTTAGCTAGCCCCTCGCAGAAGACACTTCTCCTTCGGGCCACTTACTGTACCTGGTGGGAATATCTGCTTGGGAATGGGCTTTTGGAAACTTTGGCTTGAATTACTAAAGCAACAGTTGCTAAATCAAGAGTGTAGCACCAAAATATTTAGACTGATCCAGGCTCAGGATTCAAGTTTTATTCCAGAGTAACTCTGTCCCATGGAAAGAACTCTGGCAGAAAGATTGTAAATATTCAGAAATGTATCTCCTTCTACATTTATACTCCTCCCCATGTTTATTCACCAATTCTTCCACCCTTTTTTTCCTTTAGGGGGAATTAGTGTAAAGAGAGATACACAATTATTACACAATCACTTTAGACTTTAGGATAAATCTCTCGTCCTTTATGTAGTACCCACCACTAGCCAGTGATTGCGGGGGGAGGGTGCGTGCACAAGCCTTCAAGTCATGGTTGACTCCTGGCGATTGCATGGACAAGCCCCCACACTGGGCCGAACCGGTAGTGGAATTGTGGCCTGGGTTGCAGAACCAGTAGCGACCCATGCTTGCCACACCCCCGAGCCAGTTCCCATATCTTTTATGCCATTGCTGGCATGTTTCTGCGCATGCGCAGAACAATATTTAGTCAACTGCGCATGTACCAGCAATGCGTGGCCAGCCCGTGTGCCAGTGAAGTGAGCAGCGTGTGTGCAAAGCATGTGCAAAGCGCACACAAAACAAACATGTACCCACCGGTATAGGAACCCACCCCTGACCTTAACTACTATACCATACTGACTCTCTGCCCAGCAAAAGATTACTTATATGCCAGGCCAGCATTAGGAAGGCATTTAGAGAATGGATCCAGGTGACAGTCTGACACTAGGCACCCTGTGGCACAACAGCAGGCATGAGCTCATCTCCAACAGATGCATAGTAGGCCACCATCTTTGTGCACGGGCTACTAAAGGCAGTCTAATCTCTAGCAGCATGTCAATGCCTTGATGACTGAGTAGAATAGAATGGGAACAATACAGATAAACACATCTGCATGGAACTATAATTTATATTTCACCTGTATGCTCAGAATTGCGAAATGTAAATAAATGTGGGAAACAGAGATCCATTATTGGTCACAGCTTTGCGGTGGGTTCAAATAAAATAAGACACAAAAGTGTATCAGCTCTAAATTAACTAGTTTCCTTTCCTTTACACCAATATAATCAATCAGCCTGCATGAAATTTCTATCAGAGATGACATTTATTAAACAATAACATATCTGGACTTGACACTAAAGAAAAAACATACTAGGCTGGCCACAATTCTGAACCGGTTCCCTGGTCGCCACGGCATGTTTTTTTGGCATTTTTTTATGTTCTGCGCATGCACAGACCTCCACCCCTGTAGTACATAGATACCTCCTGCCACATACTAAATAAAAGATGTCTGCAAATAGCTTTCTTGGAACAATATGGATATGATTAGCTTTCTTTGACGATTTCTCAGTCTAGCTAGCCTATAGTCATATGGTCTCTCATTCATAAACCAGGCAATCCTGCTTAGCTCCTGAGCTCAGAAAAGATTGGGCAGATGCTGCGGCCTATTTGCTATTTAGTAGCCTTCGGTTCATCTTCAATTTTTGGGGCATCCAAGACATCTTTGTTGCATTCATTTACTTTTTTTTTTCTTTGCAGGTAGTGTATATGCCTTGAAGTTAGTGTTGATTCCTGGCACCTCCCTGGATTGGTCCCTGTAGTTTTCTAGGCAGATTGACTTCTTTCTAGGGCTGAAGGAGAATGAGTGACTTAAGGTGACCTGGCTGGCTTCCTGCCTAAGGCAGGAAAATAACTCACCATGTCCCCTTTTCTTAATCACTACACCAACGTGACTCTAACATGGTTCAATTGGTGCATTTACAGAATCCTTAGCTGTCAAAACAATTAGTTAGAACAACCAATCAGTGGAACAGCTTGCCTCCAGAAGTTGTGAATGCCCCAACACTGGACGTCTTTAAGAAGATATTGGATAGCCATTTGTCTGAAATGGTATAGGGCTTCCTGTCTAGGCAGTGGGTTGGACTAGAAGACCTCCAAGGTCCCTTCCAACTCTGCTATTGTATTGTATTGTATTGTATTATAAATACAAAATAATAAACTGAATTCCACACAAGAATGGCAAGGCCCTTTTTTTGGAAATAGTTGGTCCTCTATTGCCATCTGTTGTTAGAAAAGTAGAAAGAGCCAGCTAGTACCTTTTCAGCGTTCAGTAATGCATTGCATTAGTATAGGTTTTCCAGAATTACAGCTGATTTCATCAGATGTGTTTAAAATTTAAATTAATAGGGTTGGCTCAGTAGGGGAAGGAAGGAAATGATTAGGTAGTTGTATAAATAAAGATTCCTGTGATTAATTACAAATATATTATCAATTTACAATTGCATTAAATATCATTTATTCAGACTTCCTGTAGAGCCTGAAAGCTATTGATGTATTTGTTCATCACCCGCCCAATATCATCCTCCTAACAGTAAAGGAATGCTATGGGCGGTTAAAATGTCTGCTCTAGTTGGAAAATAAAATTCATGGGAAACCTTTTATGAGAAATAAACTCCAAACTCCACAACTGAGCAACAGCACACAAAAAATATGCGAACTTGAAACTCTTACATCATTTTGGCAATTGGCAACTATTCATTTATAGGACATTTTCCTCATGATTGTTTTTAATATTATTAATTATTAATAATATTACATTACTTTTAAACGTTTTAGTTTTATATGGTTTTAGTAGGGATTTTATTTATTTTATTTATTTTTATTTTATTAAATTTATACCCCACCCTTCTCCTTGTTAGGACCCAGGGTGGCGCACAGGCATTATTTAAAACCACAAAATACAATATATACATCAATTAAAATATATTAAATTAATTAAACCCGTGCTAAAACCCATGTTAAAACCTTACCAAATTATAATTTATTTTTAAAAAGTCAGAAACGGGGGGCTATCCTAGGCCGGCTTGTTGGAATAAATACGTCTTAAGACGTTGGCGGAAGAGGCGGTGGTCCGAGATAGTGCGAAGGTCGGGGGGTAGGTCGTTCCAGAGGGCCGGGCCCGCCACAGAGAAGGCCCTTCCCCTGGGTGTCGCCAACCGGCATTGCCCAGCCGACGGCACCCGGAGAAGACCCTCTCTGTGGGAGCGGATCGGACGATGGGATGTATGGGGCAGGAGGCGGTCTCGTATATAGCTAGGCCCCGAGCCATTAATAGGTTTAAGACAGGCTACTCATTATCTAATGTATTTTAATAGGTTTTTAATTGTTTTCTATGTTTTATTCATGATTTTACTGCTGCCTGTACACCGCCCTGAGTTCCAGAAGGGAGAAGGGCGGTATAGAAATTTAAATATTAAATTAAATTAAATTATATTATATTATATTAATTTCTTCCAGCCTTTTTGAGTTAATGATATGTTAAAGCAGGGGTATCAAACTCACGTCGTCACGGCGATGTCATGCCATGTATCAGAACTTTTTCCCCCTTCACTAAACCAGATGTGGGCACGGCCAGAGCATGATGCAACCGGCCCATGGGCCAGGAGTTTGACAGCCCTGTGTTAAAGACTAGCTTAGGAAACTTAAGGGTTTTTAATTTTTTTTCCCTTTTAAGATACAGAGGTGACATGACATTGATGAATGAACAGCCACAGTTCCTGACTTTTGCTGTAAAAATAACAAACTTCCAAGTAATCCAAGATGTGAAATTCTGTCAAAAAAGAAACACACTAAGCTTTCAAATGACATAGCATACATTTACTTCCCAACTGTAATTGTTCCTTGCACTAAAAAAAAAAAATATGGAAGGAAGACAATCCCTTTTTCAACAGTGTCTCTTTAACAATAGTGGGCCTTAGCAGATGATCACCATCATCATCATCATCTCAAAAAGCTTCAGTTGGTGATTTGCACAGATCAAACTTTAATTGGATGGGAAACTTACAGGCGTCAGGAACTACAGCTTGTAGCCTTTGTCACCATTGGCTGTGTGGTCTGAGAATGCTGGGAGCCTAGAAGCATTCTGAAGCTATATATTCCCCATGAGAGGGAGCAGCAAGCCGAGATTTTTCTTCTGACAGACCGAAACATCTTCCCAAATGCCTGTTGGACCTCTCTGCCATTTCTCTAGGTTTACTGCTAGGCATATCCATGCTAACCTGGAATTTATACCCTTAGATTTACTTTCTGCCTTTTCTGTAAGAATTCAGGGCCTTTTCCCTAGGCACTCTTCCCATTGCCCTTTTCTCTTGGAACAAATATGTAAGGTAGGCCAAAGGTCCACTCGGGAGCTTCGTGTCCTAGCAGGGATTTGAACCCAGAACTCTTTAATCTAGAATTTAATTATTAGGTCACAATGGTGGTTTATATAGCACACTAACCTTTGCGGTGTAATTTATTGAATTGCCTAAGTTTGCTTAGTACTTAAACTCATTAATTATGCAATTACATTTTAGTCTAGAGTATTCAAATGCAACCAGAATGATTTACAAATGATTTGTAAAACAAATTTGCAAATGATGTTGCCTTAACCTAGCTGTGTTCAAAATTGGGGAGCTCTTCAATGTTCATCCTCTTACTGAATGTCACATCAGCTGGGAAGAAAAACAGTGGTTGGTTTACATATAACATTGGACCAATATGGGGTTTATATTGGCTCAACAGAATGTGTGAATTAGGTTCTATGTTTGGCTTAGTTAGCAGTTTAAAAGGCTGGCTTAATGTAGTCTCAGAAGTTGGGAGGGCACACACATCTTTGACACCTCATAGAAAAAGGTCCAAGGTCGGCCTTCAACATAGAAACATCAGCATCTGAAGTTTTTGTTACCTTAGACTTCTGCCTTTTAAAGAACATGGCATGCCAAAGTGTCACCTGAGAGAGACATTTTTTCAGGGATGACAGGTAGTTTCTAAATTAGGAACAATTTCCCATATGGCTTTTTATAAATTTTGTGCACTTCTGCTTTTGTTGGCAGGATATTTATGATGATTTCTTCCCATTTTCATATCAAGTAACCTTGATCCTTATATCTCTCACGTGTTGGGGTTGAGGGTTTTTTGCCCTAAACCTAGTTCAGGCACAAAATGGGCCCCGTAAGCCTTTCTGAGACATTTATGAAGCAGTCCTGTCAACCTCACGAATGGTGTAAATCAAAAGACATCCGGACAAATATAAATTTCAGGGCTGTTGTGAACTGGGGCAAAAAGGAAGCTTGTGCAAAGGCGGTGAGAACAACAAGCCGACTTGAAGGCAGACAGGTTGGTGGGATGATGCGTGGCTAAAACCATGGTTTTCGTTCTGCTTGCCTAGCTATAGAGATGCTGAGCTTAATATTAGTAAAGGGACTAACTTTTATAGCTTATATTTTCATTTTGTGTCCCTCTCACTCCACGGGACTCATGTTTTATACAGCCCTAATTTTAAACATAGTGTTTTGGGACTACTAAACCATAGTGACTGCAATAGGGTTTAATTTCTGAATGGACATGCATAGACTGGTGATGTAAGAAGAGCAAATGAATGGTTCAGAGGTTTAAGAGGAAGGTATTATCTATCTTTAAAAGAGAATATTTGTAGCTCAGGGTTGAAATGAGGGGTCCTTGGTGTTCTCTGAGCTTGCCTGTTTTCTTGCAGACGTTTCATTACCCAAACTAGGTAACATAATCAGTGATGGCGTGACAAAGAACACCAAGGACCCTTTGTCTACCTTATTGACTTCAATTGGAGATTTGTCTTTCCTCAATGCAAGGATACCCTGAGATAAGTTTCTGCTTTTGATTGGGAGTAAAGAAGTGTTTGTAATATGGCATTTTGTCTGTGGTGATTTCTGTTCTTCCGGGAGCCATAGTCTCTGGTACAAAACATCTTGACCCAATTATTACACACCAGAAGAATAATTAAGGGAGCTTTCTGTCTAAGCACTTGGTGGATGTGTTATGTGTTAATAATGAGCCTGACTGAACAGCTGAGAAATAAACCAGGCTTGATCCACAAGCTCCAGAAGGGATGGTGGAAGCTCAGAGTTTGTTCCATCTTTTCATTGACGAATCGTGATGTGGTTTGAATTGGGTTCAGAAAATGGAGACCTCAATTTCAAAACGTTAATGTAAATTGTTGGTGAACAAATACAAATATCAAAAGGGAAATTGATTTGTGTGTGTGTGTATGTTTTTGTGTGTGTGTATGTATGTATGTATGTATGTATGTATGTATGTATGTATGTATATATTTGCTTTCGTAGATTTTCACGGGTGTAGGTATGCTGGTATTGCTGTCTTCGGGTATTTTCCCGTGTATATAGCATGAAATTGTTATTGCAACCAAAGCCTGAGGATGGCAAGTGAGATCTTGCCGAAACATTGCAATAACAATTTCATGCTATATACATGGGAAAATACCCGAAGACAGCAATACCAGCATATGTGTGTGTGTGTGTGTGTGTGTGTGTGTATGCATACATACATACATATATTTATACTGTACATACATGCATACATTATATTATATATGATCAGCTCATAAAACTAACACACATATCTAAAAAAAAATTACACAACGTAATTCTTGGCTTGCTGTCTAGATGGTCTCTGGTGATGAGCCGAAAGGCAGGAAAGGAAACAGTATGTCTCCTCCCTTAATTGGGGCCTAATAACAGGTTGTTGTGAAACAATTACCTATATATATAATAGTCTCACCAAAATATTATAAGCCGTTACATCTATCATAACCAGATATGAATAACAAAATGGGCTTTCATTCAAATTGAAAGGGGTATATAAGAAATTCTATCCAAATGTTATTGAGAGATTCTGGCTCAAGTCATATTTAAAATACTATCTAACCCTTTTATCACCATTAGCCTAAACCTGGACTCTGATATAAAAGAATATCTTTTGTCCTGAAGTGTTCTCACATTCTCTCTTTCTCTGTTTTCCTTTATGCTGGCAGCTCTATATTAGTGTCGGTTAAACCATGACCAACGTTTCTGTGAGGAAAAACAGTGAGATCAAACGTGAAGATTCCATCATGGGCTCCGGCCAGAAGGATGACAAGAGCAGCTTTAGTCCTGATCATTTACCACCTGTGGGCCAACATATACACAGGTTCTCCTCTATCTCTTTGCCGCACAGCCCCAAGGAAGTTTGGAAAAAAGGCGGACGTGTTTTCTCTATCCTGCTAGCCATCAACCTGATGCTACTAGCATGTACTCTTGTCAGTGGTGGGGCATTCAAAAACGTCAAACTGCATGACTACGATGCCTTTTTCATGCTCACCATTGTGATGCTGATTGCCATCATCTGGATGCTGTTCTATATCTTAAATACCTCTAGGCGGCAGGCAGCCATCCCTTACAAAGACAATCACGCAGGACCTATCTGGCTAAGAGGTAAGGAGATGCTGGTTAAAGCGTACCTTTGACTTGATAAGAGGCAAAGCAAAGGACAGCCAACATTGTCATGCTGGAGGAGTGCTGGGTTTACCAGTGCATCAATCCTTACTATGTTTGTTTAAAAAATAAAATCTCAGTGGCCCCCATCGCATTTATAAGATTCAAAATGTTAAATGCTTTTGACTAAATGAGTACCGGGAAGGAAGCTGTGAATCAAGTTGATCACAGCTCTCTGCAGAGTTAGGCTCTAATTAGAGCTCACTAATGTTTAGGCAGCTCCTAAGCTGAGTCTTGGATCCAGTTCAAGCTTGATTGGGTATATCTAAGCTATGATTAAATATGGTATTCTGGACAGGCATATAAGGAGCATGGATTGAAAATTATAAAAGTGAGCAGGCAGCTCAGGTATCTTGTCTGAGCAAAATGATAAAAAGTGCACCGTAAATCTCTCAGTGTTCAGTGAAAATTTGGAAATGGTGTCACTACTACTCCTGGAATAAAATAGCCCTAAGGATTCGAAAGACTTCTGCTGCTCCTAAACATTATTTGTAGAAAAGAAGGTTTAACCCTAACATTGAAGTTGGACACCACACATGCTCAAGGGAAGATTTACAGACTAATCAATCAGTTTTACAATTTTAGTAGTGAATAAAATAGAGCTCGGGTTTTGGCAGAATTGGGGCATCCCTTGTCTTCTTTCCTGGGCTGAGGAAGATTTGTCACGGCTGTGAGGTCCATAGAACTCAATTAGAGATTTTGGATTGTGTATTTATTATGGGTAGGTAACAAGATTTGTTTCCCAAAACAGGTGGCTTGGTCTTATTTGCAATCCTCACATTGGTGATGGATATATTCAAGACTGGATACTTCAGTAACTACGAATGCTTATCAGTCATCAAAATCATGTATCCAGTTGTGCAGGCTGTCTTTGTAATTGTCCAGGTGAGTTTGTAACTCTTATGTATTTAAACATATTTATGTGCAATCAAATGCTAATTGGTTGGGGGAAACATATAGTAGGGAGAAAATAGAAGCTAAGTAAAGATCTAAAAGTCTAAATGATAGGAGGGTGCTGTTCAGTTTAAGAGAGTAGCTTTGCAGTGATATTTTGTTTCTTAGAATAAGCATAACAAAACGATTGGTTTGTGTGCACCAATATTTCAAGTATAATTAAATGTCAGGCACAAACAACCAGACCTACATGTGCAGGATTTAAGCTTGCTACTTTATTAGTTTCTGTCTATAATACAGGAATCTACCCAGGCTGGCAGCCTACTCCTGGGAAGAATTAGATAAGGCTTCAAGGAACTGGGGTGGGTGGGGGGGGGTGCTTCAGTCACAGCTCTTTTGCAGTTGCACAGTGACTCCAGGCTAGCTCCGTGCTTAATCTTTTTCCCCTGCCAGAATGGGTGCTTCCCAACATTAAATAATCTATAATCTGGTTGTGAGATGTGGCAGCTAACTAAAATGTAAAAAAAACTTGAAATATATCAAAATGGCTGAGATCCGTGCTGTAATTAGTAGCAATAAGTGTTTTAGGACTTGGATAGCAAAATCCTGCAAAATGTGTTCCAATAAGTCTAATAAACTCTACCCTGGTCCAGAGGTGGGTTCCTACCAGTTCAGACGAATAGGTAGTAACTTGGCCTGCCATACCCCCAAACCACTTCTATCGGCAGCGGCACCATCTTGATTTATGGTCCTGCGCATTTTCCTCCGTTTTCTAATGTGCACGTGCGCAGACCTTTTTAGGTGCAAATGCGCACACGCACACATTTTTTGTGCACCGAACTGGCAGTAATGCCAATAGCAACCCACCCCTGTCCTGCTCATACCCAGGATAACAAGATGCTCTAGAAAGCAAATTTAAACTTGTGGTTTTTTTTCTTTCTTTCTAGACTTATTTTCTGTGGGTTTCTGCCAAAGACTGTGTTCATGTACATTTGGATCTTACTAGGTGAGTATCATTCAAAAATATGTCTTTCCATCTTTCCATCTTATTAAGCTGCAGGTGTCACTGACTGAATGAAAACACAGACAGAATAAACAGCACATTATCTGTAGTAAAATTAGCAATAGTGTCCAACAATTAAGGAAAAAGACTTTTTCCAAGGATCATGTTGGATCTGGGAAGGATTTCTGGAGGGCTTGTCTTTTTCACTTTTGTGAAACTTTTTCCATTGGGTAATGATGTGAAAAGATTAACTATCAAAGCTGGTGATAAGGCTGAATAGAGTATTTTCTTGCTTTACAGTAAAAGTGGGCAAAGTTGGAGAGCCAAGTTTACTAAATTTGAGAGCCCCCAAATACTTAATCCATGGAATAGTCATTTCAAAACAGGGTGGCAGCAAATAAATTTAATAAATAGATAAATAAATAATAACACTGCCAGGATTTTCCTTTACATTTCTGGTAGTGTAATAGTTTTAAGATGGGTTTTTTAAATTATACTAAACCTACTTTATATGCTACTATGTTCATTTATTACAATGAAACAATCACTTGCCAATTGCTACTCTGCCAAGATGACATGGTGCACAGAGTAATACGACAGGTCCCAAGGAGGCTATATTAGCCAACTGGAAAAAAAAATTATCAAAAGGAAGGAGCTTTTAAAGAAATATTTGCAAGCAGAAGAGTTAGGCTCATTTTGGAATGTAATTAAATTACTGTTATCCTTAAAGTATTTCAGTTAAGGTTCATCACTACTATTTATTTGCTCTGCCTCCCGAGGCGGGTTCAGAGGTGATATTCAGCCGGTTCAGACTGGTTCTGGCAAACCAGTAGCGGACATTTTGAGTACTTTCGAG
The DNA here is from genome assembly GCA_039707465.1 of Rhabdophis nuchalis. NCBI lineage: Eukaryota > Metazoa > Chordata > Lepidosauria > Squamata > Natricidae > Rhabdophis > Rhabdophis nuchalis. The sequence goes on along the minus strand of CM077646.1, from coordinate 141,455,647 downwards.
AAGTGGCAAATACCACCTCAGGTTGGCCCCACCCCCACTGTTCCCTGTTCTATATTCCCTTGTTTTTTAGCTCAGCTGATTTGTACGGCAGAGTGGATTGCCGCGTCTCAGCTAAGCTAAACAAAAGCTCAGCTCATCAGCACTGGCACCAAGGGCGGTCTTTGAGTGCTGTGCGCGTGCACAAAGCATGCTCTCATAGAATCAGTAGGAAAAGATTTGGAATCCCACTGCTGGGGGATTTGGTGTTTGGAATGAATAGAGTTTATTCATTAAACCAGAATTCTCTATTTTTCTACGATAGATGTGGACTGATGCTCATCTTAACCACCAATCTAGCAGTGTGGATGTCCGCTGTAACAGATGAATCAGTGCATAAGGCTGAAACAAAAAAACCAGACGGAAATATTTCACACAGAATGGGTAAGTTGACTGGGAAACATAAGAATTATGACCAAATGAACCTAGAGGGCATTAGGGTCCTTTTGGAGAAGGGCGGGGTATAAATCTAATAAAATAAATAAATAAATAAATAAAATAAACCTTTCCACCTTGGTAACCAGGCCCGGCATGTGAGTACAGAAGCATGCTCCACCCACAGCTCCAATCCACACAGCGTGTGAGCACAATGGAACTTTGCACGCCAGTGCTTGCTTGCTCACCACTCACCCACCACTCATGCACATGGAGCCTTGCATGCGTGCACACATGCACATCAATGTCATTTTCAGTCTAATTTTTCTTAATCCTTCCTGACCTAGTCTTGACCTGCTTTCCTTCTCTCTCTCTGCAGTTGATCTAAAAGAAGGCATCTCTGACAACTGTGGCTGCAAAAGTCACATCTGCCAAATCTTCAAGAATGGTTATTTTTGGCTGTATCCTTTCAATATTGAGTACAGCCTTTTTGCTTCTGCCATGATCTATGTCATGTGGAAGAACGTCGGCCGCATCATGGACCACCATTCCAACCACATCCATCACCTCAAGTTTAAGCTTTTCAAGAGGACTTACTTTTTGGGTTTCATAATGGGACTCTTGATCATGGCGTCGGGCATAGCAATCCTGATTGTGTATGAAATCCAGATCAATTCGAAAAACAAAGCTAAAGTGAAGAATCAGGTGCTCACCATGTACTACACTTTCAATATTGTCTGCCTCAGCCTGATGTCCATCGTCTCTGTGGGGGGCTCCATTGTTTACAGATTTGACAAGAGAGACATGGACCGTGAGAAGAATCCAACTAGAACCCTTGACGTGGCCTTATTAATGGGTGCAGCCTTAGGGCAATATGCCATTTCCTATTACTCTATTGTGGCCACTGTGGCCAGTTCTCCAAGGGACACGATCAATGCCCTCAACCTGACCTATTCCTTACTGATGATTGCCCAGCACACTTTCCAGAACATTTTCATAATTGAAGGCCTCCATCGGCAGCCCTTAAAAAGGGAAAGCAAAGTGGACCATCAGGAGAAGGACATTTATGGTCTCACTTTTGTCAACTTAAATGCAGTATCGCTTCGCGTCCCTGAAAATGGAAATGCTTTATCACCAATATCTCCAGGACTAGCAATCCAGGCTCCTCATGAAATAACACGGTCCATCAGTATATCCAAGAAAATCAGCTGGCGGAGGAGATTCTTAAAAGAAAGCTCGTTATTCCTGCTCCTGTGTAATGCAATTGTAAGTAGGACCATTTTATTTGAGCCAAAATTGGATTAGTCATCGATAGTTAGAGTATGAAGTTGAGTAGGATTCCTTTGTTCTTGTCGAATAGTGAAAGATAGAACTAGCTTCAATCCTATTATTCAACCAAAACACCTTTCACACTGAAATATGAAGTTTTGCTGATCTTATTGAATTGTTTCAATTATAACTTGGATGAACATACACACACCCAATCTCTAGCAAACATGCCCAAGAGTTGCAGCCAAGCTAATTAGGGATGTTGGGGACAGTAGTGTAAAAAAATGAAGGGAGGACTAGACTGAGGAAAAACAAATTAGAAAATTAAAACGAAATGGAACTGCTACCCCTACTTGAGTTCTCTTTTCTTTCTTCTTGGAATCCAAACTGGTGGTGGGATTCAAAAATCTTTACTACCAGTTCTATGAGCATGGCTTGGTGGGTGTGGCAGGTGAAGGATATTGTAAAATCTCCATTCCCTCCCCACTCCAGGGGAAGGTTACTGCAAAATCCCCATTTCTTCCTGATCAGCTGGGACTCGGGAGGCAGAGAATAGATGGGGGCGGGGCCAGTCAGAGGTGGTATTTACTGATTCTCCGAACTACTCAAAATTTCTGCTACCGGTTCTCCAGAAGTGGTCAGAACCCACTGAATACCACCTCTGATCCAAACATGTTATTGTAGTGGTTTTTTTTTACTATGCTTCACATCACTGTCAGATAACAAAGAGGAGAAGAAGAGAAGCATGAAACATTTCACGGTATAGGTGATGTCTATATAAAAAAAAAAGGCCAAGAATCAGCTGAGCCATCCGTTTCTTCCAGGCCTTTTTAAAAGTAGCATCCTAAAGAGAGTAGCAGTTGTGCATAAATTGACTATTGTGTTATATAGTAAATTGATGTTCTCTAGATTCTGTTTAATGGTGTTCATTTTCCCAGATTTTATATTAAGAGAAACTAGTTCTGTTGGTGGAAAGTGGAGTAAATGCAAAGCCATCTCCCTCCCTTCCTCCAGCTGTTTTTTAACCATTTAAAAGCTGTACAGATAAATACAAATGTGGCACCTTTTTTAAAATAAAAGGAGCTGCAAAAGCAGCAAGAGAAGAGGCAGGACTGAGTAATAAACAACAATTAGGTGTGTTGTTCTACACACATTGCCAATGAAGGGGAAAGCTGAATTTGACTGGAAGACTGTTTTGCAGTACTTGCTTTTTTTGGTCCATATTTGACCACTACACCAAAGTAGTTTGAATAAATTAATGACTTTTACATTTTGTGCAGTTATTTGTGCACCTTTTCTCTAGAAAGCCCAAGACATGGTATAATGGATCATCCCTCATTTTCATCCTGACAGGGCTGTAATACCCTTTCTGTGACGGAAAAGACAATGGAAATATGCATCTAGCACTCCTGAAAAATACTGGGAAACTGGCATGAAGGAGGGGGAGTAGATTGTGGCACTGCATGAGAAGATGCATGGCTCTTGTCCATTAGGCATAGATATTTGGGGTAAATCAAAATTAACAAAATTCTAGGGCAGTGTTTCTCAATCTTGCTGTTATTCTGAGCCGCCCAGAGTTGCTCAAGAATTCAGCTCTCAGAATTCTGCAACCAGCAGTCCAACATATCTTAAAGCTGCCAAGGTTGAGAAACACTGTTCTAGGGTACTCCAGGCTCCTTTGGATCAGGGTCATTCATTGCCTTGAAGAATTCAGTGACGCAGAGGCATGTCAGCTAAATGTTTATACTTAGATGTCATCGTTTCTGATGCTCTGGGAATCAGGCTGCCCTGTGTTTAATCTCGCATCGCGGTAGCTCTTGCATCAAGAACTGTGGCTCGCTAGTCTCGTTCTTCCTTGTTTTCACTTGCTGAAAACAGTGCTGTTATCTTTGTCTCTTTCCCAAACAGCTCTGGATTATGCCTGCGTTTGGAGCCCGGCCGCAATTTGATAATACCACCGAGCTTGAATTCTATGGTTACCCCATGTGGGCTGCTATTGTGGACATCTGCTTGCCCTTCGGCATCTTCTACCGGATGCATGCGGTTGCTAGCTTAACGGAGGTCTACGTCATGTCTTAAGGGAGAAATGAAGAACTTTTTTGAAGAGCCGACATTTCTCACACCGCACCCAGGAGTTGAAAGCCTAAAGAGCTGCACTGAGGGGGTTGAGTTCCTTTGGGCGCCAGGCCCAGTGATTTGATGGGCATTATCAAGAGAACTGAAAATAGCTGAAAACCCCTTTTTTCCTATTTAAAGGACTCCTTTTCTTGATAATCATCTTCAGTTATTTTTTTCATTTTCTACCAGATATGCAGACATCAAGGACCTTATAGAGGCCTAGATTCACTCCTGGTCACTTTAAATGTCATTTTTGACTTCAGTAGAGCAGTCTGAGGAGTCACAGCATGAAAAGAAGAATTTAGTGAATGTTGAAGACTGTTAAAAGTAACTGTGCCTTTGTGCCACTTGGATGGCTTCATAAGATTCCTTCCTGACCCTTCGATCCCTTCTCCAGTGATTTATGAAGGCCTCAGGAAAATACGACCCTGTTGAAGCTCATACACGATGAGAAGAATCCTGGAGCCGTTCTGGGTTTCGATGGGACTTCCTTGCTGTCCTGAATCAGGGCCTGAAGACTGTATGAGTCCATCTAAAGGGTTATTCTGTCAGGAGCGTAATAAGAAATGTTAGTTTTTAACGATAGTTTGATTTTTTTTTTAATGAGCCTATTTTTATAAAATGTACATATTTATTGATTCTCATTGTGATCATTAAAAGGGAAACGAAGCCCCAGAGAACCACCATAAGGAAAACACTTCACCGCATGGCCAAGCTTAATCCTCAGCCTGCCAAAGGTGGTACTTCCTCTGCTGCTTCAGCTCAGAGTTTGCAGCAAGGGGGATATTGTTCTCCTTCATATCCCATTGGAGGATCTCTTTTAGGATGGTGATATGAAGTATCTACAACTCTGTGTAGAGCTAGATTAATTAGATAGTGCTTCCTTCACAAAATGTTATACACAAACACACACACCTTTTAGTATAGTTCACGCCTTAGGATAATGGTCATTTAAATAATTCCAGATCTTCTGCATTGGCTTAAGATCATCATTGTTGATACTAAGCCCTCCTAGCATTAAAAAGAGAAATTGGCCATCAATGAGAACCTATGGAGTTTATTCCTTTATAATATCCTTCCTTAATTTAGTTGTCCCTTCACATGCATCAAAATGTGTTTTCTGTTACCTTCTATCTTCATGGTAAGAGTTTTGGGCATGTTGCTGGAGTGATGGGAACTTTGGCAATCAGGTTGGAGAAGATTGCTTTAGAAAATCCTCTTTTTTGGCCACTGTTGAGGCATCTCTCCTAGGCTTGTATTAGGATGTACCAGTAGAGCAAATTCTGTGCATCTTTGTATTAAATTTATATCATGTCGTTTAATTCTATATGACTAGCTGATGAGAGGAGAAATGAACAGAATACATGTTTCCATTCCAAAAAAGTAAATAAATTTTGCTGGTCCTAATTTTCAAGATTAGAGTTCCCTATTCCAGCTTCAATAACAGATTATGAAATCTTATTTGATTAATGTGGTGATTAATTGAACAGGACTATGAGATTCTCCACAATGTTAGACTTTCTGAATTCAGTCTTTGCCATGCACAGCAGGATAGCACCACTCTCTTTGACTTTATGCATATGTAAAGCCAATCTGGTGCAAAATCCCACTTTGATACTGGATTCTATCTAGAAGTATTGTGACATGTTTTAATGATGGCCCAAAACTGGGCTTTATCTAATTCTTTCCAGTGTACAATGTAACAACTGTGCTAACGATATGAATTTTTGACATATCTCAATCTGTGGAAGAATTTGACTAGTGCTGTAGTTCATTATCACAATAGTTATTTCATCGCACTGTTTAAGAGTCTCATTTTTGTTCTTATGAAATTGTATTTACAATGGAAAGAAATGTGATTTTGGAAAATGGCTTGAGGTAGAGTAAAGATGAGAGTAAAGAGACAGGCTCCGCAGAAGTTAAAATATCTCAGATGATACAATAAAAGGAAATGGTTCCACTTTGTCCTGCATATTTTATTTGCTTCTGAAATTTATTATTTGCCTGTTTCATTAACCTGCTTTCAAGAATTTCACTGAGCAGCTTTGGAACCTTAAGAAAAAATACCTTGCTGCAGTCAGTATTGCATAATGATGACAGAAGGTGGATATCAGAAGAGGGAAGCCAAAAGAAAGGCAAAAGTAGTCTGTTAAACAGAACTAGAATCAAGATATTTACTTGTGAATTCATGTCTTGCTTGATTTTCCTTCAAACACCTTGTTCAGTAACGGTGTTTGTGATCAACTGTGCTATTTCTACCATGGAGACTGGGAAAGGACTGATTTCAGAAATGAAACTAATGAATGAAAGATTTTATTGTGGTCATTTACCAGCACAGTCAAGGAGACATGGAATTCCAATACAGCCATGAATATATTTAAGTGCTTGCTATTTGATCTCTCTCAATTAGCAATTATTTCTGAAACTTACCATTTACAACAACTATAGCAACAATATATCGCCTAAATCTAATAATCATATGTGAAGCAGCCTTAAGGTGTCCCTAGCTGTACTGGCATATTTTCCCCCCTTGTCCAACAGAGGTTGTGGCCATGTTGCACTTCATGGATCATTCAATCCAGTGGCACAGTCACGTGACTCCCAATAGGTACACAGATTTAGGGCTGGTGAGGACATTCTTCCTCCCTTCCAGTTTTCCAGAGGCTTTGGACGCCTGGAGAATCCAGTCCTTTCCAACCCTCTCCCCCTTCTTCTGCCTAGTCACTGGGCCAAACAGTTCCAAAAACTGGATCAAAGAGGGCAAGAGTAGGGCTGCGTAATTAAGCAGAAGAGAGCCAAATGGCTTTTAATACTTCATGAGTTGTTTGGGTTTATTTTGATCATAGACTTAGAGCTTTTAACCCATGCCCAAAAGGAGCATATCAACTGATGACAGATGTTTGTGAATGCACCTTCATCAAACACTTGCACAAAGCAAGTTTAACCATCTGTCAAAACTAATTTCCTTTCCTCTCCATCCCACGTTAACAAGAGTGATTGGTGATTTTTTTTTCTTACTGGTTGGTGATGTTGATGGGAACGGAACGAAACAAAGCGGGAGGAACCTACCAAGTCCTTCTCCTTAATATACCATAAATAAAAAAGAATTATAAGGCCCACCATAGCAAATTTTACACCAATCTTCTGCTGGTTCGAGGATTGGTAGGTAGCATTTTAATTCAGTTTAATGACAAAGGGTGTTTTTTTTTAACCTATACAGTAACATCTTTTTAGATTACAGATCTGGCCACCTGTTATCAAGAAGTAATCATCTGTTAATAGTTGGATATTATATTATTAACAAATTGTCAATACTATACTTTGATCAATACTATTAAATTTCAGTCATTGAAATTTAGCAAGATGTTTTCCATTTTGAGTTAGGAAATGTGAGATTGATGGTTAACTGCTTAAAACATGCTGTGGAGATGCATTTTTTTACAGTCCCCTGAAGGCACAGCCAGATAGCCACGCTAAATTGTTTCGCATCAGTCAGGATATGTGAAGAAAGAAGAAAGTCCTTTGACCTGATTGTCACATGTTCTTCTGTCTCAGTAATGAAGCCAACAACCAGGCCTGTCTCTGCTGTTTTAGTTTGAGGCAAGTTAAAGTGATTGGTCAATCCTTTTCCTCTTCTACCAAGTGGCATCTCTGATGGAAAAATAACCCTCGTTCTCCCTAATGAATGGGGTGGGATTGGGTAAATCAGGGGTGTCAAACTCCCAGTGTCACGGTGTCATCACATGACATATTGGGACTTTTCCCCCCTTTGTTAAACCGTGTGATGCATCTGGGCCGCAGGCCACAATTTTGATAGCCCTGGGGCAAAGGTGGGTTGCTGCCAGTTTGGCCCGGATCGGATGAACTCTGGAGGCTCTGCCCGCCCACCTGGACGCTTCTGCGCATGCGCAGAAGTGGTGCGAGCATACGCGGGAACACACCCAAACTAGTAGTAAAAAAATTAGCAATCCACCTCTGCCCTGGGGTGAATGTGGGCACGTTTAGCTTGTTTAACTACCAGTTAGGTTGTCCAACTAAATGGACAGCTGATTGGAATCACATGTGCTCCAATTCTATGGCTGTCAAGCTATTTCCAAGCATGGGCCTAACACTCTTTTCAAAGAACACTAAACCCATATTTTGAAATAATAGCCCAGCCAACTAGCCGGTCACAGGTGTCTTGACAAATACTACCAGTACAAAGAAACGGCAGTGCTGGCAATACGTCACATTCCACCCTCAGGGCTGCCACGTTCCCAAGCAGTCTGCAGACAGCCAGGAATCTGGAATGGAGGATGGGAAATGGTGAGCCCTCCCCAAGTCATAAAATCAGGGGTGGGGGGACAATGGCCACCTGAAACTCCTTCTTAGCAGACGCTGTAAAGAGCTTACCATGCACCCGGTGGTGTCTGAACCAGGAACATTTAGCTGGCAGAGCCCAAGTCTGTCTCTCTCAGTTTCAGTGGAATTTTATGCAGCACAGAATTGTGCTTGAAAACCTCTCTGTAGAACAGGGGTGTCCAAACTTGGGAACTTTAAGACTTGTGGACTTCAACTCCCAGAATTCCCCAGCCAGCTATGCTGGCTGGGGCATTCTGGGAGTTGAAGTCCACAAGTCTTAAAGTTCCCAAGTTTGGACACCCCTGCTGTAGAAGAAACCCATGTGAAAATCTCACAAGGCTTTGGAAAGGGTCAGAGAGTGCATGGGCAGAGATCTCTAGGGAAGCCAGGTGTCTGTCCCAAACCAAAACCGCGATTCTGTTCTGACCTAGGCTTCACAAAATCAAGAGGCAACCCCCTTTTTATTAAGCTAATGTGAATTCCTCTCATTCACATCGAGCAAAATCCCGGCAAGCAGTCTTTCAAGGATAATTTACAGCCACAGACGTTATCAGGTTTGGAGAGCTGCCAGGCCAATACCTTCGCAACACTGTACAAGGAAATAATTGGCAAGGAGTCTCTGAACAAATCTTCACACTAATGAAACAAATTGTCTCCTGCCAACTCCACTCCCCTTTTGATCCTTTTTATTCCCTTTGGGGAGGGGGGGGGGCATTCACCGTCCACCTGTGCCTTTACTCCCAAGTCGGCTATTGTTCCTTAGCTGTTCCCTTCTCCTGGCAGCTCTACGTATGCACACATTGGGAACAGGCTCCAGCTGTTCTTCTGCCCACTGATGTCTGACTCCAAAGGTAGCTGATAACTGTCAGGCAGCCCTGGCTCCCTCTCTGCCTCCAACACAGAGCCCTCGTCAGAGCCTTCCCCAGACCTCAGGACTGGCCCATGTTCCTCGCCAACCTCCTCACTGTCTGAGTCTGACACCAGCTCCACTGGCCACTGGCGGGCCACAACACATTCCCAACAACCGCAAGGAACACATTGTGCCCACCACACAACCCTAATAGATGCTGGCAACTCTTACTCCTAGTGGTAACGACCACATTACCAGCTACTACATCACCAGTGAAGCGTGTTGTGGCAAACACTGCATTGGGAGGATGGGGAAAGGCCTCTTTAAAATTGAATTGAAAATACGTCTTTTCACTGCCTCAATTGTAAGTGGGGGGTGAGACAAAAGCAACATCAGGAGGGTGTAGCATGGAAACTGTTACCAGGTATCTTTATGCTAAAGTTATGGGGATGTGAGAAAAAGCCCTAAATCTCTCGTTAACAGTGGAAAAATGAAAAATCCTGCCTTTGCCATGTACATCGACTTTGCAATCGTCACTCAAGCCAGGAGGAGCCTGGCCATTCCTTCAAATCCACGCAGGACCACCAGTGTCAGCGTAAGGTGTGATGCCAAGGCGGTTCAGCTGGCTCAGACAGCAAGTAATGAGTCTGGGTGGGGTAATGACAGGGCATTCAGGCAAAAGCAGGCAGGACTAAGCAGGCTCAAGGGAAATCATAGGGTAGGGAGGCTGAACGGATAGAATAGCACATGAGAAGAAGAAGAAAGAAGAAGACAGGCCATCTGAAAAATACAGGGAAGGAATCAATAAGGAGTTTCGAATAATCAGCTGCTTCCATGTGACCTTCAATTCTAAGACAGCACAACCAATTAATTTTAATTGGCCAAACTGAGCGGCAGACAAAAGAGAAATGGGAGGTTTCAAACACCTTACAGTAGTGGCCCCCAAACCTTTGGGCACCAAGGACCAGTTCCATGGAAATTCTCAGACATCCAGGTCATGGTTGTCCCAAAGGTGCTTTTTTTTTATTCAATTTTTTTTTATATTTTTAATGCAAATTATACATATTATACGACAGTCCATGGACCAGTGGTGGGATTCAACCGGTGTATCAACTGGTTTGCTAAGCATGGGCTTTGCTTGCGCAGGTGCACTTTGTGTACGCACACACACCAAACACCCACTCCACACATGCGCAACGCATTTGAAAACTGCTCTGAAACTTACCTTCTACTACAGCCCCAGTGAGTAAAACAGCTGGGGTGGGGCAATCCGATCTTCTGCGCATATCAGCTGGGCTTCAAACAAAGGAAATATAGTTTAGTTTTATTTAGTTTAGTTTAGTTTAGTTTAGTTTTATTTGATTTGTATACCATCCTTCTCCCTTACGGGACTCAGGGCGGTGTACAGCCACAGTAAAATAGGTGATTTTACTAATTTTCTTACAAGATGCAAGTAGAAATAAAACAAAAAACACAAAAATGTACTATCAACAATTCAATCAAAACTATGTATTAGGAAAACTAAACACATCAAATAAGATACCAAAAAAGGGAATAAACATTTTATACATAGAAAGTGTAAATTACTTGTAGATAATTCAAGACACCCTTATATTTATACCAACTGATACGTAGATGTAAGAGTAAAAAAGGCATATTGTTTTCTTTCAGTTATTAAGCTCATGTCAACACAGGTAGTCCTTGCTTAACAACCCTAATTAGGACCAGCAACTCTGTCACTAAGCAAAGTGGTCACTAAGTAGGAAATCAGGTGACTTGCCACTGTGCTTTTGAATGGGAGGAGACAAGGCTAGTCAATAGGACAGAGTAGCACATGGGCAGGCGGGCAGGGCCAACTAATCACCGGAACTACCGATTCGCCTGAACCAGTCCGAACCGGCTGAATCTTACTCCTATTTACAACATTAATTAAAGACTCTAATCCAGAGGTTCCCAAACTTGGCAACTTTAAGACTTGTGGACTTCAACCTCTGCTCTAATCCAAAGAAACACTTTCTGACTGGGAGCTTCTTAAGATGTGTTTTCTGCAGGATGAAGCGAGTCAGCAAAATCTAGCCCTACGAAAAGATCCTGGGTGGGAGGACACAGAGAAAAAGAGAGAGAAAGGTGGAAGGAACTGTTCATTCTTTATATTTGATATTCCCAGCCTAGGAAGAAGGACCCCAATACCTATGTATGGTATTTGGAAATATCAGCCACAAACTTTAAGGGAAAAGGGACTTGAATCTGTTCATTCGTGGACCGAGGATACGTTCAATAGCAACAATTGCAGAAGAGCATGGGTGAAATAGTATGCAAAATTTCTCTCAGGTTGCAACAACCTATCTCAGATTTGTTTTTTTATGAGCAGAACATTCAAAATTACCATTACCTGAAATGCCTGATCATAATTAATTTTTAGCAAGACATCATCAGGGCATAAAGCATGCCATTCAGAGGTGGTATTCAGCAGGTTCTGACTAGTTCTGGAGAACCAGCAGTGGAAAGTTTGAACAGTTCAGAGAATCAGTAAATATCACCCCTGACTGGCCCCCACCCCCATCTATTCTCTGCCTTCCGAGTCCCATCTGATTGGGAGGAAATGGGGATTTTGCAGTAAACTTCCCCTGGAGTGGGGAGGGAATGGAGATTTTACAGTATCCTTCCCCTGCCACGCCCACCAAGCCATGCCCACAGAGCTAATAGTAAAAAAATATGCATCCCACCCCTGATGCCATCCTTGGTCCAGGAGTTGCAGGCAGCTCTGATTCTCTTATTAAAGCTAAAGGTTTTCCTAGTAGTCATGTCTAGGGCTCTAGGACACAGGGGTTGTCTCTATTTCTTGGCCAAGGGAGCTAGCATTGTCCAAAGACAATTCCCATGGTCATGTGGCTAGCATGGCAATACACCAAAGTGTATAAAACCATATACAGTGTTGCCTCCCCACCAAAATGGCATCTATTTATCTATTTAAACTGCTAGGTGAGCAGGAGCTGAGGCAAGTAATGGGAGCTCACACCATCACACAGAGCTTGGATCTCAAACCTGGGCTGTCAGCTCTCCAGCTGACCTCAGTGTGAGAGACTGCACCCCCTTTATGAGTGACCCCTAAATTCCCTCTGAGAACAAGTGATTCCACCCACGGGTCTCCACATCAGTGGTCCGTGTCCTTGCAGTTGAAGAAAAGTAAAAATAAAATATTTCAAAAGTGTGAGCTCTTTGGGTTCTATTGGCATCCATCGGATTAATGTATATTCAGCTTGCAAGCAAGAAGGCAGGGACTTACTCAGCCCCTTTCCCCTGGACATGCCTTTTATGATTTTGCACAATCAGGGTAGTAATTGTCCTTGTAGCAATTATGATCTGTTCAGTAAAACTACCTTATTTCACTATCTTGCTTCCTCTTATCACCACACACCTTGTGCTCGCCACCTTGTTTGTCCTTGCAGCTGGTACAACTGGATGATTTATCATGTTCCCACATTCTTTCCCAGGAATATTTCTTGTAGATATGAAAAAATCGGGCAATCTAGCATAGCCATTTTGGTACTTAGAACAAAATGGCTTCACTGGTCCAGAATGCAGCCGCGCGAGCAATAATGGGTACCGCAAGGTATACCCATGTAACACCACTCTTGCGCGAGCTGCACTGGCTACCTGTCATCTTTCGGGTGCGCTTCAAGGTGCTAGTTCTCATCTTTAAAGCGCTCCATGGCTCGGGACCTAGCTATCTGCGGGATCGGATTCTGCCCCATACATCCTCCCGGCCGATTCGCTCCCACAGAGAGGGACTTCTCCGGGTGCCGTCCACTAGACTTTGTCAGCCTTCTCTGTGGCGGGCCCAGCCCTCTGGAACGACCTTCCCCCCGACATTAGAACAACTACGGACCTCCGCTCCTTCCGTCAGAAATTAAAAACTCACTTTTTCTGCTTGGCCGGCCTAGGTTAGTCTCTACCTCAGGGGTTAGGAAATGTTAATTTTAAAATGGGAATTTTAGTGCAGGGATAGTTAGAGTTAATTTGTTTTTATTGTATTTATGTATGTATATATTTTATGTTGTTTTAATTTCTCCCTGTGCACCGCTCCGAGTCCCCTCGGGGAGAGGACGCGGTTATAGAAATAAATATTCTATTCTATTCTATTCTATACTGAAACATAAAATAGCTTCCTTCACAAAACATTTTTACACCTGTTACCTTTGCGCAAGACAGGTTTGCCTTGAAGGACCAAAGCATGCAAGTATATAAGGAAGACTCCCTGATTAATTGCCACTTCCTGTTGTGCAACTTCCTGTTCACCTACCTATTTATTGACATTTAACCTGTTGATTAGCATGTTGAGAAATCCAGTTATATTCTTCTGTGGAAGCATGCAAGCAAAGATATTCCTCCTAAGGCAGCTAATCAGCAGGAGGAAATGATGATCATTTGCAAGATTAATGCTCTTTAGGCCACTATGGCAAATGTATGTAAGAGGATTGCATCATGGTGAAATTGAAAAAAAAACACAACTAAATGAGTCATTTCCACTTTTCCTTCCTTGGGGAAATCTGGGCGACATGATTTGCTAACTAGTAAAGAGTAAAATGGCTGGATTTCATCTGAGTTAGACTTTGCACCTAATATGTTGCCAATCTCAGTCTGACATTATAGGAGGACAGTCATGTTAGTCTTTGGCGACGAGAATCAAGAATCTAGCCTCCACCGTAGCCTCAATGGTGCTTTCCCCCCCCCCCCCCAAAAGGCAAGTGGACTGTTTTCTTTCTTGAGGAAGAAGAACAAAGCACTTCGCTTCTTATTCAGGATACTGGTAGCTGGTACTGCGGGCCAGTCCTTTCGCTATTTCCAGGGTGGCCCCCCGGGCCACATCTAAGCACGCCACAGATCGGATCTGGCCCCCGGGCCTTGAGTTTGACACCCCCTGTTTTAAAGGGATGTTCATATTGCAAGAGTGACCAAAAAAATTGAGCTGGGAATGCTGGGAATTGTAGTTCAACATTTCTGCATAGCACTCAAGAGAGGCTGCCTCAGACTTTTTACATTTTTCATGTTCTGCATTTGAAATTGTTTCACTGTGTTAATTGTTTGTTGGTGTTATTAGTGATGGCGAAATATGGCCTTTTCAGGCTCGTGCCTCACTGTGCATATATTCCAATGAGACAAACCAAGACAGGAAGATCATTTTATTACAATTTATCAGAATATTCAGACAAAGAGGGAACCCCGATCTTTAGCTAATATCCCCTTTTATAGTTAACATAACAAACAAACCTGAAAGAGGAAAGTTCATTGGACAGGATAATAGCATACATGTTTATTAAAATGAGGTCTGAAGGGGAATAAATTGTAAGGAGAAAGCTTGTTTAGGGTTCACAAGAGATAAGCCAGACCCTAATTTGTACTAACAAACTTTTCTTATCAGGAGCTAGTCTCCAGCTTGTTTATCAGTTTAGGAATGTTAAAAGCTAATAAATCGTGAACATCACTTTAAAAGAAAGAATATAAATCAGATTAAAATACAAACTAAGTGTGTTAGTTAACAAATAGCAAAACCCATTTTATTTGTCTCTCATTAGTGTTGTTATGTACATTTCCAACTACATTTGTGGGCCTCAAATGAAATGCAACTTAAACAGTGTCTATCAAATTCAGTCTAGAAGTTGAGTAAACTGTTCTTACGGTATGATGTGCCCAGAATCACCTTCATCTCACAATCTCCATTCTTGGCGGGACTGAGAAAATTTCCACTGTTTTCATCAATCTCTCCACGGTTTGGTGTTACAGAAAATGGACAAATGAAGTAACTGGCAAAAGCAAGGAAACGGGTGTGGCAGGCCATAACAGATTTATGGTATTTTATCCAGGTTGCCAAAGTGGAGGAGTTTCTGGAGCCCTGGGTGGCTATAAAACTGCAGCTTTGGCGCCTTTCGTCAAGAAAGCCTATGGATTTGTGCTCAATATATTCTGAGCTGTGTCCACAGCCTGGTGACAGAAATTGACCAGGCAGGTGCAAAGAAAAACACTTGATTCCCATTGGTTGGGCTCTCACGGCTAATGAACCTCTCCGCCTAATAATTAATATAATGACAAGACTATCCCATAGGTCAACAGACGGAGGAAAAAAATCAATGCAAACTACACTTTTCATTGGCAACTCTGAATGCCAGTGACGACTTCTCAGTTCTTCTGAGAAGAAAAAACATTTCCACCCTCTCGAAGAAATAGCGTTTTAAAGGGGGGGAGAAAAATCCCTTTTGTTAATTCAGTTTCTCTGGAGGATTCATCACTGGTCCTTTCCCCGCAGAGGCTGCAGCTAAGCCACCAGTCCTGAGGTAAGAAGAGCAAATATAGAATCCTTGCATTTTCTGCTCGCCACCCTTTGCTGAAGGCTGGAGATCCCAAATATATGACAACTGACAAAAAGAAAAATGCCTTGTGATGATTGTTTGGAAACATGATTGGAGGATTTCTGATCAGTATATAGGAATCCTAAAAATCCCTCCCCACACAACACTCAAACAAATGCCTACTCTAGCTACTTGGGCAATTTAAGATCTCTAATGACTCCTGCAAGAAACAATAGCTTAAAGCAACCCAAGACATATGAGTGTTGTTAACAATGAAAATACACCTTAAATGGATCTGGGCCTTGGGCCAGAAGGTGTGGTTTATCGTCTTAAACACAAGGCTTAAAGCGGTGATCTGGGTAGAGTGCCTTATTTTTTTAAATACTATTTATCTATTGCCTCAAGCCTCATGGGCTCAAGGCCATGTGTATCCTCGGGCTAAGTCTAGCCAAAGGCAAAATAGCATAAGCTGATGAAACTTCAGCTTCTGAAGTAACTCTGTGGTTGATGTGTGTTTAAAGATGCATAGATTTGGAAATAGAGGGGTCATTCAAAGATCCATACTTAAGCAAGTACAGCATCAATGGACTATATAAGGCCAAAGCTGCCTGTGCCATGTGTTTTTTTTTTGGATTAGCTGGTAATATCACCTCAATTTTGTATGCAGTGTTGATGGTGCTGAAAAAGAAGAAAAACTGGAAGAGCTGCCGTCTAACATTGATATTTTGATGGTGCAATTTGTTATTTGTTACTTGTTTTGGTTAGTTTTTACTCAAGGGCAAAAACCCAACACAGAACTGCTGGAGTCTACCCTCTGCATAATTATAATATTGTGGCTTCAGGCACTGTTCCTTCTCCAATATGCCCTCATCATCCTACACTGAGCAAAATGGAGGTGGAAGGGTTTTTTAAAGAGAGTAACTGTCACTTTGCATGTTTAAATGACTTGAAAGGTAGGAGAAGAAAAATATGGAAGAGTTGTGATTCAGACTTCACTAGCCATTCCTTCATTGTGCCAAATCTTTCCATCTTTGTGAAGATAATAATCTTGAAGCAGTTTATTCTCTTTTTTTCTATTTTTCTTTTACCTTTTTTCTTGAACCCTTCACTTTTTTTTGACTGTTTTTTTCTTTCCTTTTTCATAAGAACATAAGAACATAAGAACATAAGAATAGCCTTGCTGGAACAGGCCACAGCCCATCCAGTCCAGCATTCTGTCTCACACAGTGGCTCCCCATTTGCTTCAGAGTCTTTCCAAGCAGATGTCTTCACCTGCTTATGATTCCCTGCAAATGGCATTGAGAAATATCCTTCCTATCTCTCCAACCCGGAGGGTGTTCTTAGGCATCCATCATGATAGCCCTTGTTCTCCATGAACTCGTCTAATCCTTTCTTAAAGGTGTCGAGGCTGACAGCTGTCACCACTTCTTCTGGCAGGGAGTTCCATAGACCAGTGATCCTCTGGGTGAAAAAGTACTTCCTCTTATTTTCCTATTTTCTTATTTTACAGCAATTTGTATTAGTTTTATCTTCCTTCAAAAATATTTAATAAAAGAAAAGTGAATCTGGACATATGACGGTAGTTATTATACACAAATTGAAGAGTTTGGCAGAATGGTTCTTTTAAACATTTTAAAAGTACAGCAACAAATTGCAAAATATCTTTCTTTTAAACAAAGGACCACAAATAATTTCAATGTAGCAATTGTTGACATTTATGTTGGCATTCAAAAATATCTAATTTTAAAAAACACAAAGCAGCATATAAAGCTATTTAAAATAGATATGTATCCCTGGCTTTTGATTTAATGCTAAATAAAAGATTATGGAGTGGACTGAGATGTCTTGGCACCAACTCTCATCTCAAGTAAACATGAATGAAAGATCTAGGAAGGAAAGAAGGAAGGAAGGAAGGAAGGAAGGAAGGAAGGAAGGAAGGAAGGAAGGAAGGAAGGAAGGAAGGAAGGAAAATCAAAGAGTTAAAAAGCAAACAAATCTCTTTGTTGTATTAATAAAGTCTGATTCAAGTACCCCTGAAAAAGTACCCCTCTGAAATGTGTCTGGACTGTTTAATAATTATTTTTCTTTGCTGCAATTTAGGACTCTTTTCTGTCCCTTATTTTTAATTTGCCAAGATTTATGTTATGCTAGTACAGCAATGCATCAACTCTTAATCCTGGGAATCTGCAAATCATTTACCAGGGTGCTTTTCCTTTTATTGCCCTAATCCTCTTCTGTATTTGCTTTCAAGCTTCAGTGACTTAGACATAGTTCTCTTTTCCCCAGAAGCAAGCTTCGCATAGAATCCAGTGGCATTTCGATCATCTGGAAGGGACCTTGGTGGTTTTCTAGCCCAACCCCCTGCTCAAGCAGGAGAACCTATACCTGTGATGGCGAACCTATGGCATGCGTGCCATAGGTGGCACATGGAGCCATTTGTTGGGGCACACAAGGCATTGCCCTGTCAGCTGCAGCACGCATGTGGGTGTTGGCCAGCTGACGTCGGCCTTCTTTTAAGGCCATTTTTCACCCTCTGGAGTCTTCAGGGAAGCCTCCTGAAGGCTCCAGAGGACAAAAAATGGCCCTATGGCCAAACCGGTAGTCCGTTTCTGAACTTCTGGTTTGCCCGTAGGGCTGTTTTTCATGCTCCGGAGGCTTCAGGGAAGCTTTGGGGGGGGAGCTCAGGGGGGCGGGGGAGGCTGTTTTCACTCTCCTTGGGCTCCTAGAAAGCCTCTGGAGACTGGGAAGGGCGAAAAACGGGTCCATTGTGCACCAAAAGTGGGGGAGAAGGGGGCTTGCACATGCACGCATGCGGGGGGTCGCATGCATAGCATAATGGCTGTGGGCACGCCAGCGTACAACCCGCCTACGCTCGCCCCGCTTTTGGCATGCCATGGGGAAAAGGTTAGCCATCACTGCCCTATACTATGCCATTTCAGACAGGTGGCTGTCCAGTCTCTTCTTGAAAGTCTCCAATAATGGCGCACCCATAACTTTTGGAGGCAAACTATTCCACTGGTTAATTGTCTTCACTGTTAAGACGTTTTTCCTTAATTCAGTCTATCGAACGTGGACTGAGAAAGTTCTCACATATTCCATTTTTTTACAAAGTCAAACGTTCCATAACTGGGCAAGCAGACAGGGCTGGAGGTAACTTTTTTTTCTTCACGTAAAGACACATAATAGCTGGAGGTGATTATGAAATGGTTGACCTTGTACACATTTCAAACATTCTTACTATTTCTTCACACATATACTATGCGTAATTCAAGTTGTTGCTCCTGGGGGAAGCTTCTTGATCTCAATGACCATGACAGTGACTTCCTAATCCTATCTCAGTGAGGGCACCTTAGGAAATTTGCAAACAGGTTTTTGACATCCCTTGTGGTTCACAGCTTGTTTCTACAAAACGTTATCTTACCAGGAAACCAATTAGTGATGTCGCTTTGCAACTTGACACGTTGGAGTGCTGTCTACCACTTCACATTATCTGTATCTGTTTTCTAGACAGGTGGGCACAGAGCTCTGGGCTTCACTTCCCTATCATGTACTTGCAAGACTGTCTCCTACCGCATACCTCCCACCGACCAGTCCGCTCACACAGAGAGGGCCTCCTCAGGGTCCCGTCGGCTAGCCAATGTCGGCTGGCGACCCCTAGGGGGAGAGCCTTCTCTGTGGCAGCTCCAGCCCTCTGGAATGACCTTCCCCCTGACCTGCGCACAACCACAGACCTGCGCCTCTTCCGCCGGGCCCTTAAAACTCATCTATTTCGTGCGGCCGGCCTGGCGTAGCTTTTAAATTTGTTTTATCAATTGGGTTTTATTAGGGACTATTTAGAGCAGGTTTTTGTTTAATCTGTTTTTATTATATTTATTGTACCTGATGTTTTATGTTTTATAATTGCCTGTTCACCGCTCTGAGTCCCGCAAGGGAGATAGGGCGGTATATAAATTTAAATAAACGTAAAATAAATAAACGTAAACATCAATTTTCTCTAAGAATGCTTCCAAAGAATTAGCGGGGCTCCCAACAATTACAATACAATACAATAGCAGAGTTGGAAGGGACCTTGTAGGTCTTCTAGTCCAACTCCCTGCGTGGGCAGGAGCCTTATACCATTTCAGACAAATGGCTATCTAACATCTTTTTAAAGACTTCCAGGGTTGGGGCATTCACAACTTCTGGAGGCAAGCTGTTCCAGAGGTTAATTGTTCTGTCAGGAAATTTCTCCTTAGTTCTAAGTTGCTTCTCTCCTTGATTAGTTTCCACCCGTTGCTTCTTGTCCTGCCCCCAGGTGCCTTGGAGAATAGTTTGACTCCCTCTTCTTTATGACGCCCTCTGAGATATCGGAACACTGCTATCATGTCTCCCCTGGTCCTTCTCTTCATCAAACTAGACATACCCAGCTCCTGCAACCGTTCTTCATATGTTTTAGCCTCCAGTCCCCTAATCATCTTGGTTGCTCTTCTCTGCACTCTTTCCAGAGTCTCCACGTCTTTTCTACATCGTGGCGACCAAAACTGTATGCAGTATTCCAATTCTTGGGGTTAAACATCACTTCCAATTAACCAGTCTTTATCATTCCTTCTCACCCCCACCCTTCCAATTCCCATTCAAAACATTCAGTGATCAATCAGTATTGTTTCAGCCACTTCAACCGTATTATTCCCTCTTAGTTCCCACCTTGTAACACACGTCTCTTCCCCATCTTAAGAAAAAATATTAGAACGTTTGGGTTGTCTATGTTTGCATTACTCCTTTCCATTCCGAAATATTATTGACATGGCAGATGTTTTGTATCTGGCCCCTTTTATGTAAAAATGTTGTGGTAGCAGAATAATAGGATCTGGAAGGCAGAATTGTCTCCTTTAATGAGACAATATCAGAGATTACATGAAATGATTCACATTGATTCACATCGATTCAATGCCGCTTCTGCAGCAAAAGATGCAGCTTTAGACAGAAATGATCCTCACTGGAGGATAATCAGGATATTATACCAGGAATTACTGCAATGTTCAGCATGTATTTATTTATTTGATCTAGCTAGCCCACCATGTAGACATAATGCCATCTTTTCAATGAGAGGCCTCGGCACCTAGTTTTAATGAAACAAATTTACATATGCCCCACCTCCCAAAAAATTAATGACACAAGGAACCTCATTGGTATCAAGGGAGGTCCACAGATGCCATGTTGGGCATTCAGGACCTACATCTAAGTCTTCAGTAATCTTAACTTTGTTTAATACCATAGAGAGAGAAAAATCCAGAAGCAGAAACTTTATCAAGCAATTGTCATGAACAGCAAAAAGACAATGTGGGAGGAACACCAACTTCAAGAAGCTGGAGATGAATCGTTGACTACACAACCAGAGTCTTGGAAGATCCATTATGAGAAGTCATGGCTCCACCAACGTTGCTCTTCGTTGTTACACCGTGACAAGCAGGCCCAGAAGACTGGGCAGCTCTTCTCCGGACTTCTAGCCATGAATGTAGTGTTTCTTGGCAGTGCATTCATATGTAGTATGATTTTCAACAAAGTAGCCATTACAATGAGAGATGTCTGGATTTTCCTGTCCATCCTCAAGCTCTTATCCTTGAGCTGGATAGCATATTATTTGCTGTTCACTAGAAGGAAACCATTTGCCATCTTGTATCAGGATGCCCATGCGGGAGCTATTTGGATTAGAGGTAAGTATTGCTGCCCTATATCTTTCTCACAATACCGTAACTGATGATTTGTAACGTTCAGGAATAAGTGGGCAATCTTTTCAATGAAGGCTACCCCTGATGTCCTCCAAACGCTACCGGAAAGGTATCTGGTGACAGAGAAGCATACTCTGGAAAAACTGAAAAAATATTTGCTTTATTTGATCTACTTTCACTTTCTACATTCATTCATTCATTCATTCATTCATTCATTCATTCATTCATTCATTTATTTATTTATTTATTTATTTATTTATTATACTGCCCTACTCCCGAAGGACTCAGGGTGGTGTACAGCCAAAATAAAACAGATATATAAAAGTTAAAAACAATTTTAAAAACATATTAAATAATTTGGCCCCTAATAAGATTAAAAACCAACAAACCCCAATTAAAACTAATAAAATTCGTCATTACGCCAGCCCGGCTTGTTGAAAAAGAAAAGTTTTGAGAGCACGGCAGAAGGTAGGTCAGGGATAGTTCTTAATTCCGGGGGCAATTCGTTCCAGAGGACAGGTGCTCCCACAGAGAAGACTCTCTGCCTGAGTGTCGCCAGTCGACATTGTTTAGCCAACGGCACCATGAGGAGACCCTCTCTATGGGAGCGTACTGGTCGGTGGGAGGCTCTCAGTGGCAGAAGGCAATCTACATATGCTGCGTTCTCTGTGCATGTGATAAATATTGATAAATATAACTGGTTCTTTGTTAACAACACTTGGGGGGGGTGCATCTTGTATGTCCATATAGGGTCTTTAATATTGTTTGGAGCATGCAGCGTTGTCTTGCACAGTTTCCGGATTGGATATGACATCTATATCCAGAGTGAATCACACATGGAAATCTTGTTCCCGTCCATAGAAATACTCTTCATCTGCATTCAGGTAATAGACCTCCTTTATTACAGGTTCTTAAATAGTGTGCATAGAAAGGACAGCCATTGGGTGAAAGGCATCTACTGTGAACAGCAGATTAGCTCAGAAATTAACTGAGCCTGATGGCTACTGTGTGGATACAACATAGGCTACCATTGCCAGTAACTGGCTTCCCAGGAGATTGCAATGCTTTCATTTATGCTTCCAGGACATCTTTTCAAAGAAGGAAAAGGGCAGCCTCTCAGGCACTGCTTCCTTAGTCCTTTTGCCTCCTGCTCAGTGGTGAAATTCAATTTTTTTTACTACCAGTCCTGTGAGTGTGGCTTGGTGGGCATGGCAGGGTAAGGATATTGCAAAATCTCCATTTCCACACCACTCTGGGGCCAGCCAGAGGTGGTATTTGCCGGTTCTCCAAACTACTCAAAATTTCCTCTCCCGGTTCTCTAGAACCTGTCAGAACCTGGTGGATTTCAGTCCTGCTCCTACTACTCTAAGAAAGAAGCTCAATAGACACAGAGAGAAGGAGATGTTGGGATTAATTCATTTGGAGATAAAGGGTATAAAGCATATTTCTGAATAGTCAGGGATAAACAGTGCAACTCATGAGTAACCAGTGGTGGGCTGCAACTGGTTTAACAACCAGTTCCGTGATCATGCACTTTGCGCAGACATAAACCTAACGTGCTTGCACACAGCATTCAAAATACAGCAATTTGAAGCTGAGCTGCTTACTTTCTAAGGCAGCCCCGGTAAGTAGAACAGTGGAGGCATGGAAATCAGTCATGCCATGCAAATCAGCTGAGCCAGAAAGAAGAAAATATCGGACAGGATAAGGCAGGGTTGGGTGGGTGGGCAGGGCCAGCTGATCGTCAGAACTACCAGTTCACCTGAACCGGTCCAAACTGGCAGCAGCCCACCACTGCGAGTAACCATATGTAGTTGTAGCTCTGGACTCATAAGCTCTAAGCAAGTATCTTTCGAGAACAAATGGAGAACATGAGAAGCGTCTCATTGCTTAAGCCATGGCTGTAGCACACTGAGAAATAGCTTTTCATCTCTGCAATACTGTTTTTGCTTGACCAAACATGCAAGACACTGAACCCTTTCCCTTACAAACCACTATATCAGTTGTTGCATGGATGTGTTTCTATGCTTCACACCTAAGTTTACTCTCTGCATTGCTTTCAGATCTACTTTATATGGTGTCATGCAAAAGACTGTATCCAGGTTCAGCATAACCTCACCAGGTAGGAAAATAGAAACAGCAAACTTTGCTTTTGAGCAGATGGAAGCAATGCTCTCTATATTATTCTTTGCAGTGAGTAATAAAAGTATATGTCATATGTATTTATACATATTTTCTGAAGAAGAATATATATATATATTTCAAAGCCAATGTTCAATTCTATTATCGTCTTCAGAATGCTTCTATTGTGTATCCCTGACAGTTTACCTTAAACCAGGGTGTCAAGCGCACGTCATCCCAGTGGTGTCACGTGATGTATCAGGACTTTTTTCTCCTTCGCTAAATGAGACGTGAGCGTGACCAGCACGTGGCGCATCCGGCCTGCGTGCCAGGAGTTTGACAGCCCTGCCTTAAACCAATAACAGGGCTAAATGAATGTAACGCAGATATAAAATTGGCAAAAATCTCAAAATTACATAAGAGAAAATTACAGATAAAACAGGAAGCTTGATACAGCAAAAATGATTATGTTTGAGTTACTATAGATTTCCATTGCTTTGTATCACATACTTTTTTTTGCCCTTCCAATTGCAAAGTTTATCAACAGTGCATACTTTGCATCATTTTTGATGTGGGGTTGTTGCTAAGTCTCTGTCTTATATCAAAATTGCTGAGGCAGAAAGTTGCCAGGCAACACATAACTCTCATATCTATTGGAAGTAAAAGTGTTGTTCTGTTTTTATTAAATCTGACATAAACCAAATATGTTTAGATCTATGTTTTTCAAACTTTTAAGACGTGTGGGCTTCAATTCCCGCCATCTTGATTTTCAGTTCTGAGCATGCGCAGAACAATTGTAATTGCACAAATGTAATTGTTTCCCTTTTGCATGCACCGAACCAGCAGTAATGCCAGGAGCAACCCATCCCTGATCTGCTCCATTCTAAGACCATTTCTCTCTGACTTCTGATCCAGAGTGGAACCTCCAGAAGGGTGCCAAAAAGTTCCACAAACACAAACAAACCCATAAACCCACACGGTTTCTTCTTACGACAATTAACTGCCCTTCTCAGGTCTGTCTCTATATTGAAAAGCCAACTTTTGGAATGGGATGGTCTTTTTTAGGTAAAACTTTATTCTTATTTTTACTTAGTTCCTTAATTCTTAAATTGCTGTCATTTGGAAGTCTCCAATTCAGTTACTGACCTGCTGATTTTCACACTGCACAAGGTGTTCTGCAAAAAGAGAACATTCTGTAAACCAGTGTAACACAACTTGTTTCATAAAGATCAATGACAAAGATGATTTTAAAAGTGTGTTTTCCTTCTTTGACAGATGTGGGCTAATGCTGACCTTGGCCACTAACCTCCTGCAATGGTTTGTAGCAGTGGCCAATGATACAGTTCACAGACAAATTGAATCAGAATTGAACCAGTCTCTGCAAAGAAATGAAGGCAAGAGTCATTTTCTGTTTTAAATTAATTCCAATGAATTTGACATTTTCTTCCCATAAGTATCCTAGAGCAAAGAATTCCATCCCACATATTTCAGTAACTGTCTTTATGTTTTGGGTTGGTTTTGGCATAAGGAGTTGTTCGGGTCAAGCTTGGAAGCCATTTTTTATGGTGGGCCTCAAGCCTGCTACATATTCCACTGTGGGAAACTGTGAGGGGGGGATTGTATGGAGCATGGGAATATGTAGTCAAAATAACATTCTTTCTACGGTAAATGAATCAAGGTCAACTTGCCCCTGCACCTGGACTGGCATGACTGGGAAGAATCATCCTTTGGACAATGACTGATTGGACCATGTGATGGACATGTGTGTGCTGGGGCAGAGTCTTGAGTTTCAACTGGGTGGGGGGAACCTGGAAGCTCCAATAAATTGTAACTTTGAGGAACCTCTAGACTCAGATTCTTATTTGATTGAGGATGCTATTTGGAACTCTGACATTCTCCATAAGGGGAAGATAGCATCCAAGAATGGCCTCAATAACTCCGGTGGTGCCTGATCTGCAGGGTTTCATTGCAGAGACGATTAGGCAGGAGATTGCCGCGGGGCTGCAGACCAAGACTCAACCTGCCACGACCACACCTATCCAGACAGGTGCGCGACCTAGCGTGACGCCCGAGCAGGCACAGGTCTTGCCTACAGCTGAGCCCGAAATCAGCCTCCTGGTGGATTCCGAAGAAAGGGAAATCCAGGATGGCGACCTCTTGGGTGAGGAGGATGCAGGCCCAGAGAAACCAACCTTTTCTGGTCTCTTCCCCCCAGCCTTGTTTAAGCCTCTATTAGCTAAAGCCAGGGCGGTTTCCGACTGGGGTCCACCTGCCCCAACCACACCAGCGCCAACGCAACCCTCCTCTGCCAAGGTGCTCTTTTTGGAGAATAAAGGGGAGGCAGATACAATCCCCACTCCACAGATTTTTGTTGACACCGTGCAGCGCCAGTGGGCAACTCCAGCTTCTGTCCCAGCTCCACCCCACAGCAATCCCCTGCCTAATCGCCTCCGCAATGAACCCCTGCAGATCAGGCACCACCAGAATTATTGAGGCCATTCTTGGATGCTATCTTCCCCTTATTAGAAGAGGCGTATCAGGTAAGTACTGATGCCCTTTTTCAATGGTTGATAAATCCTGGTCTTTTCCCAAGTGATGCATGTATCTAGCCATACCAAGATTAAGCAGGCTAACCTTGATGTGGCTAATTCGAGAGAGAGGGAGGGAGGGAGGGAGGGAGGGAGACCAAAGCAGCAAGGTGAAAGATGAAGAATTGAGATACAAGTTCCATCTCTTTTGAACATGTGTGCATGTCAAATCCAGCCATTTGTATGTAGAAAAGAAATAATCTAAAGCTTCTCGATACTGATTCAAATTGGCAGCATGATAAATCAATGCATTACCTGGTGTATGGTGGACCTTCACATTTAGCATTTAACTACTCAACAGAGAAAAGACAATATTCATGTACTGACTGAAACAAAATTCATAATCATTGCCAAGGATATGTTCTTCTGTCTTCTATGATAGTAGCACCAAAGTCTGAGAAAATACCTTATTCAGCCTAGATGTTAACATATTATAACTTTATGAATTTGTCCCAAGCAAATCTTATGATCTGGAACTCTCATAGCTACCTTCTGTGTAATCCTTCATTTTCCCTTTCTTGCTCAGGTAATTTGACGTTCTCGTGCCAGGACTCAAACGCAACCATCTGCAAGATCTTCCAAAAGGGATATATTCTGTTATATCCCTTCAATACAGAATATTGTTTGATCTGTTGCTCCATGCTGTATGTCATGTGGAAGAATGTGGGCCGGCGCATAACTCACAGCCATACCTCTGGAACACAGCCTAGATTCAAAATCTATGGCATCATTTGGGGGCCTTTGCTTGGTATCGCTGCAATAATTATTGGTATTTGTGTTTTCATGATCTATCAAATCCAAGTCACCAGTTCTTTCCCTAGTCATATGTCATTCATACTGTACTATTCCTACTATATTTGTTTATTGCCTGTAATGACTGTGGCGGCTTTGGCTGGAACTGTTATCCATGCCTTAGAAGAGAGAGAGCTAGATACCCTGAAAAATCCAACCAGAAGTCTTGATGTCATCCTGCTCATGGGAACAGCCTTAGGCCAAATTGCCATCGCGTATTTTTCCATTGTAGCCATTGTGGCCACCCATCCAATAAGCATGTTGAACAGCATCATTCTAGCCTATTCAATAAGCCTTATCATTCAACACATTTCCCAGAATATCTTCATCATTGAGGGGCTCCACAGGCAACCTCTACTGATGAGTGAGGACTCTCAACTTGCTGCACATTCCTCCCAAGGGCCTCCCTCCACCCAAGTTCTACCTAACGAAGATAGGGTTCTATCTCATCTCTATGAAGAGCCTGTCCCATCCCCTGCCAATGAGGAGATAGACAAAAGTGAAAGAGGGAAATGTGAAGACAGCTCCACAAACATGAATAACCTAGAGATAAGACAGGAAAATCCATCTGTTTCATGGACTTACATCAAGGCCTACAGGCATCTGAACTGGAAAAGAAGAGCTCTGAAGGAGATCTCCAGCTTCCTGATCATGTGCAATATCATTGTAAGTACTAATATAAATGACATAATTAAAGGTATAGCCTACTGTACTAGAGATGACTTACTAAGTCCCTTCCAGATGTTTTTAATGATTATTCTACTGAAATCTCTGCCCAAAGGCATTGTGACAAACTTTGATTAAAAATGTAGTCCAAAATATTTGGAGAACTCTAACTTTCTAATCCTGTCATATGTTTTCAAGAACCATTGTCAACAATGGACAAATATGACTAGACCTTAATATAAAGTGTGGATCAGCATCCACCAAAAGATCAAAGCAAAATTTCATTCGAGAGCAAAATAACCTAGCAGAGAAAGGCAGCAAAAGATGCAGGATTTCTAACTTTCTCTTCATGATAGCAAGAAAAATGGCTAAAGACACAGAACCAAAACATGAGGAACAGGAAATGCCTGAATCATGGATTAGGCATGGAAATTGCCTAATCCATGAAAACAAATGATCAAAAACTTGTTCAGATTTTCTCTTTGTGTAGTACAAAAGCCAAGGTTGCGAAGAAGGAAGTGGGGAAACTAGGCAATAGTACCAAAAATAAAGATAAAATTACCATGATATTTTTATAGTAAATGGACATATCCACATCCCACCATTCAAAGTACCACTTTTTACTGATCCTGCTCTCTTTTTATATCCCCTTTCCAGCTGTGGATTATGCCATCATTTGGAGAACATCCAGTGTTTGAGAATGGAATAGAGAAGTCATTTTATGGCTACTCCACCTGGTTTGCCATTGTCAACTTTGGGCTTCCATTGGGTGTGTTCTACAGAATGCATTCTGTTGGTGATCTTCTGGAGGTGTATCGCTCTGCCTGAAACAAATCTAAATCTTCTCACATTGCTGTTTTTATTCTGCTACAAATGCAATTATGAAGACCAGTAATAAAATGGGTAAAATTATGAGAATTTCACATTAGAGAAATTTGTGATATCATTTTGAATAATTCTTTAATCAGAAAGAATAATCTGATCTTGTCAGTAAGTAGTTCATTAATCACTGGAGGTTCATTTCTCCATAATAGGTCTTAATAGGATTGATTTCTTCTGTACACATTACTTACAAAACCTAATTGCAGTGACGCTGAACAATTATTAACCTTAAGAATACATTACTAATGTCACATTTGAAAGAGAGGTAAACTACGCTGAGCATGGCAATCCCTAGGGTGAAATGGTCACTTTTTATTTCTGCATCAATCCTTGGATATGGCTGAATCATTGAAAAGAGACTGAGAAATGGACTACTTTTAAGTTAAGGACATTTCTATCAATGTCTTTTGAAAAGGCATGAAAACATCTCAGTTGCGGCATCTATTTACATCTATAATCAAAACATAAAGATTGTGTCTATCATGCGTATGTGACAATCCAGGGCCATTCTAGATATGTTTGTGATAATCGGTCTTATATTTCGCATCAGTGGAGGCAATCAAGCAGAAAATGTAATATTTACGAAGACTGAAGCATAACTTTGATATCAAGCAGATAATAAGAAAATGTTTCTTATTTGCTGATATACTTTGGAACAATTCAAACTTTATAACTTGGATCTGCATTTTTTTTTAAAATTAAGTGATAAAAAGTGTAGGAAAGGGCCAAGGACCTCTCCTTGTAAATCAACAAGCAACTTTGTTTAGGATACTACACCATGCCAGTAGACTCGTCTGCACTTGGATAGTTGTGTCCTGCACTGGACAGCCTTACTCAGATGATACCCTCATCATGATAAAATGTCTGCTTCTTCCAAGGCTGCCTTGTTAACCAGGATCATACAGATTTTAAGTTAAGATAGGTCAGACATAGTCCTGTTTTCATTATTTATCTTGAACATATCTAAATAATAAAAATATTAAATAATGTAGGAATAAATAAATTAAAGCTGAGTAAAATATCAAGTTCAGGATCTCATCAGAACTACTAATCATTAAAAAATGCAGAAGCAGAACAATGGGGAAATTCTGAAAAGCTTCAACCTCTTAGAAATAATAAGTAGCTAAATTTCCTAGGTTTATTACACGTGCCTTGGTTGCTTTGCCCAGAGTTCAGGATACAAAAAAAACAGACTGCATTGAAAAACCTCCTGTAAGTTATTATAGATATTTGATTATATAAGGGATTAAAGCTCATCCAAGCTTTGTGATCAATTTACCTTTTAGTAATAACTAAACCTTTCTCTTTGATAAAGGGTAACAAGTAGAAGTGTAAACATTTCTTAGTTTTATTGCTCTCCTGTAAAATAGCAATTACTGAGACAGAGTCCAGGGCTTGGCTTTCTCACAACTCTTAAAAACCAAGTCAAAATAGGCTGCAAGCAGTTT
Organism: Rhabdophis nuchalis; assembly: GCA_039707465.1. NCBI lineage: Eukaryota > Metazoa > Chordata > Lepidosauria > Squamata > Natricidae > Rhabdophis > Rhabdophis nuchalis. The sequence goes on along the minus strand of CM077646.1, from coordinate 141,426,106 downwards.
ATTCAGGCTCCATTCAAAAAAAAAAACTTCTGCTCCAAAGAGGAAGCTGGTTCAAACCCCAAAGAACAAACGTTCTTAGCGGTTGGAATTTTGCATTATGGTTGTGTTTTTTATTCTGTTCTGCATCAATAAAAGTTGCCAGAGGAAATAAGATTCTTAAAAAGTTGTCTCATTCTTCACCAGTTGAAAACCAAGGTCCTATCAAAGGAACTTACTGAAAGTTGGAGGGTTTTGACGAAAAAGCAGGGAAAAGTTTAGAGCTCTAGCAATAAAGACTGGTGCAGTCTGGAGCAATGCTCTCTACATGGGGCTCCCCTTGGGGTGCACCCGAAGGCTACAGCTGGTCCAGAATGCGGCCGCGCGGGCGATCTTGGGAACGTCTAGGTATTCCCATGTAACACTGCTCCTGCGCGAGCTGCACTGGTTACCTGTGGTCTTTCGGGTGCGCTTCAAGGTGTTGATTACCATCTTTAGAGCGCTCCATGGCACAGGACCTAGCTACCTGCGAGATCGCATCCTACCTCATACATCCCTGTGGCCAATCCGCTCCCACAGAGAGGGACTTCTCCGGGTGCCGTCCACTAGGCAATGTCAGCGGGCGACGCCCAGGGGAAGGGCCTTCTCTGTGGTGGGCCCAACCCTCTGGAACGACCTACCCCCCGACCTCAGAACAACCACGGACCTCCGCACCTTCCGCCAGAAATTAAAGACACTCCTGTTCCATCAGGCCGGCTTGGCCTAAGTTATCTACCTAGCCTACAGTCTGTAAAATAAATTGTTTTAATTGGGTTTGTATGGGATTATGTTTTAACTTCTAAATTTTAGCACAGGGATAATTATTTAATTTGATTTTAACTATTTATATTGTGATACTGTTGTGTTTTTTAACTTCCTGTGCACCGCCCCGGGTCCCTTTGGGGAGAGGGTGCGGTTATATAAATTCAAATAAATCAAATCAAAATCAAATTCATGAGCAGCTAGTTACCCAGAAGCTGCACTTGCATATCTTTCAAATTCTGGAAAAAAAAGAGGTCTCACATTCCTCAGTCACAACAGCTGGCAAATTCATTTCCTTAAATTTCATGTTGCTTTGAAGGTACGTTTATTTGGTACTTTTTAATTCCACAAAGCCATCTAGAATCTGAGGTACAGTCCCCTTATCCCCTTCTTCTCACCAGCAAATGTGCTGGTATAAAATGTGCCACACCGTTGTTCTTTCAGATACTGAAGAGTAAAATATCGATCCAAGAGTTCCTCTGCAGCCATGCCTTTAATGGAAAGGTACATGTTGCAAAGAATGTCACAGCATCATAAATCAAACAGTAACACAAATAAGCCAATAAACCTCTTGTGATATAGATAAAGCCAGCTACAGCGTTTAAGATAATTTTATCTCCATATGTAAAGTAAATAGTTTATAGTGCAATTTTGATTCTTCAGGGAACAAAGAGCAGAGATGCCATTCTAAAGAAAGAAAAAGTCAAGGTAAATTCTCACAAAAAAACCCCATACATTAATATACAATAAAATATCGGAGTATCACAGAAGTGTGCATATACATATATATGTATATGGGAGTGTTTGTGTATACAGGTGAAAGACATGGATGAGTGTATACTAACAAGAATCTTTATACTCTGTAGTGAGATAGAAATATGGTGCAATTCATCAGAACTTTAAGTGGGCATCACCAGACATTCAAAGGAAAATATAATCTTCATTCTTTCTAACAATAAGTACATAATAAGAATTAAATAGTTTAGGTTTTTGTTAATGAGGAGGACATGGAAGGATTAATGTCAAAGGAGGAAATGTCAAAAAGGAATAACCATGATCTTACTTATCCAGTCTAATCTCCAACTGCACCTACAATTTGCTCACTTTATTGTAATAAAAAATTTTCTTGAGCAGAAAAAAAAAACCCTGCATTTAGAATTAATTTTACAAGTTTAAGTTGCACTATCCTATGCCACAAGGTGACAATATTTGTTTAACGTCAGATATGAAAAAAGACATTTTTTTTAATAAAAAAGGGGGCTAGGTCAACACAGCCACTCATATTACAGTTTCTCTGGTTAGGGCTCAAATAAAAACTGACAAGAAGGAGATAACATACTTGCCATCCTTAGTGTTGAGCAAAACACACTTACACTAATATGATGCTACTGGATCCTGCAAGGCCATCCTGAAATTTATAACCAGGAGAATTTGTTTTACTTTACACCAATTACAGTGTAATGAACTAACTTAGAATACAAGCCACAACTCTGTGACTTTCTAGAGAATAAAACTCCATTCCAGCAGTCTGACTGCTGATTTCAATACATTAAAAAAAAAAGAATCCCACACAATGATTTCTAAATCCCTGAAAATAGCATGTGCCCAAGCCGTTTCCTCATCTCTTAAAATGTCCCACAATAGTTTTCCCAGAAACAATTCTGGCAATAAACATCCATTCTAAAATGTGAAATATATTTAAGACGCGTATCCATATTTAAAAGGCGTTCTTACAAGGTTAGGAAAAACAAACCAAAACGGGATTTGAATGTTCCGTAACAACATCAGGACAAAGGAATTAAGCACATTTTCACAGGGGAGAGTGAACGAAACCAAAATGTTTCCCTGAAGTAACATAAATAAGTAGACTGCTGGTTCAACAGTCACTAAAGGAAATTCCTTCTTGTCCCTCGTAAGGATGCAATAAAACCGTTGGGGCCCTGGGAACAGAGGATTGGAAAGGAAGGGCTGAGAGCCTACATTCTTTGGAAAAGAACCACAAAGCTACTTCTTGCAGTTGAGCTTCCTTCACTGGTCCACTTTCTAATTCTTTACATTCACTGTCTTTCTACATAAAGGCTGAATCTGACCAGGGAGTGAAAAAAGATGGTTTCTCTAGCTAGTCAGATTCAAAATTGCACCAAAAAGCATGGGGAAGGTTTGATTAAACTCTTGTTTGGTTTTCAGTATGATTCCTAGCAATGGCCGTTCCTTCGACGGCTTTCCGTCACACCTTTTCTTGGAGGGGTGGGCAAAGTTAGGAAGGGCTGCTGAGTTTTAAAAGTGGAAGGGGAAATGGTTGTGATTGTCCTCTAAACATGCAGGAGGCAGTGAAATGAAGAAAGAGCTGTGATGAACAAGCACACAGCAAGATCCTTTTTTCCAGTGTTGCTACTCAACCGGAGGCAAGTTCCGTTCCTCAAACGCGCTGAATTTCAAACAGCTTTACATCCGTGTCATACCAGATAGGGGGATCCACATTCCTAAAAAAGAAACAGATATTCATTCCCTTGTACATAACATAAACCTCAGGGTGGAAGTAGGAAAACCTGTATGTTTCCAGCACTTTTTTGACACGTGGAAACAAGCGAAATTAATAGACCCAGCGATATAGAAAAGGAAGCTATTTAACAGGCAGCCATTTTTAGGCTAGGTGAATTCGTGGTCTTTAAAATGTATAATGTCCATGAGCGTAACCAGGCTAGAAAGCAGGAGACCATAAGTCAGGGGTGTCCAAACTTGGGAACTTTAAGACTTGTGGACTTCAACTCCCAGAATTCCCCAGCCAGCGATTCTGGCTGGGGAATTCTGGGAGTTGAAGTCCACAAGTCTTAAAGTTCTCAAGTTTGGACACCCCTGCCATAAGTTCTAGTTCCGGGTGACTTTGGGCCAGTTATTCTCTCTCTTAGCCCAACCCACCTCACAGGGTGGTGGTTGTGGGGAAAATGGAGGAAAGTACTGTATATTGGGATATATTCACTTCTTTGAATTATTTGGGAAAATAATAAATATAAGACAAATGCCCTGGATCAGACAAAGCCTATCTTAATCCAGCGTTCTGCTCCCACCCTCTCTTCCTTCCCAGGGTTAAGCAGATGGTTATGTAGCCGTTCTTGCATGCCTTCTTAAAGTTTATCTTCATATTCAAACTTAGAAGTATCAAACTTATGATGTTGTGTTGTCATCACGTGACCTATCGTGACTTTTCCCCCCTTCACTAAAACAGGGGTAGGATGGCCAGCGTGTGATGCGTCTGGACCACAGGCCACGAGTTTGACACCACTACTCTACAACGTGTAACTAATACGGTAAATATTATCTTCCCATTACCTGAATCTCATCTACCCAGGAGTTGATATTTAAATTAGAAGAGAGCAAAGATAGCATATATTATTTCCTAACTAAGAAATCACATCCAATGGTATTCTAATGTTCAAGTTTGTTTTTCAATTTAAATTTTGTGCCTTGATTTCAGCAAATACTACAAAGGTAAATTAAAACGAAAACAAGATGGCAAAACAACCTAAGATTCAGGGTCAAAGGCAACTGAAATAAATTAGGAAGAAGTTACATATTAATTGAATAGCACACTTCTGCACTTCAATGTACATCCTCTAATTAAATTCCGGTATGGACTGAGACCTTAGCCCAGACGAGAGAGGAATTAACAAGCATATAATTTCTCTTTCAGTTTAAATGCTGCATTTAAATCAGGGGTGGAATTTACTTACTTTCCCTACTGGTCACAAATGTGAGTACACACTTTGCTCACATGCACGCGCTTGGCCTTCTGCACTTGTGCTTTGATAGCGCACACGGATTGCATGCATGCATGCAGCTTGAAAACGTGCCTAAATAGGACGGCATAGAGCCATGGCAGGTGGGCGAGCTCACCTGCGATTTCCACTACCGGTTTGGGTGAACCGGTCCAAACTGGCTGAATAACACCTCTGGTTTAAATCCAATATTACAGGGTCTGGTGAAAAATGGTTACCCTTTTTGATTTTTACTGTCTAATAATAACTTCAAAGCCTCCTTTTCATAGGTAGTTCACATCTCACAATCAATCTTTAGTGACCATTTGAAGCTACAACAGCACTGAGGAAAGTGACTTATGGCCATTTTTCACACTTACAACTGTTGCAGCATGAGCAGCCCCGTGGTCACATGATCAAAATTTAGCTGCTTGGCCACTTGCCTGTATTTATTTTATTTTAGTTTAAAGGGTTTTTTTTTTATTCTTCCATCACCACTCTTCCATCATTAATCTTACAGTGTGTCATCTGGGTACAGTCTTTGTGTCATCATATTTAAAAGTTACATCATTTTTAATCTATTTTTATCTTGCCTTTACATTTACATTTCAATTGCCTTTTAATTCAGCTCTTCCCCTACAATTCTACATTTCCCCCCCAAATTATTCAATTTTCTGTTTCTTTTTGTCTATATTCATTTTCTATCCACTGATTAAAAACATACCCATATCTTATAATACTCTGATTCTTCCTTCTCTTTGATCACTAGCATGTATTTATGACGGTTGAGGTGTCTTGGGGTCATGTGACCTTTAGCGACCTTCTTACAGGCAAAGTCAATGGAGGAAGTCAGATGCATTTAACAAATGTGTTACTAACTTCATAACTGCAGTGATTCTCTTAACAACTGTGGCAAGAAAGGTTGTAAACAGAGGCAACACTCACTTAACAACTGTCTTGCTTAGCAATGGAAACTTCGGGCTTAATTGTGGTTGTAAATCAAAGACTACTTTTATTTTTTTCCAAGTGTTCAGATCCTAATTCATTTCAGCACCCAATGCCTCTTACTTTCAGTGAGTAAAAAGAGTTTGGTCACTTTTTACTAAACATCAAATAGTTTATTAAAAAATGAAATGTCACTCTGTATGTACAAGCAGGGCGCTTGAGAATCACAGAGTTTGAAGAAAGAGTAATATATGTTGTGTATTATATAAATCAGCAGCACAAAAGTAATGCAAATTAACATTCAGTGAATTAACTGTATCCTAGCGGATACTGTAAGCGTATTTTGTGATTCTAACCACTGAATTTAAAGACCAAGCTAAACCTCAGGCGAATACTTCTGACAAAAAATGTTCTCATTCAACATGCTAATGATAAGTAAGAGGAAATTGGATAGTAGCCTGCTAGCTTACCTCAGATATATAACTCCCCACATGTAAGTGCGAAACCACATAGCGGTACCAGAATTAGCCTGGTATTTTCGGATCAGGATGGGATGAGGGACAGGAAGAAGCCCCACCAATGTGCCATGTTGCAAGAATTTCAGAATCTCAGATTCATCTGTAAGGCCCCTGCAGACAGTGAGAACACATTTATCTCTACAATGCACTGCATCCTCTCTAATGCAAGCTACAGATAATTGGACATACAGGTTTATGGAAACATAGAAAACTGACAGCAGAACAAGACCTAGTGAGCCATTGAATCTGCCCTTTGAGGTTATTTTATTTAATTTTTGATGGACGCATTCTTATTTTTGATTAATATTTATATCCTATGATATTATATAGCAAAATATATTATAATTGCCATCTTTTACATTTGGGCCTTCAGGCCTGCCACATTTTCTACTGGGAGGAGGGATTATATGGAGTATGGGGGATATCTAGTCAAAATAACATTCTTTTCTCAGAAAGTCAAGGTCATCTTGCCCTGCAGCTGTGATAAGGTGACTGGGAGGCATCTCCATTTTTGGATGGTACCTATTGGACCATGTGATGGACATGTGGATGCAGGGCAGGGACTTGAACTTTTGCTTGGGTGTGGAAAACCTGGAAACTTTCAGATTCAGGTTTTTCCAGATGTGCTAATATGACATCTCTAATAAAATGGAACTCTGAGGAAACTCAGTCTTTGGAATCTTCTTTCATTGGGGGTGTTACTTGGAATCCTGACAATAGTTTATAAACTTAGATTAGATTAAGGCTGTCCAAATTGCAGGCTTCAAATTCTCCAACCAGCCATAGATTAGATCCTTCCATAACAAAAACAAAAGGGTGATTATGAAAAACCACAAATATTCTCTAGCATTCTCAGGAAATCTTACCAAATGTTATCCATAAATATTCACTCATTCTCTCTCCTGAGCACTCAAAACATTTTGGAGTCCTTGCTGCTTTTAGAGAACCCCAACCATAGGGAGAACTAAGGACTCCACAGTTCGACCCTGAGCTACATACTGTATATATTGTCTTCTATTTGTAAAAGATTTAGCAACAAACTGTTGATCATTCTATATCACAGTGGGGATGTCAAACTACATTTATTCACGAAAAATGCATCAGAGGAGCCCTGCTGGCTAGATCACAGGTATGGCACAGGAAAGGATATTCCAACCTATTAAATGAAGCAAGACTCCAATTCAATTAGGATATGATTTTTTTAAATGTTGCGATCGTTCCAACTTCTGACTATTTCCAAAGAAATAAAAGAGCTTCCTCTTTCCAACTCACATACCCATGAAAAAAGAGCCACGGTGGTGAAGTGGTTAGAGTGCAGTACTGCAGGCTACTTCTTCTGACTGATATTTGGCAGATCGAATCTCACCAGGCTCAAGGTTGACTCAGCCTTCCAAGGTGGGTAAAATGAGGACCCAAATTGTTGGGGGCAATAGGTTGACTCTGTAAGCCACTTAGAGAGGGCTGTAAAGCACTGTGAAGTGGTATATAAATCTAAGTGCTCTTGCTATCCATATATACAGATTCCAAGCCTTCTGGAAAGATTACATCTGTTGCTCCCTTCCATGAACAATTTTGTTTTTCAGAATGCTTACTAGTAGGCAAGGCAAAATAAGCTTTTCCTATTTATTACTAAGGTAACAGATGTGCCCATTAGAAAATCAATTAAATATATAGTTTCAAAAACCAAGGGGTCCATATAGCTCTTCTTTATTAACTCATTTGTTTTGGTGATATGATATGATCTCCTTGGTTAAGGAATTGCATTATGTGTAACAAGGGCCACCAACGATGCCGTAGCGGTGATGTGCCAGTGCCTGGAAGCCGTGCGGATCTGGATGGGAAGTAACGGACTTAGGCTCAACCCGACCAAGACCGAGTGGCTGTGGTTTCCGGCTGCCCGATTCAACCAGCTCTCTCCAACGCTGGCCATAGGGGGCGAACATCTTGCCCCTGTGGATGGGGCGCGCAACTTGGGTGTCCTCCTGGATACCCGGCTGTCCATGGAAGATCAAGTGACAGCCGTGGCCAGGAGGGCGTTTTACCAGGTTCGCCTGGTACGCCAGTTGCGCCCCCTATTGGATCGGGACGCCCTTCGCACAGTCACTCATGCTCTCGTGACATCCCGACTGGATTATTGCAACTCTCTCTACATGGGGCTCCCCTTGAGGTGTACCCGGAGGCTTCAGTTGGTCCAGAATGCAGCCGCGCGAGCAATTATGGGCACCTCTAGGTTTGCCCATGTAACACCGCTGTTGCGCGAGCTGCACTGGCTACCTGTCGTCTTCCGGGTGCGCTTCAAGGTGTTAGTTACCATCTTCAAAGCGCTCCATGGCTCGGGACCTAGCTACCTGCGGGATCGGATCCTGCCCCATACATCCTCACGGCCGATTCGCTCCCACAGAGAGGGACTTCTCCGGGTGCCGTCCACTAGACTTTGTCAGCGGGCGACGCCCAGGGGAAGGGCCTTCTCTGTGGCGGGCCCAGCCCTCTGGAATGACCTTCCCCCCGATATCAGGACAACCACGGACCTCCGCTCCTTCCGCTTAAAATTAAAGACGCACTTTTTTCGTCTGGCCGGCCTTGGGTAGTCTCTTTTTAGGTCAGGGTTTTTTAGGGGTAATTTTTAGTTTAGTTATGGGTTTTAGCGCAGGATTTATTTAATTTATTTTTAACTTTGTATTTTGTATTTGTTTGTGGTCTATTTGTATTTTTAATTGCCTGTGCCCCGCCTCGAGTCCCCTTGGGGAGAGAGAGCGGGATAGAAATTAAAATTATTATTATTATTATTATTAGTCTATTTTATTATGAAGTGTGTTTTACACTGATTTCATTTAAAACGTTATTTTAACCGTCACCATGCTCAAATGGTAAATGACTTTCATTAGGACCTGAATAGGAGGAGTCTTTTTATGCCTCTCACTGGCATGCAATATCATCAACCACAATATTCTTCTGGACTACCTGCAAAGACATGAAGCACCCTTTAAGGGTGATTCCACTGCTTGAGTGGGCACTTCTAGCCAACAGTCGTTAAGGGAGAAATAGTTGAGTATATAGATCAGGGATGTCCAAACTTGGGAACTTTAAGACTTGTGGACTTCAACTCCCAAAATTCTGGGAGTTGAAGTCCACAAGTCTTAAAGTTTCCAAGTTTGGACATCCCTGATATAGATGATCCAATAGAGCTCAGGGCCTTTTCTCCATGCCATTTAACTAACACACACACACACACACACATGCATACAATATATAGTATATAGCGTATAATGTATAGCATATAATAACTGGGTACAGTTGTAGGTTGCTTTGGGCTGAGGTACCATCAGGGATTAAATCCAGCAGGTTCTGACAGGTTCTGAAGAACCGGTAGCAGACATTTTGAGTAGTTCAGAGAACCGGCAAATGCCACCTCTGGCTGGCCCCAGAGTTCGGTGGGAATGGGGATTTTGCAGTATCCTTCCCCTGCCACATCCACCAAACCATGCCCACCAAGTCACACCATGCCCACTAAGCCACGCCCATAGAACTGGTAGTAAAAAAAATTGATTTTCACCATTAGGTACCATGTTGATAATATTCAGCTGTATGTAGCCTTCCAAGCTTGGGCAGCAATGTTATGGAGATCTGGATGTTGTTAATTTATTTTATTTATTTTATTAAATTTATACCCCGCCCTTCTCCAGACGGACCCAGGGCGGCGCACAGGCATATTAAAAATGCATACAAAACCATATAACAAATTTAAAAAACTTATTAATAAAGAACCTGCGCTAAAACCGGAATTAAAATTCCCAACATTTAAAACTATCTACAAGTCAGTGTGGAGGTTACGCTAGGCCGGCTAGATGGAACAGATGTGTCTTTAAGCACTTGCGGAAGACGCGGAGGTCGGAGATGGTGCGAAGTTCAGGGGGTAAGTCGTTCCAAAGGGCTGGGCCCGCCACAGAGAAGGCTCTCCCCCTGGGTGTCGCCAGTCGGCATTGTCCGGCCGACGGCACCCTGAGAAGGCCCTCTCTGTGGGAGCGTATCGGTCTTAGGGATGTATGGGGCAGGAGACGGTCTCGCATGTAACTAGGTCCCGAGCCATGGAGCGCTTTGAAGATGGTCGTCAAAACCTTGAAGCGCACCCGAAAGACCACAGGAAGCCATTGAAGCTTGCGCAGGATTGGTGTTATATGGGAGTGTCTAGGCGCTCCCGTAATCACCCGTGCGGCCGCATTCTGGACTAACTGCAGCTTTCGAGTGCACCTCAAGGGAAGCCCCATGTAGAGAGCATTACAGTAGTCAAGTTGGGACGTCACGAGAGCTTGAGTGACTGTGCGTAAGGCATCCCGGTCTAGTAAGGGGCGCAATTGGCACATCAGGCATACCTGATAGAACGCCCCCCTGGCCATGGCTGCCACATGGTCCTCCATGGACAGCCGGGAATTCAGGAGGACACCCAAATTGCGCGCCCTCTCCACGGGGGCCGGTGTTTCGCCCCCAATGGCCAGAGTTGGAGTAATCTGGCTGAACCGGGGTGCCGGAAGCCACAGCCACTCAGTCTTGGACGGGTTGAGCCTGAGTTTGTTACTACCCATCCAGATCCGTACGGCCTCCAAACACCGGAACATCACCTCAGTGGCATCGTTGGGGTGGCTTGGGGTGGATATGTACAGCTGAGTATCATCAGCGTACAGATGATATCCCACCCCAAAACCACGGATGATCTCGCCCAGCGGCTTCATATATGTGTTGAATAGTAGGGGCGAGAGGACCGACCCCTGAGGAACCCCACATACGAGGGGTCTCGAGGCCGACCTCTGCCCCCGTCAACACATATTGCGACCGACCAGAGAGGTAGGACGAGAACCACCGCAAAACGGTGCCTCCCAGCCCCAACCCCCCCAGTCGGCGCAATAGGATACCATGGTCGATGGTATCAAAAGCCGCTGAGAGGTCTAATAGGACTAGGATAGAGGAATATCCTCTATCCCACGCCCTCCAGAGATCATCAACCAACGCGACCAATGCCGTCTTGGTGCTGTGACCGGGTCGGAAGCCGGACTGGTGCGGGTCTAGATAATCAACTTCCTCCAAGTGTCGTGGAAACTGTTGGGCCACCACACTCTCTACAAGCTTCACTAAAAAGTGAACGTTGGAGACCGGACGATAGTTCTCTAATAATGCTGGGTTTAGGGACGGCTTCTTGAGGCCTCTTTCAAGACGGCAGGCAAGGACCCCTCACTCAAAGATGCGTTGACAAGATGCGTTGACAATGCCCTGGAGCCAGCCTCGTGTCGTCTCCCAGGATGCCAGTACAAGCCAGGAGGGACACGGGTCCAATAAACATGTGGTAGCTTTAAGTCTCTTTGACAGCTTGTCCATATCCTCGGTTAAGAGCAAAATGTGTTCAAATTAACTACTAGCAAGATAGATGCACCATTATATTCATTTGGGCTGCCCAGAAACAATGTTTCTAGTGATAGTATGCCTTGGATGTTCTCCTCAACGTTTGAATCCCGCTAAAAGAGAAAATGGTGGCCCCGTTGCCAAGCTTAGGAAGGAGCACCAGTTCCAAAGGATAAGCAAACCCCAACAACAAATACTCATTCACTCATCACTGCATTTCTCAGCTACTCCAATGCGCTCTCTATGAGATCTTTGAAAATAAGTTTCAGTCGGTATAGGATGGAGTAGCCTGTACTGCAGAATGCTGATAGGTGACTCAACATTGCAATATGCTTATTCTTGTCCAACCACACAGGTTACTGGCAACCTTCCAGGTCTAATGTAAAGTGCTATAAAATCCTTTGCAGTATAACTCTAAATTGTTTCTGCCCACTTTGTGAGATCATCTAAACGGGTCCTGCTCCAAGATCCACACTATCCAGAAATAAAGGAAGCTGTGGATTAGAAGCTAAATTAATCTATAATTTTGAAGACCCTTCCTACAGGTATATGCCTGTTCCTATTCCATCACCAATAGGATTTATATGCACTGAAATATGATTTTAAAATACTAACAGTAACTAATTGAAAATATTGAGAACCAGAGTAATGTAGAGGTTAAGATGCTGGACTAAAAGCAAGTCCAAGTTCTAGGACTTCATAGGACACAGAACTGGCTAATGATTTCAGATCAGTCACTCTTTCTAAGGCCTAGCCTGGAAAGAATCAGCCACCCATGTTGATTACGGCCCCCCAATCTTCAACAAAGAGGCTTTTATCTTACAGTGGATTATTTGAGGTTGAGGAAGAGCACCAGGGGGAATGATTCTAAATTGTTCGTTTGCTTTTTTCATTTCATTTTGTTTTGCCTAGTACTATTATTCTTTGCATTTGTCACTGGATGTTTTATTTTGAATAATGTTAATGAGGTGGTGTTTTTTTTAAACCACAAAGACGTCCTATGTAAAATCTTCAACTTGACTTCATTAGTCATTAATGCTGCATTAAGGTAAAGGTTCGCCTGCACATGTATGCTAGTTGTTGCCGGCTCTAGGGGCTGTGCTCAGTGGTGGGTTGCCAATTGTTTTACTACCAGTTCAGGCGCACTCCCGCACGCACAATGCTTCTGCGCATGTGCAGAAGCATCCGGGTGGGTGGGTGGAGCCTTCTGCCGTCGCTACTACCAGTTCGCCCGATCCGATCCGAACCAGCAGCAACCCACCTCTGGCGGTGCTCATCTCCGTTTCTAAGCCAAAGAGCAAGAACTGTCCGAAAATGTCTCCGTGGTCATGTGGCTGGCATGACTCAATGCCAAAGGCACGCGGAGCACTGTTACCTACCACCAAAGTGGTCCCTATTTTTCTTCTTGCATTTTTTATGTGAGTTTGAACTGCTAGATTGGCAGAAGCTGGGATAAGGAACAGGAGCTCACTCCATTATGCAGCCCTAGGGATTCAAACTGCTGAACTGCTGACCTTTCTGATCGACAAGCTAAGCGTCTTAGCCACTGAGCCACCGCGTTCCTTAACGCTGCACTGAAGTACCATAAAGTTGCAGGGCCAGAATTTGGTAGCAAAATATCCAGTTTTTAACTTAGTGGCAGCAGCCAAACATTCTGTTGCTATCGGCTTGAGGGTCTGGAAGATACTCTAACATGAGAAAGGTTAATACATTTGTTCTCTGGAAAGCATGCTATCTAATGGTCAGAAATAGTTATTCATCAAACAGCAATAGCTGAATGGTATAAGGACCAAGATCTCAAGTAGGTGCTACCATCCAGTGGTCAGAAGCAGCAATGAACCAAATATTCTGTCTAAACAGGTTTAAAAGTTTCCCCTGTCCAGTTGTGACCAACTCAAGGAAGCAGTGCTCATATCCGATTCTTAGCCTAGGGAGCCTGCATTGTCTGAGAGATGTTTCCATCTTCATGTAGCCAGCATGAAAATGTGGAACACTGTTACCCTTCCCACCGAAGTGGTGCCTATTTATCTACTCACATTTGCATGTTTTCAAACTGCTAGGTTGGCAGAAGCTGGGACAAGTAACGGGAGCTCACCCTGTCACACAGTGTTCAGGTCTCAAAACCTAGGCTGTTGGCTTTCCAGCTGACAAGCTCAGAACCACTGAGCTATCCCATCCTTATCCTGTCCTACAGCGGGCCATAATTTCACTAGGAATGTGAAGGAGCCAAGAATCAAGATTCTTTATGGCTCCTGTGGTGTATGTTTCCACTGACGTATTTCCAAAGAGGGATCGCAGAGGTTGAATTAATCTCTAAGACTTTGCAGTTCTGCAACTGCCATTTTTGTAGACCCCAGAAATTTGGGCATTCTGTGACAGTCCTCCAAGACAGGAATGACTTGCAGGACAGTTTGTATACTTTGTCTGGTGTTATCTAAGATGTATAAAGATGTGTCAAATGTATGTTGGAAGTGTAAAAATAAAGAAGGGTGGACATGAGATAAAGCAAAAAAAAATGGACTAGGATTCATATTTCAATACAGAACATTCTGAAACTGAAGATAAAAAATGAAACCATTTTGGGTCTAATGGAGAAAGACCTGGGGAAAAACATTGGAACTTTGTTACTACATATGTTGACAGCATTAAGACTACTTATTGTATGCACAAAAATGGAAGGACGTTTTGAATCCTACCATGGAAGAATGGTAGGAAGTTGCAGGAATTTGGCTGAAGTTGATGGAGTTGCAAAAGTTGATGGAGTTGGCTGAAATGGCAAAACTGACTAACTTGATTAAAGAAAAGAACGTAAAGTGCTTTTGTTTCCACATGGAAACCACTTCTGAACTTCATGCTTGATGTGGGAAAGAATGAAACTTTGACTTTGGGTTTTACAGATTAGATTGATAGACTGTTATAGAAATGACTTGTTCATACTATTATGGAAAAGCAAAAAGCTGTCATCTGTTGTTAATGCCTAGCTCTACTGTAACAGAGAGAGTTAGAAGTCAATGCTTCTTTTTCTTTTTTTTCCCCCTAGCTTTCCTCACTTTTCCCCACTTCCCCCATCCCAATTGCTTTTGTATTTTATAATACTTTATAATTAAAAAATGGAAGATTAAAAAAAAGGAAAAACTTGCAGGACAACCGTGGTTGGGATATATACAGATCATCCAAGACAAGTAGAAGATGAGATTCCTAGTGCAATCTCAGTTTCTATGGAAGATCATGATTAGCTAATGAAACCTTTAGGGCAAGCTTCAGCTTCAAATCAAGAAATCATTTCCTCATTGTTGCTCTCATTAATCTGCACTGAGTCTTCATATGTATGAAAGTTGTTCCTTCTCCCACAGAAAAACTGAGGGAAACAAAATTTGGTGGAATAAAGAAATATTTATTTTATTTTATTTTAATCACATTTATATCCCACCCTTCTCCACAAAGGACCCAGGGCGGCACACAGGAATTTAAAAAACATACAAAACAATAAATACAGAATTTAAAAACATATTAAATTATAATCTTATGCTAAAATCCAAATTAAAATCCCCAATTTAAAACTATCTAAAATAGTCCCAATGGGAGGTTAGGCTAGGCCGGCTTGCTGAAAAAGATGTGTCTTTAGACACTGGCGGAAGAGGCAGAGGTCCGAGATGGTATGCAATTCAGGGGGTAGGTCGTTCCAAAGGGCAGGGCCCGCCACAGAGAAGGCTCTTCCCCTGAGTGTCGCCAGACGGCATTGCCCGGCCGACGGCACCCTGAGAAGGCCCTCTCTGTGGGAGCGGATCGGCCGAAGGGATGTATATGAAGTAGAGAAATATTAGAAGTGTGATTTAATGTGCACTTGCCGCAGCAATAGCAGGGGAGAATTTTGACTACTGGGAGTGTTCCCAGGAAGAGACCAAGATCAAAAGACGGAGAGGTTCCAACCTAAAGGGGGAAACAATTCAGGATAGCCACACCCTAGAATCTTTCAGGATACATCTAGTAGCTTAGAAAGTTATACTTTGGCAAGATTCTGTCTATTTTATTTTTTATTTTATTAATTTGTCAAACATGTAAAAGATAACAGGTATAAGTATAAACATAAATATGAACACAGTAAATGGGTATGAATAAATGGAGATAGTAGGACGGTAGGTATGCTGGTGTGCTTATGCATGCCACTTACACACCTCTTAGGAATGGGGTGAAATCAACAGTAGACAGTCTTAGGTTAAATTATGGGGGTTGGGGATGTAACAATGGAGTCAGGTAGAGCAGGGGTCCCCAACCTTTTTTGCACCAGGGACCGGTTTCATTAAAAAAAAAATTCTGCGGACCGGCTGGCGTAGAGGAGGAGTGGGGGGGGGGGGAGGGGGAACAGGCAGTGCATGCGCACGTGGGCAGGGAGGGGGAACAGGTGGCACATGCGCACACGGGGGGGAATCGGCTCACTCGGCTCTCTAGAGCCTCCAACGGCCGCACCTGCGCTCTCCCACATCCGGTGTGCGCTCGGCCGAGGGGGCTTCCCCCTCTTCCCTCCTCCTCTCCGGCCCTGCGGCCTGTTCCTATCAAGCCACGGACCGGCACCGGTCCGTGGACCGGGGGTTGGGGACCCCTGAGGTAGAGCATTCTGGGCATTGACCACTCTGTTGCTGAAGTCGTATTTTCTGCAATCGAGTTTGGAGCGGTTTACCTTGAGTTTGTATCTATTGTGTGCTTGGGTATTATTGTGGTTGAAGCTGAAGTAGACATTGACAGGTGGGACATTGTAGCGATAATTGTGTGTACTATGCTTAGGTCAGACCGTAGGCGGCGTAGTTCTAGGTTCTCCAAGCCCAAAATTTCAAGCCTGGTAGCATAAGGTATTCTGTTGTGTATTAGGTGTAAGCAAACAGGATTAGACTCAATTGGATTTCATTGTCTCATTTCTGGGCTTTGGGCTGACAAGAAGAGAGAGATGGCTCTGTTTGAGATGAAGAAAGGGAATGGAACTGGGCTGAGTTAAAGGTCTTGGTTAGATGATCCCCACGTTCCTGAATCAACAGAGTGATTAGTCTGCTATTTGAATGCCTCCTCATACTGAAACAGAAACAATAGTGTTAAACATGCTATTTAAAAATAAAACTGTGATGTTTTGGGGACTACTGCTTGAACACCCAAATTCTGCTTGTGCATATTCAGACAGCCATAAGGAAGATCATAAAGGACATCAACTAGTGTTAGGATCATATGCATGACCTATGATCCAAAGCCCTAAATGTCTTAATTGGTAGGACGTAGGCAACAGTATGTTAACTTGCAAGGTAGATACAGATTAGATATCACAGCCTGCTTTGAATAGCATAAGTGTCTTTGAAGTTCAAATTGAGTTTTGGTTTTGCTTGTAGTTACACGTCAAATTGTACCCAAACTAAGCATCACTATCGTTAGAAATAGAATGTAATACTGCATGGAGGACGGGTGCAACAAAGGCTAGTAACACAATTTGTATTTTTTCTAGCTTACAAAAAAGCATTATGTGAAAGCCTCAATTGACCAAAGCCGTGATGGGCAGTATGTATGGCATATCCAGTGGTGTCTATGGCCCATGAAAATCACAACTTGGAAGAACAGAGGAGTGAATCGTAAAGAGCACAAAGTGGAGGGAAAAAATGGAACGATACAATAGATTTGAAAGAAGGTGGCCTGCTACTGTGTTATGGAATTGATGAATATACGCAAGGAAGTAAAGGTACAGCTTTAATAATGAATGAAAGAGCTAAGAATTACATATTTACCTGAAAGTATGAATAACTATGGGAAAATATCAAAGTATAAGTCAATAGTGGGTGATAATTGCATGTTACACTCCAGTGAATGGTGACAATGGGACAACTAGAGATTTAGTTTGGGGAACAATTTTGCAACCTTCTCAGTAAATTAGACCTAAAGGAAAAATATTCTTCTAGGTGAGAGAAAATGTTGAGAGAAAAAGGTGAATGGGCCATTTTATAAAAAGCATTAAAAATAAGAAAAAGATATTCATGTTTTATGTACATGGTTCACAAAGCATAAGTCTTCTCATATTTGTACACGGCAAAGGAAAAATAGAAACCAAAAAGTGTGATGTCTCCTATGAAAGATTATGGGAATTAGTGAAGAATGTAAAGGTAAGGAGAGGTTTTGAGTGTGGAACCATCTAGTTTTGGGATTAGGGTCCCAGAAAGGGATGGGAAGCACACCGACTATCGTGAGAAATGACTATTTATTTTAAAAAAAGGTAAAAATGGCTCCTTATAACAGCTTGGTTCTGCCCACTTTCGGGAAATGGAGATACATAAATAGAATACAGGGAATGGAGTACTTAAAATCTGTGGAATAAAACAGGATATGATAGGATCAAGTTTGACTTTATCAGGAAGATAAACACATTACAAAAATCAGTGACTGTAGAAACAATATTCATTAAGGCTGGTCATATGCAGAGTGAATGAGGAACAAAGTGCAAACAAACATGAAGAAAAAATAAATGGATGGTGAGAAAGGAAGGAAAGGTCAAGAGAGTCATGTATTGACAGATCTGAGATCTGCAAAAAGAGTGATATGAAAAATTTAGAGAACAAAAGGCAATGTATGTAGCAGTATGTATATACAGTGGAAGCAAGTACAATATACAAGGCTGGATAGGTATGGAGATGCATAGTGAACGGTGTTACTGTAAACTATGTTTCCTTTTATTTTCCTTATGCATTTAATGTCTTTTACTGGTGAATACTTACTCCTTTTATATGCTCTGCATAAAGTAGCTTATTATTATTAAAGGAGACAAATTCCTTGTCCAATCGCACTTGGCCAATAAAGAAGGTTCTGTTCTGTTCTGTTCTACCCTACTCTACTCTTCTCTACACCTTCTTATCCCAAAATAGAATGCTGTGATTGCTTTGTCCATATGCATGATCCAATCAACCCAATTCCACAATAATAGTCTTTGTTTATTTTATCTGTAGAAATGTGAAAAGAGGATAAGACTAATTTTATTGGTGATGCCAGAAGGGATGTTGGTGTTCTGGGAAGGAGGAAGAGTAAGGATTAAAACAGTTGCTGAGGCGGAAGCCTTTCTTAAAAAACATTCCTCTACCCTGGGGGAAGATCCGGGAGGGGCAGAGGGGGTCACGGCCCAGCCCACTGGGGGCCAGTGAGGAGAACAAGAAGACACAATTGCTAAGAGAGTTAGATCTAAAAAATGACTTTTATCTTTATTAATACAGTATAATTTTTATCTGGATGTTTGTACACGACTGCCAGCATGGAACTTAGAATTTATGATGTATGCATTTATTTTCACCTTGTAGTATTATTGAAAAATGTATTACCAATATCTTATTAAGAAGTCCTGAAGGGGCCAACGATCTCGACGTGAAAGTTCTCAAAATATTTCTGTACTTCACCTTACCCTACCCTACCTGAAAAAATTTGTAAAAACCAATAAAACTTTTGCAATATAAAAAAAAAGACTAATTTTATTACAGGAATTATGTTTAGTACTCAATAAGAAAATTCATACCACCTTACAATTCCCACCCCCACCCCCCAAACAGCTCTATCTACAAGACTTGTGGCACTTACTTATCAATACAAATCTTCTCTACTTGAGGAACCAGGACCTGCAACAGTCTCATGATTGTCTGCAAGGGCAATTTTGATTTCCAAGACACCGCCTGCGAAGGGAAAGGATAGCAGTGAAGAGCTAGGAGTTTGAGCCAACTCAGCAAATCAATACCTGACAGGAAGGCTTTCATTCAGATGAAAAAACACATCGAAAGCTGCCTCTGTTCACATAAAGCAGCACTTAGACTTACAGTATATACCACTTAGACTTCATAGTGCCTTATAGCCAGTAAGGCTCTATCCTATTATCTTCACTACCGGTTCACGCTACCTGAGCTTTGGAAGATGAAGAAAAGAGATAATGACCATCTAGTGACCATGATATTTATTTATTTATTTATTTATTTGTTGGATTTATATAACCGCACCCTCTCCCCAAAGGGACACGGGGCGGTGCACAGGAAATTAAAACACACAATATCACAAATATAAATAATTAATACCAAATTAAATAAATTATCCCTGTGCTAAAATTTAAAAATGTTAAAACATGACCCCATCTAAAACCCAATTAAAACAATTTATGGTACAGACTGTAGGCTAGGTAAATAGCTTAGGCCAAGCCGGCCTGATGGAACAAGAGTGTCTTTAATTTCTGGCGGAAGGTGCGGAGGTCCGTGGTTGTTCTAAGGTCAGGGGTAGGTCGTTCCAGAGGGTTGGGCCCATCACAGAGAAGGCCCTTCCCCTGGGCGTCGCGAGGATTGATATGTTAAAACAGGGGTGTCAAACTCACGTCGTCACAGCGGTGGCACATGATGTATTGGGACTTGTTTCCCCTTCGCTAAACTGGGCATGGGTGTGGCCCAGTGGTGGGTTTCGGATCCCGTTGCAACCGGCATCCACCACATGAACACATGCAACGCGCGTGCACACATACGCAGCGCACGCATGCATCCTTACCTCTTGCGATGCCTCCGCAATGCTCCAGCTGCTCGACAGAGCGTTGCGCAGGTGCCGTGGGCGCCATGCACGTGCGCAGAAGTGCCAAAGAGCTCAAATACAGGTAAGGAGCTTGGGCGGGTGGGTGGGCCTTCCGGAGCACATACCGGAAAGGTACCCGGTGCTCTGGGCAGGCACTGGTATGCCCGTACCAGGGCGTATCACCAGCAACCCACCACTGGCGTGGCCAGCCCACAAGCCGGGAGTTTGACAGCCCTGATCTAGAGAGCAAAACTTCAGTGCTTTTCTTTGAGATGAAAAAAAAACCAACTATATAGGGGTAGTAGCATAACCTTCTTATTATTCCTAACATTGGGAGAGGAAAGGCTTTAGCGAAAGTAATCTCTTTAGCTAAAGTAATCCATTAATGGGTTCCCTGCCATGGGAGGGAAGGGGGGGGGCTAGCTCATTAATATGCCCAGGCTTTTTATGAGCGCTTCGTTTTTTACGGGAAACCTTTACCTCAGAGCATACTTGACACATTTCGACCCTAAAGCTTTCTGAAAGATAATATGAGAATATTTGAGAAGCAGAGCAACCTATTTATCACGCAGGGAAGAAAAGCTGTAGATCAGGAGTCCCCAACCTTTGCAACTTTAAGTCTGAAGGACTTCAGCTCCCAGACTTCTCCAGCCAGCTTGCTTTGCTGGCTGGAGAATTCTGGGAGCTGAAGTCCTTCAGACTTAAAGTTGCAAAGGTTGGAGACCCCTGCTGTAGATGATAACAGGCATAACTATTCCATAATTTAAATCATTAATAGCGATCTTGCTATTCAGGAAGGCAATCATCTGGGCTTTTATGAATCAGAGTTTCAACATTCCTCCTCCTGCTCCTCCTCCAACTCTCATCAGTTCGACAGCGTCAGTTCAACCAATGACCTGGTTTCTGGTCAGGTAAAATTCAATCCATAAATAAAGTGAAAATGCTTCCAGGAAGAAATATTCTCTAGCACTTTTTAAGCATAAATGGCAAAATGGGGCAAGGCATGTCCTTCCTCCTAAATCAGAGGTGGGAAACTAGGGCTCTTTTATGACTTGTGATCGTCAATTCCCAGAATGTCCTGAGCCAGCCAGGAAGTCGAAGCCCACAAAGTTATAAAAGGGCCACGGTTTCCCCACCTGTCCTAAATGAAAGCAGCAGGCCATTATCATGTTGGCTAAAGAGAGAAGTGCAACACAATACAATAGCAGAGTTGGAAGGGACCTTGGAGGTCTTCTAGTCCAACCCCCTGCCTAGGCAGGAAGCCCTATACCATTTCAGACAAATGGCTATCCAACGTCTTCTTAAAAACTTCCAGTGTTGGGGCATTCACAACTTCTGGAGGCAAGCTGTTCCACTGATTAACTGTTCTGTCAGGAAATTTCTCCTCAGTTCTAAGTTGCTTCTCTCCTTGATTAGTTTCCACCCATTGCTTCTTGTTCTACCCTCAGGTGCCTTGGAGAATAGTTTGACTCCCTCTTCTTTGTGGCAACCCCTGAGATATTGGAACACTGCTATCATCTCTCCCCTGGTCCTTTTTTAAATTAAACTAGACATGCCCAGTTCCTGCAACCGTTCTTCATATGTTTTAGTCTCTAGTTCCTTAATCATCTTTGTTGCTCTTCTCTGCACTCTTTCCAGAGTCTCCACATCTTTTCTACATCGTGGCGACCAAAACTGAATGCAGGATTCAGTATTCAAGTACTCCAGAGACTAGTAAACAGATACTTCATCACCCTCTGTGGATGATTCGACCATCTCTTCTCACATCACCACTTGCTTCCTTATGAAATGAAAATAATAAGGAATGTCGCTCATGTGATTAAAACCGTAGTGCGATTCAGCCGGTTCTATCCAGTTCGGGCAAACTGGTAGCGGTGACGGCGGAATGCTCCGCCCACCCTCCCAGATGTAATCGCATCCTGTTTTTGACATTCTGCGCATGCGCAGAAAGTCCTGCGCATGTGCGCGTGCTCACATTTGCGAATAGGTAGCAAAGGTAAGTTGATTTCACCCCTGGATTAAAAAGCAAGTTATGTCTCTGTATGGCTTGTTAACAAGAGCTGCCAGCATCTCTCACCCATTCAGGAGTTGGATTCCACTGCCCAACTGAGGATGTGCTGGACAGACGTCGTCGATCCCGCCTGGAATGTGAGGACTCCTAAGCACAGAATGAAAATTGTTTTGCTTACACAAGGGCTACCACTTCCCTCTGTTGTATACTGCTACACATAAAATCAAACATTGTTTAGCAAGGATCTGCTTTTCATCGTCCCAGTGCAAGATTGAGAGAGAGGGACTGGCTCAAGGTCAGCCAGCTGCCTTTCTGTGTCAAAAGAAGGACTCCCCACTTCTAGTCCAGCACTTCAATCACCATGCCATGTGCTGGATCTTATGTGTGTGCGCATGTGCGTGTGTGAGAGAGAGAGAATGTTTCACACTTATACCCCTCAGGATGGCAACAGGGACCAGAATTGCCATTGATAAGCAATGCAATCGTAAAGCGAAACTTTGCATGACAGCATTGCTTAGTGACGGCAGTTTTAGCAGTGCCATCGTTAAGCAAGGATCATGCAGGTCCTTAAGGGAGGGTCTCATGTACCATGACTTCCAAATTGCCATCTTCCCCATTTGACTTTGTGGGAAGCGGGCAGGGATGTTGGAAAACACGATCAAGTGACTGTGTCTGACTATGGCACTGTAATCACTAAAATAGGTAAAGGTTCTCCTTGCACATATGTGCTACTCGTTCCAAACTCTAGGGGGAGGTGCTCATCTCCATTTCAAAGCCAAAGAGCCAGTGCTGTCCTCGGATGTCTCCATGGTCACGTGGCCAAGCATGACTAAACAAAAAAGGTGCATGGAACGCTGTTACCTTCCCACCAACGGTGGTTCCTATTTTTCTACTTGCATTTTGACATGCTTTCAAACTGCTAGGTTGGCAGAAGCTGGGACAAGTAACTGGAGCTCACTCTGTTACATGGCGCTAGGGATTCGAACCGTCAAACTGCTGACCTTCTGATCGACAAGCTCAGTGTCTTAGCCACTGAGCCATCACATCCCTCACTAGCCAGGTGCAAAAGCACCTGGATTGCAATCACGTGACTGCAGAGACACTGCAAAATCCAGTGCTACAGGACTGGTTGCAAATCCTCCTTGTTCAGCACAATCACAAGTTTGGACAATCACTGAACAAACATAAGCATAAGCCAAGGATCACCTACATACATACACACACACACACATCCATCCACATATTCTTATTATTCTTACTCATCCCTATGCTCATTAATTACCAGGAGGAAATATATACATATATATCCCCAACAACAGCACTTGAGCAGGAGAAAGTTGTAGTATATTATCCATAGCCAAGTGCTTCAAGCTAAGCAGAATTAGAATCCTTTAGAGATATAATTTATCTTCAGAGCTGATCTCTAAAACAAGCAAGATGCAGGATGCCCTGAGCTGTTAGCTTTGCTGTCTCTGGGATTTACTGTTGCATAAAACAATCAATCAACTCTGAATTATTTACAGTTACTGTAACTTTGTTGTCATAGGCTCAGAGATTGGTATCACTTCCAATAAATTTTCTTTAAAATACACATAAAAATACTTGCTTTGGGCACAACTTGTACTATCCTAATCATGAGAACCTATCCAATAGATTAGGAGTTTATTGCAGGATAATTGGAATGAGCAATGAATCAAAGACATATACTCCCTAGATTGTTCCGATTGATAGGAGGGAATGGACTGAATTTAACCACAATGTCTGAAATTTCCTGTAAGAAAATGCGGACTTTAAATTGAAATAAATAAAATGCATCCCAACTTTCTATTAAGTTATTTTCTGTACAGAAAATGTTTTCTCCAGTTTTGGGGGATCTACTGTCAAGGATAATGGAACTCTTGACTACCCATCTAAGAAGCACCGAACATTATATTAAGATGCTGCTCTGAATTGTTCAATCATTGCTATGTTCTTCAACCACTAGCTACTCAAGAGCAATTTGCAAACTTACCATGCTCCAAGTTTCAGTATCACTGGCCATGCCTGGTGGGCTTTCTTCTACCGGAGACTGAGAGGACTCTGGCTCTAGGGAGCGCATGGTCCCATCCTCTGACACCTGAGATTTCTCTGTGAGTTTGTCAATGCCTGATTTTGAGAGGCAACATTAAGAAAAGAAAAAAAAAATTGGGCAAGACCTAGAGCAGTGATGGCTAACCTTTTTGTCGTTGCGTGCCAAAAGTGTGTGTGTGCGACAGCTTGCCTGCGTGCCCGCACCCATAATGCATTCTGCACGTGACACCCCCCATGTACCCCCGCCCCCATGCATGCACCCCACCCCGCCCCGTTTGGGGCCTAGAAGGCTTGCACCAACCTGGAAGACAAAACAGGGTGCAGTTATGCAATGCAAGCACACACACCCTGCGCATGCGCCCCGCCCCAAAGACCAGCTGGCCAGCAGGAGGCGCACGGAAATGCGTGGTGGAGCTGGGCTGGAGCAAAAGCTGGCGTGCCTATAAAGAGGGCTCTGCGTGCCACCTGTGACACATGTGCCATAGGTTCACCATCGCAGACCTAAGAGGGTTTAGCAACATCTTTCTTTCCATCTTTCTAGTCAAGTCCAGAACACAATTTCTGCCTACAGCAAGTTTCCTTAGCACTTTGCTAGGGAAACAAAAAAAAATTAAACCAAGTAGCTGGCAAAACAGACATTGTCAGGTAATTTTTAACAATGTACAATGTTAAAAATATGGTATGATAGTTTAAAATAATACATTTTGCATTTTTTACGACATGACTACTGTTTATTTTTGCTTGTTCTAGACCAGGGGTGTCAAACTCATGTCATCATGGCAGCATCACATGACGTATCAGGAATTTTTTCCCTGTGCTAAACCAGGCGTGGGTGTGGCCCTCACATGATGCATCCAGCCCGTGGGCCAGGAGTTTGACAGCCCTGTTCTAGACATCAACTAGCTTTTAAGAAAGGAGAATCCTAAATTAACAAAACTTACATTATATCAAAGGGAAAGACAGAAATAAATAATGAAGTCATACAGATCACGGAATGAAAATTCTTCACTATCAGAAACCTACAGTAGATTCAAGTCTTAAACAATCAAAGGCTTATTACCCAGGTCTACCTTCTGGACTAAACTGAAATCTTCTGTGACCTTCGGTGTCACAGATACTCTGAACTCACCTGGGGTTGCTACTAGGCTGGTCTTTAGTGTCCCAGGTTCTGCAGGTGCAGCAGGTCGCGACCCTTCCATGGACATCCCCTCCTGAGAGTTGGTACGAGAGATGGGCTCAGGAGCTTTCTTTTTGCGTTGCAAAGCTTTCTGGATAGACTGCAAGTCTGTAGGTAGGTTGGCCAACTGATGAAATACATTTCGCTTGCGAATAATGGCATACACCAAATTGGAATTACCTAGGAAATCACAACAGCAGGAGGAGAAAAATAACATCTTTAACCTTCTGTAATTGGGAAACACAAATTGAAGAAGATCATGGGTAGGACTATTAGGTGAACAAAAAAAAACCCTCAAATAATCAATGGCTTCCTGTGATTTAATGACTGTCTGAATTTTTGCTGCTTGGATCTGACAACCTTAATTGTGAGATAATGAGAAATTAACTATACGTAGCTAGATCTATATGCTCAGTTTCATACTCAAGAAGTAGAGGGTTAGCATTGTTCTGTTCCCACTATCCTTATCTCCTTTCTTAATGTTAGAAAAATTATAGCCTGTTTTTGAACAGTTGTTCCTCCAGATGGTGACTTCTACCTTTTAGCTCATTGCTAGATAACTGTCCCGCAAAAGAATAAACTGATATGTTATCTGTTACAAAACTGATAACTTATCTGTTACAGATAACTCTGTCTGTTTCAGCATTATATCAGGAAATGTTTCTACAACATTATCCCAGCTGATGTTTCCCAGAAATTATTTAAAAACACAATGAAATAAAGTGATTGATTATGTTACATTGACCAGCATGTAAGATTTAGGATTTCAGGCATATTTGGCTTTTAACTGGCTATCAAATCACTGAAAGTCTCTCTTATTCATGACCTCTCAATTCCCAACTTATAAATGAAGTTTATATTACAGGTGCATATATTTGAAAAGATTTCACCAAGTGAAACATCAAAAGAGGGCTAAATTGGACTTTAGTTAAGTAGTAGTAGTTTAAAAATGCCATAAAGTAATGAGCGAGAAGTGTTGAGGACGGCAGTGGTTTTCAGTAACAGGAACTTTCTTTTTCAATTAAAATAATAAAGGGACAAACTTACATTTTATATTTTATTTTACTAACTAGAAATGGCAAATCTAAGAAAGAAAGAAGAGATATTTGCACCATATTTGATGAAGAAGCTTTGTACCTTATACCTAGATGAATATTTAATCTTGGATAGATTAAACTATCGGAGATGTGTGTGTGTGTGTGTGTGTGTGTGTGTGTGTGTGTGTTAGGTTTTTTGAGCTGATAAATAAATAAGGGAGACTAGGATAGATCTATTTGAGCTATTTAGTACAGGTATGGCTAGCTGATGAGAGCTAAATAGCTCGAAACAGATCTATCCTAGTCTTCCTTGTTTATTTTTTTATCAGCTCAAAACCTAACACACGCACACACACACACACACATTTGTTTTCGTAGATTTTCACAGGTGTAGGTATGCTGGTCTTGTTGTATTCTGGTGTTTTCCTGTGTAAGAATGAGATTGTCTTTGCAACGTTTCAACGTGTATATATATATCAGCCACTCACCATCAAACTGGTACTGGATAATATTGTTGAAGACTTCCAGCAAAAAGAAGACAAGGTGATGGTTTTGCACCATGGAGAAAAGGAACCAAGTAGTTGAAAATGCTTCCAATAGATGCAGCAATTTGTTAGCTGATACCATGGAAAGAGACTTCAAGTATGGAGATACTAGGAGATGGGGAAAAATTAAAAAGAAAGGAAAAGTCATTTTGGGAGATCAAACATCCACTATAATTATGTACAATCAGTTAAGATCCAAGTGTTAAAATCCATATCAGTTAAGATCCAAGAGTAACATCTATATCTTAACACTTGCTATGGGAAGGCTCTACAAATTAATTTTATAAAGGGAAATAGCAATAGTGTAAATGTCACTGAACTCTTGAACAGCTACATCATAATGGTAAAGAAATTGAACGCCATCTACTGAGTGGAAGCCAGTATTACAGCAACTCTTCAACCATTTTTAAGATTATGTTCACTCTGAATGATGGCATCCCTCAAATAAAACCAAGAGAGGTTCAAAGCTACACATATATCCTAATTTTTCAATAGTTGCCTTCAAAAAGAGTCTTGGGTACTAAAATTTCTAGACATAATAAGGCCTGCATGCATGATTATACTGGTTTCAATTCTGAAGGAAAACCACACCGCACTATTTGCCCCCAAGATGTTGAAAATTAAAATATTTTTAAAATATAGATTGAGGCTTTCAGTTTTGGCTGTTGTTGTAGAGTAGGCAACTTACCATTCACTATGATGGTAAGGAGACAGTCAAACAGGGGCTGCAACCGCTGATGTCCACTAGTGATGATTTTATGAAAAACCTGCAGGGTAGAATTGAAAGTAAGAATGTAAATAAAATATCGCAGAGCTGCTGTACTATTTTTATAGCCGCTAGATTCTCTGCTACGAGCAAAGATGCTGCTAGCAAATTCCAGACTCACAATGATGAGAAGATCTGCATGTGTCCCTGTAAAGACAGGAATATCCATCGGGACTCTCACAGAATATGGCTTGTTGAGACGAACACCGAAATTTCTTTCCCCACTCAGCAGCAATAAGATGAAGACACCAATATGCATAAGACCAACTCGAGCTGTAAAAATATGGCGCCAAAATTAAAGCTGTCAGTGGCCGGAAGGCAAGCCAGCCATTAACAATAGCAGGTCAAAAACAAAATATAATGTTTACTAACATAAATACTTAACTCATTCGGTGTGGTATTCTTAAAAAAGGGGAAGTATGGTTCAATGTCAGCCATGCTGCTGTCCAGCAGACAGTTCAACGTCAAGAAGCAGCCTGCATCTGTTGCTATGCCATTTTATGCAGAACTCCAAATGTAACCCATATGATTCAATATGTTGATAAATACATGTGGTTGCTTTTGGTCCCACCTCAGCTCTGGCCCTTCTCCAACTAGGATCTCAGAAATCACTGATCTTAATCTGTCCCACAAAGAGACATGGAAATAGCTTTTGGTCTTACCTGAATTCATTTCCTTGACCGTTAAAGCCTATAAACAAGCACATTTCTCTGGCATGTTCGAACATTATTATCCAATATGGCTG
Organism: Rhabdophis nuchalis; assembly: GCA_039707465.1. Lineage (NCBI taxonomy): Eukaryota > Metazoa > Chordata > Lepidosauria > Squamata > Natricidae > Rhabdophis > Rhabdophis nuchalis. The sequence goes on along the minus strand of CM077646.1, from coordinate 141,397,816 downwards.
GTTACACAGCCAGCCAAATGTTAGACTAGGTTTGGCATTTTTATCCACCTATCAAGTCCTTTATTATTATTAAGAGATACACAGAGGTGTGGAAGTGTGTGTGTGAGCAAGAGAGAGGGGTGAGAGGGAGAAAGAAAGAAAGAAAGAAAGAAAGAAAGAAAGAGAGGGAGGGAGGGAGGGAGGGAGGGAGGGAGGGAGGGAGGAAGGAAGGAAGGAAGGAAGGAAGGAAGGAAGGAAGGAAGGAAGGAAGGAAGGAAGGAAGGAAGACATTTTAATGACAGAGAGCTTCACTTTTGGATACTCTGTTGTGAAGAAAGCTGCGAGGGGACAGCACGATGCAAAATTAGTGAGTCACATTATGTGTATCATAAACCAGACCGTTTCTTCAATTTCCTAGTATTTCACAGTTAATCTCAGGCTTACATTACAGACTCTTGTTTTTTTCCTATCTCTAAATTATGGAAAATATTAAATCTGTTAATGAAGCCAAGTTTTCAAGGTCACAAAAAATGGAGCCACAGAACGCCCAATGCTATCCCACTATGGCTTTGGGATGACAAAGACCACAGATACCAGTTGGGAGCATTGGAATGGGGCCTTTGCAGTCACATACAATTTTACCTATATCAAGGCAGGAACTAGAGAGGCTGTTTGCAATGTCACCTTTTGCTATATAGATTAGAAATGCCAGATTTGTCATTCTGTAAATAAGCACCAGCCACCCAGGGACTTGGATCCAAATACAATTCATAATTCTGGAATCAGTCTTAGGAGTGGGAAATCAGTTGGAAAGACTCTGAATCAAATTCTGAGAATAGGTAAAACCAAACTTACATTGATCTGCTCTAGCATCGTTAAGAAAATAGAGGATTGGCACCAGAATATCTAAAACGTCACTGCTTTTCAGAACAAAGAAGAGAAATTTCTGAAAAAGGGAAAAAACAATTAAGCACCAAGTTAGCGGGTGGAGTCTTTTTAAGTGTCACAAAAGCTGGAGAAAATAAAGCTGCATCAATAGGGGACAGGAATGTTAACAGATTGTTAGATTAACAGAGTTGGAAGGGATCTTGCAGGTCATCTAGTCCAACTCTCTGCCCAAGCAGGAGACCTTACATCTGCCTCTACCTAGCATTGAACTCACAACCTCCTGATTGGGAGGCGAGAGCTCCACCTCTAGGCCACAGCAGCAGAAGTTTCAGAATCTTTATTGTTTTCTAGCAGGCCTGTAAACATATCGTATTATGAAACATTTTTCCCTATTTGTTCATTTTCCAATGGCTTCACATTTTAAAACTGGTTTACGGAAGGCAAGACTGAGGATTTTGTGAATCCTCAGTCTGTGAATTCCTTACTTAAAGTGATTATTTCTCAGCAGACTTGGAGAAAATTGCACTATTGGCATTAAATATGTCTTGAATAAAAATCATCTTTTTCTGCTTTATTTTTCATCCGAAGGCATCGAGGAACAGGTAAGCATCATAATTTTCCTATGCAGATTGCTTTCAGATGGAGGTTTCTCAGGAATACAGATTCAACAGGTCTGATATCTGAACACACGGGCAGAGATTGAGACTTATTAGGTACACAGCATCAGCAATGGGTCAGTGGTCGGTTTCCTTTTTTTTTTTTTACTACTGGTTTGCTCGTGCACAGAAGCGTCCGGGTGAGTAGGCAGAGCCTCCCACCGCCGCCACTACCGGTTCACCCAATCCCAGCCGAACCAGGAGCAACCTGCATCTGGGTCAGTGATTCCAAACAACTGCATCATAACCCAATCTTTTGCAACCATTCGTTTCTCTTCTAATCCAAAACTGTTACCGTTGACCAGCTCACCATCGCTAAGATTCTCCCGTGTGTTCATTTATCAGGCTCTGATCCTGCTCTCCTACCCTACTTCTTTAATAATGCCAGCGATAGAAGACCGAACCTTGTTGAAATCACAGAGTTTCCAGAAGAGAACCAGCAGCTCTTGATGGAATTGAATCTTTTTAGTAGAGTTTGGTAGGTAGGTTTGGAGCAGAGGGTTGGAAAGCAGACGAGCCACTCCTTTCAAAACAAACTGGAAATCCTGACAAAATAAAAAAACAACATAAATATGTTATAATATGGAAACCTAAGATGAAGCCAATACAATTGTTTTTTAAATCCGATTCATTACCTCTTCTCTGTGTATTCTAGACAGGTAATTGACAAACAGGTTGTCTGGTCCTGGAGGCTGCATTGAAAGAAACCAAGCAAATGTTTCATAGATTTAAAACACCCTCTGGATATGTATGTTTGTCTCATTGGCAAATGACAATTTTACTAAATCAGCCAAACAATCCTGATGCTATGTTAAGTATTAAACTACAACTGATACCTGTGATCCCAGATATCGGTGAACTATAATTCCCAGGAGCCTCAATCAGGATGATCAATGGCAGGATACTGGGAGTTATAATTCAGCAACATCTGGAGAGCCTTCATTATTATAAGCACTAGGATATAATGGTTGCTTATCATTATATGAAATGAATAAAACATAGGCCTAATATTTCCTAGTTTAAAAAATATACAGCGTAGAATAGATGAATTAGTTCATTGTCATCAGAAAGCAAAGGCCTAAAGTGCTGACATCTCTGTTCATTCATGGGTGTTATGAATAACTCTCCAGTATGCTGTACAGCGAGAAAAGACAGGAAAATGTAAATATATATGCTAGTAATGCAATGAATGAAAAGACTTGAATTAATAAATCTGCTCATGGAAAAAGAATTCAAATTACCATATTTTTCGGAGTATAAGACGCACCTTTTTTCCTCTAAAAAGAGGCTGAAAATCTGGGTGCGTCTTATACATCGAATGCAGCATTTTTTGCCCTTGAAACCCCACCCCCTTCACCAAAATGGCCCTGCAGAGCCTTATAGAGGCTTCCAGAGAGCTCCTGGGGGGTGGGGAGGGCAGAAATGAGCCTAGAACAAGCCGTTTTTTGCCCCCCTAGCCTCCAGCAGCACTTTATAAGCCTCCATAAGGCTATGCATGCAATTTTTTGACCATAAAACGGCCCATTTTCACAAAAAATGGGCCATTTTTTGCTTGTTTTGGAGCACCCTGCAAGCCCCCCCAAGGCTAGTCATGCTTTTTATTTGAAGAAAAATGGGCCCGTTTTTGCAAAAAATGGGCCGTTTTGGGGAGGTTTACAGAGTGCAAAAAGGGTTGTTTTTTTCCTTTTGGTAAGCTGTTTAGTTAGAGTGGATGATGAGAATTACGTTGGTCAAGTGCTACTGTATTTCTGTCTCTATTTCTCTCTCTCTATCACTCTACCTACCTACCTATCTACACACTCTCGCTCCCTACCTACCTACTGCATTTCTCGCGCTCTCTATATACCTTTATCTACCTACCTATCTACACTCTCTCTCCCTACCTACCTACTGTATTTCTCTCTCTTTCTCTCCCCCTCTATCCTTCTATCTACCTACCTACTTTTGGAAAAAAAATTGCCTCTTCAAAACCTGGGTGCGTCTTATACTCCTGTGCGTCTTATACTCCTGTGCATCATACTTATGCAAAAAATACGGTAGTTAGTTTGTTATTCAGAAGGAAAATGTACATCTTTAAGCACTTAAGAGACAATATTTCAGAGCCACCACATTGCTTTAAGATGCAGGTATTCTTCAACTTACAACAATTCATTTAGTGACCATTCAAAGTTGCAACAGCATTGACTTACGATCGTTTTTCACACTTACGACTGTTGTAGTGTTCCTGAGGTCAAGTGATCAAACTTTGGACACTTGGCAACTGGTTTATATTGATCATGGTTGTAGTGTCCTGGGATTATGCAAGAAGGATTATGTGACCATCTTTTGCAACCTTCTGACAAGCAAAGTTAATGGGGAAGCCAGATTCATTTAACAACTCTGCCACTATCTTAATAGCAGTGATTCACGTAACAACTGCGGCTAGAAAGGTTATAAAATGGAGCAAAAGTCACTTAAATGTCTCACTCGGCCACAGAGATTTTGGGCTCAGTTGTGGTCATAAGTCAAGGACTACCTGTACTTGATAAATGCTTGCTTAAAATGAAATCAGAAAGATGGTTAAAATCCATTTTCATGTTTGAGCCAAAATACCTTCAAATGTTTCAGGCCAATTTTCTGGATACTTGGGTGCCATGGAAAGCTACCATTTGAGAGAAGAATTTAGTACCATCTTTCTTGGGTCACTTATCTTCTATCTATCTATATAAAAATGGCTGTGTGTGTGTGTGTGTGTGTGTGTGTGTGTGTGTGTGTGTGTGTGTGTGTTCCACCATAACTCTGGAATGCCTCGAACAATTTCAACCAAACTTGGTACACAGATGACTTACTCTCTGGAAAAAAATACTGGGGGGGTAAGACACCCCTTGGTGTGTGTATTCTGTTAAGATACAGCCTGTTGTGCCTTTAAATGGCTTCTACTCTACTGCCATAAAATGGCTTCTACTGCACAGTGCAGTGGAGTTGCCATGGTAATGGCTTCACAGTACTCCACAAGGGGGCTCCCTCTGGTAAGGGGAAAAATCCAACATTAGAAATTACGTTTCATCCGCACATTTTCCCCTTATAAATAAATACCCAGGAAAAGCCAGGTTATCAGCACTATTAATTATGCACTCTTAAAAGCTTCCATTCAAAGCTGCTTTGCTTTAAGAAAGCTGGTTGAAGCATATCTGTCGCTCCGCCACATTATAAACCCAGCTAAATCTGGGAGCAACTCACATCGGTATCATCCATGACTGTTCCAGTGGTCGTGCCATCTACTGTGGGACTGGAGCTGGTAGAAGTGTCATAGTCCAATGTGACGATAAGGACTTGAGCGGCCTGCTCCACCAGTGGCTCACGATAGTCCGAGAAGAGCAAGTGGTTATAGGGAATCCCATAACCCACTGGATCATAAGCACAGACGATATTCAAGAGGGAAGTAAAAAGCGGAAGGGCATGCCTAGAAGGGGATCCAACATGCTCAAAACAGTGTTAAAAGCTTTCTAACAAAGAATAAGCTTTCATTTTATTAGCAGTGATTAGTGTTTTTATTCCTCACACACATTTTAGTACAAGTTAATTTAATTAATTTTAATTCTTTTATTGTATATGTTATTATTTATTATGGTAGTTTTATCTGTACACCGCCCTGAGTCCATTTCGATGGAGATAGGCTCGATTTACAAATCGAAATAAATAAATAAATAAATAAAATTCATTAGTGAAAAGAAAAAATGCATTTGAGGTCATTGTTCTTACTTATTATAATAAATGAAATAATATGCTATATGAATTGCAACATAGATTAAAATATCCTATTTTGCTCTCCAATACGGCTAAGTGACTGCAAAAGAATATCACATATTTAAAAAATAATCCAACTCTTTCTTTAAAAAATTCTTCAATTTATAATAAAAAGAACCCATTCATTTTGCATAATTTGCTAATTATTGCAAGCTGCTTATTTTACAGTGCGTTCTATCTTAAGGACAAATGTTTAGCATGCTACTAGGGTGAGCTGGGGGGGTAGCAAAATCTGGGGTTGAGTGCTTTCCTGCTGACTCTGTGACGGGAGGGTTAGCAGTTGTCTTGATGTATTCCAAAACTATCCACTATTTGGATCAAACATTGGTTGGCTCCAATTAGGCAAACATAGCCCTAAAGACATATGTACTGAAGCAATAAGGAAAAAGAAATAACTGAAGGCATAAGGTGGGGAGAAATGGAGTAACCTCTATTGTATATACACAATCCTTTTAATAAAAGACGGTTTAGATCAGTGCTTCTCAAATAGTGGGGCGCGCCCCCCAGGGGGGGCACGAGGCTCCGTAAAGGGGGGCGCGTTTGACCTCGGCAAACACTGTCATAACAAGCCAAGCCCCGTGTTTATGTCTCTGTATCCAGTCAGATGCTGACAAGGACCTTCTCCTGTGAAACATAACGCTGCCCCAATTAATCAAACTTGCTAAAGAAATCGGGCTACCGCTGCTGACATTTGCATCGATAGTGAGCATTAAGCCAGTACATGTGACTGCGCATGCTCCTCCCTTTCGAGGAGAACAGACCCGATTGGATAGACATGATGCTCTATCCTGATTAGCCAAACCCGCCCGTGTGACTTTTAGACCCGGATGATACTATTTACAGTCGCGCGGGGGGCGCGAAATGTTTTCTTCTTCCTAGGGGGGCATGACAGAAAATAATTGAGAAGCACTGGTTTAGATGAAACAAAAATGTTTCAAAGCATCCATCTCATGCAGTTTGCTATTTCTCACCTGTTCTCTGTAGAACAGAAGAACTGGACCCAGGGATTAGTGTTGCTGCTATCGGAGGAGGGAGGCAAGTACATGACCTCCGAGAAACAGGTCAGCAGAAGTTTCAGTAGCTCTGTCCTGAAAAATGTATGAATAGCAAGTTTCGATCAGAGGGAGTATTCATTATTATTCACAGGGATTTTACCATGGTTTTATTCTTTATTTTGTAGGAACAAGTTATACAATTTATACAATAGCAGAGTTGGAAGGGACCTTGGAGGTCTTCTAGTCCAACCCCCTGCCTAGGCAGGAAGCCCTATACCGTTTCAGACAAATGGCTATCCAACATCTTCTTGAAGACTTCCAGTGTTGGGGCATTCACATTGTTCTAATTGTTCTAACTGTCAAGAAATTTCTCCTCAGTTCTAAGTTGCTTCTCTCCTCGATTAGTTGCCACCCATTGCTTCTTGTTCTACCCTCAGGTGCCTTGGAGAATAGTTTGACTCCCTCTTCTTTGTGGCAACCCCTGAGATATTGGAACACTGCTATCATGTCTCCCCTAGTCCTTCTTTTCATTAAACTAGACATACCCAGTTCCCGCAACCGTTCTTCATATGTTTTAGTCTCCAGTTCCCTAATCATCTTTGTTGCTCTTCTCTGCACTCTTTCTAGAGTCTCCACATGTTTTCTGCATCATGGCGACCAAAACTGAATGCAGTTTGTTAAACTGTTTTAAAAGAATTGTGCTAAAACTAGAATGAGGCTTTCCTACAGTAGGATTTCTTAAAGAAATACTGTACAATTCAAGACCTTTAAGCCATTAGGAGTCACAAAGACATTTATTACAATATTGTAGTATTAGAGACTGGCCAGGCAGGGGAGTGGGAGGAAGGCAGAAGGGGGGAGTCAACAAGGAATTAGTCTGGAATTCCTATGTGAGCATAAGAGTGTGAAGTCTGACCACCCCCTTGAACCTTATCCACGTGCAAATCATCCCATCTGAGAAGATTCCTGTGTATAGACTTGAGTAATAAAACAATTGAAGTCTTCACCTGTGGATCTAGTTGTTCGGACCTCACAGTTTATTCAACTGGATATTCTGCTTAGCTCCATCCCAATCATAGTTTATGTACAGTGGCTACAGAAAACTAACAATGAAGTAAAAGATAACAAACTATGTAGTCATGTATAAGGCATTTGTAATGGTAGTGGCAACTTCTGTGTTTTAATAAATTAAGAGTGTTTCGGTTTTCATATTCTATGATGTTCATCCAAAAGATGAACTTGAAGTTAGTGATTAAAGCACCAGGCTAAATAGCAGGAGACCATGAGTTCTAGCCTCGCCTTAGGCATGAAAGCTAGCCGGTGACCTTGGGCCAATCACTTTCTCATAGCCTGATCTGTCATTTGCTGATGTCCTCACCTATTTAAATCATGGCTGAAGTTGGGCGACGGTGAATGAGCAAATCCAACACCAGCCTCCCAGATGTATTCACAACTATCAATTGCATGGATGTCCTCAGCTGTGTCCTGGAAAAGAAAAAGAAGTTAGCACATCAAATAGTGCCAAACCTTCCAGGTAAAAAATGAATAGGACTATGAAGATTTAGACAAAATCTCTCAATTCTCTTGCAGATGGAAGAAACAATGACCAGTAGCACAGAATTAAAGGGTATTTCTAGCTAATTCCAGCTAGATACTTCTTACTAATTCAAATCACATGAGATGGCCTTTCCCATCTTAATGGATTTTCTGCAATAAGAAGAAAGGTGGAAGAAATACAGAAAGACGTGAGAAGTTTACAGGGTTGTGTGAATGCAGCATACCAGTTGCACAATAAAGGTCTCATATTTAGACACTTAAAGCATCATATTATATCACAGTAAATGTCAAAATTCCAAATTGACAGAGTGAGGATGATGCCACTAACAGCAGAGTGGCGGAATGAATAGCCAGAAAGTAGACCAGCTTTTTGTAACTCCTCTCCAAATGAGGAGAAAACTTGAGATCGCCCACAAGTGCTCCAAACAGTTGCTCCTTGTGTGGAGATTACAATGCAGGGGTTTAGGGCACTTAGAGATGAGGGAATAGCCATCTTTTTTCTCAAACTGCAATCAAAGCCTTCAAAAGTATACTGAGTTCATGTACTTTCTTTCCGATCGCTTTCAGAAATTGCTTGTTATTTATTGATTTATCGAATTTATATGGCTGTCAATCTCACAAAAAGTGAGTCTGGGAAGCCTACAACAAATAAAAAGAACAATAAACATATTAAAAAGAGTTAAATGAGAATAGTTGAACAAACATCCACCTAGATTATTGTTTATGCTTCTGATGATTCAACTTTGGCCTGCAAAAACTAAGCTACAATAAGTTTCCACAGGTCTTTTCAATATTTCTGACTAATCTTAATGAAAGCTGACATATTCAGGAAGGTACTATCATCAAATATAGTCCAAATATAAAGATGGGGGTTGCTGTTTCAGAATTAGTCATACTGTGGCCTAGAGATATATGAGTCATTATTTTGCAGTCCAGTTTTACAGGTTTGCTAGAGGTCTGCTATACAAGAGTTTTCTATAGTTGTGAACAGAAATATTACAAGTTAACTTCCCCACAAAGACCAAGAATACAAGCATTGAATTCACAATCTTCTTGTATCCATAGACAATATTAGCTATGCTTTAAAAAATCTTCCTTAGGATTGCATTCGTGTGCAGGCAATACAAGGAAAATATTATTGCATTACAGTAATATCTCTTCTTTCTAAAATTCCCTCAAGATTAGTGACAAAATTCAGACTATATCACAATTTTGAAAAGTTCTGGTTAAAAAACCAGATTTACTGGTTTTTCTGTTATCAAATAGTGATTTCACTCATAATTTGATTTTAGTGTTACATGCAAACCAGAATCTGATGCTTGTCCCTGCTGTAACAAGCAGGCAGTTCTACAAATCAATTCTTGATTTAAAATCCTAAGTGGCTAGAGAAGCAACATGAACCTAATTTCAGTATGTTTCGGGGGGAAATATGAGCAATGATTCCCAGTCGGTATAGCAACCTCAGTTGAGAAATAAGCCATCAGGACTCTGGAATTCTCTCAGTCAGCCATATCCTGATCATCCCTCATGTGGACTACTGCAAAGTGCTCTACATGGGGTTACCCTTAAAAGGTATCTGCATAATGCAGTGGCATATAATTTTGGGGCACTTCTAATGGCACATATATAAGATTTCTGCTGCCTAAGCTGCATTGGGTGTTGGTTTGCTTCGAGGTCCAATTCAACATGTTGGTGATCATCTTTAAAACCCTTCATGGCATGGGACCATGTTACCTGAGGAACAGCCTCATCCCAATTATATCAGTTTTTTTCCACCTGGTCAGGCAGGAAGGGCAAGTTTCAAACCCTGACAGCTAAAGTATTTCAACTGGCAGGGGCCAGGAAGAGAACCTTCTCTACCACTGCCCCTGTCCTATGGAACATCCTGCCCTGAGGCGAGGGTGGCTCCCATCTTTCTGGCCTTGTGGAAGAAAGTTAAAAACTGGCTGTCAATTATACAGGGGACCCAAGAGCGGAATGCAACTCTGGGATAACTGGTGACTTGAAATCATTCCATTAAAAAAAAAAAAACTCCTGTCTTTTTAGGTTTGTTTTTTAACTCTTTTAATTTTGTCTTTTGTATGGATTGTATAGGGTTTTTTTTATCTGTAAACCATCCAGAAAACACTTGGATAATAGCACTTAGACTTTTATACCACTTCATAATGTTTTACAGTCCTCTCTAAGGAGTTTATAGAGTCAACCTATTGGCCACATCAATTTGGGTCCTCAGTTTACCAACTTCAGACAGGTGGAAGGCTGAGTCAACCTTGAGCTGGTGAAACTCAAACTTCCAAACTGCTGGCAGTCAGTAGAAGTATCCTGAAATACGGAATTCTAACCATATACTGCACTTTAACCTCTGCACCACCAGAGCTCACAATGAGATGGGAAGCATATAAATTTGATGAATAAATAAATCAAATGGCATTAAATGAATCACATGTGTCAGAATTCTCCATTCCTCCATTTTCCATAGAAGTTGGTCTCCATCTTTGACAAAGATTGATAGATCAGGGGAGTGGTGGGTTTCCATTTCTTTTACTACCAGTTCATGTGCAGAAGCGTCCAGGCAGGTGGGCGGAGCCTCCCGCCACCACTACTACTGTTTCACCCGATCCGGGCCAAACTGGGAGCAACCCACCTCTGACTCAGTGCAATCACTATTTCACTTACGGAAAATTCCACCTTAATCCAGACAGCTCAGCAAATGCACTGGACTGTATACAAAAAAAATATTACGGCAATAAATGTTTCCTACTGACATCTTAAAAACTGAGGCTGTCATACTAGGTCAGTGATGGCGAACCTGTGGCACGCGGAGCCATTTGGCAGGGCACGCGAGGCGTTGCCCTGTCAGCTGATTCAGCCATTTTTAAAGTCATTTTTCACCCTTCCCAGGCTTTATAGGAGCCTGGGGAGGGCAAAAACAGCCCCCCTCCCCCCCGGAGGCCCTCCAGAGGCTTCAGGAGCTTCTCTGAAGTCTAAAGGACTAAAAATGACGCTACCAGCAAACCAGGAGTGATTTCCAGTTTGCTCGTAGGGCCATTTTAATCCTCTGGAGAGGCGGGGGGACTGTTTTCGCCCTCCTCAGGCTCCTATAAAGCCTCTGGAGCCTAGGGAGGGCAAAAAAAGCATGTAAAAAATGAGGGGGAGCACCTGTCATGCGCACATGCGCACTGGGAAGCATTATGGGTGGAGCACGCCAGTTCATGACCCCCCTACGCTTCCCCCCCTTATGGCGCGCGAGCCTAAAAAGGTTCACCATCGCTGTAATAGATCCTAAACAACCAATGTTTGACTTACCACATTGTTTTTTCGATGGCTCTGGACAGTGAATTCTGGACAGAAGAGCAGGTCTGCAATGGCTAGAAGCAGTGACTCAGCCAGTGGCCTAGCATTTTCATCATCTTCATCTCCCTATAAATCAACAATAAGTTACAATATTTACAATATTTCATATCTGACCTTATATCATTGCAGTTCACAGTGGAGGGAGGGGGGTGTTAGGGAAATCTGCATGATTATTAGGTCAATATTGTTACTGATACTTTATGAACATACAGGTAGTCCTCAACTTATGAACACAATTGAGCCCAAAATTTGTTATTAAGTGAGACATTTGTTAAGTGAGTTTTGCCTCACTTTACGACCTTTCTTGCCACAGTTGTTAAGTGAATCACTGCAGTTGATAAGCTACTAACCCAGCTGTTAAGTGAATCTGGCTTTCCCATTGACTTTGCTTGTCAAGTCTCAGAAGGGGATCATATGACCTTGGGACACAGCAACAGTCATAAATATGAACCAGTTGCCAAGCAACTGAACTTTGATCACCCACCCATGGGGGGGCCGCAAAGGTCATAACTGTGGAATAATAATAATAATAATAATAATAATAATAATAATAATAATAATAATAATAATAATAATAATAATAATAAAAAATTAGATTTCTAAACCACCCCCTCTCCCCGAAGGGAGAAAACGGTCATAAGTCACATTTTTCATTGCCATTGTAACTTTCAACAGTCACTAAACGAACTGTTATAAGCCAAGGACTACCTGCATCATCACACATGGAAAAATGGCATTTACACAAGCCAGAATTTTCATTTCACTATAGATCAGGGTTTCTCAACCTTGGCAACTTGAAGATGCACGGACTTCAAGGAAGTCCAGAGAGTGGAAGTCCAAACACTGCTATAGATACTGTAAAGTTTATCCCCATATGCACTACCCCAATCAAAATTCAAGCAGATTGAACTACCACGACTACGAACTACTGTACTCTGATACTTGCAACTACAATTTAGATGGGCTTCAATTCATTATCTTTCATATGAACAGAATTTCAGCCAATCACATAACTTCATTTGCTGTAGTGCAGCCTGTGACCAATATACAATAGGAACAGCAATTACTTATAGAAGAGATGTTCTCGGCTTGCTGAGAGACCAAAATATCTCCCTGCAAACCACCCTGAGTGCTTCAAGGCTTTCAAATCAAGCTCCGTCTTTTTGTCTCAATGCTGACGCTTCACTCCACATTTACAACAGTTTCCAAGGGAACCATAGATCCTCGTCAGCAGGCCTCTAGCTCTTCTCCCCCCCCCCCCACCTCCATACTCATCCCGGATCTCATATTCCTGCTCCCACCCCGTGCTGGGGGGGGGGGGGGGGGAATGACAGGCTCTTATCTGTGACAGCCAGCCTGTATCAGCTTGTGCATGACAGAGCAAGCAGACTGGATTATAATAATAACCTGTATTGATCTGACATTATCTAGTGCCACATCAGAACATCTAATAAAAGTGTTTCAAATGCAGAAAACAGTCGCAAGACATTTTTTTAAAAATCAACTGCAGATACTTTAATTTAGCTTTGAAATTAGAGAAGGAAAAAGGAGCCTTAGAATCTTAAAGGTTAAAAGCATGAATCAGTTAACTAAACAGATCATTTTATGACTCCATCAACCCCATGATAATCAAGATATTTAAAACAAAGCCATACCTCACAGGAATAAACGCTATACAGCACGGATGAATTACTGGTTACAATTCTACATGAGATTCTCCAGTTCAGTAAAATGAACACAAAACATTACAATTATTGTACACTTTTAACTTTTGCTCAGTTTAATAGAATTAGCTCAGAAGTACTGTATTTACAGAATTTACTGAGTGAAAATTAATCTATTATTTTACAAATAAGGGGTTGTCACAGAGAGGAGGGGCGTCAACCTATTTTCCAAAGTAAAACAAGCACCTGAAGGCCAGATAAGGAATAATAGATGGAAACTGAACAAGGAGAGATTCAACCTAGTAATAAGGATACATTTTCTGACAGTGAGAACAATCAACTAATGGAACAGCTTGCCTTCAGAAGTTGTGGCAGCTTTTTCACTGGAAGCTTTCAAGAAGAGACTGGACTGCCATCTGTCAGAAATGGTGTGGGGTCTACTGCTTGAGCAGGGGGTTGGACTAGAAATCAGGGGTTCCCAAACTTGGCAACTTTAAGACTTGTGGACTTCAACTCCCAGACTTCAACTCCTAGCTATGCTGGCTGGAAAATTCTGGGAGTTGAAGTCCACAAGTCTTAAAGTTGCCAAGTTTGGGAACCCCTGGACTAGATGATCTACAAGGTCCCTTCCAGCTCTGTTATTCTATTCTAAATATCAAACATTGTCATGTGTTCCCAGAATTATAATATTTAGTAAAATAATAAAGATGCCCTCGAGTTGAACTTAGCATAGTAATTGGATCTTCTATGTTAGAGGCTATAATAGCATTATGGAAATGTTTTGCCACTGTCATTTTCCGGGGGCAGGGGGGGTTGTTATATTTCCCAAACTGGACTACAGTTCTGGGATTCCCAAGCTACTCCCCTCTCTATGTACTAACCAGGGTTGATCCTGCTTAGCTTCTGAGATCAGCAAGGACAGCTGGAGGTTGCCACCTGCTAGATTAATTATTTCAAATGTTTTACAAAGCAACATAGTTTTAAGTGCATAGGTTTAAGTGATTCCAAGGTAGAATAGGATGCAGGAAAAATCTAGTGAGCTGGCAGCCAATGCAGGTACATAAGTCATAGCTGCAGTCAGGACAAATTGCAAATAATAATAATAATAATAATAATAATAATAATAATAATAATAATAATAATAATAATAATAATAATAATCTTTATTGTCATTGTAAAAATTACAATGAAATTGGTATGAGCAGGAAACAACATTCTGTTCTATTTCCATATTAATTCATGATTGTTTGCTTTTTTTAAAAAAAACCTGTCCCCTCACATTTTCTGTTTCAGTATAGAATTATGAGGATTAAGATCAGGGATGGGTTCCGGCTTCTGCTACTGCCAATTTGCTCAGGGACGTCCTTCAGGCGCACGCGCACATGCGCAGTAGTAAAAAAAGGTTCTGCGCAGACGCAGACGCAAAAAACAAGATGGCGGCACCTACAGCGCCACCAATAGAACTAGTTCAGGGATGTGGCAGGCCAAGTTACTACCCAAACCGGTAGGAACTCACCTCTGATTAAGATAGAAACTTGTGTTACATCCTTGTAAAGTGAATTTGACAAGAATGGCTGATTTGATCAAACTATTTCAAAATTAAGAAAAAAATCTAACTGGGAAATCATATCCTATGGCTGTGTATATGCTTATCGGTACATATTGAAAGTGTCTGAATGATTATATTTGAACCATGATTTGAATTCTGGTCACACTCTTTGACAGGAAATGGGAGAAACATGGAACTAGGAGGGGAAAAATTATTCATACAGGTGTTTCCAGATGATAGCAAAATATTTTTAGTATTACCATAGAATTAAAGATGCTCAATCCTAATTGCACACTTCTTAATTACTGCCAGGAGTATTCAAAAGGGTAACTATGAACATTTTTATTTATTTAGTAACCAAATGATCCAAAGATGGGTAAAAAAAATGGATTAAAACATCTTTGAAAAATAATCAAATCATTACTGGTTGGAAGGGAGTGAGGCAATGTATTCAGTCTTTCTGTATCTGACTAGCAACTGCACTTAGACTTATCTAAAACTTTATAGTGCTTTTACAGCCCTTTCTAAGCGGTTTACAGAGTCAGCCTATTGCCCCCAACAATCTGGGTTCTCATTTTACCAACCTTGGAAGGATGGAAGGCTGAGTCAACCTTGAGCCTGTGATATTTGAACTACTGAACTGCAACTAGCAGTCAGCTGAAGTAGCCTGCAGTACTGCACTCTAACCACTGTGTCACCCAGGCTTTCAACTAGAGCCCTTAGGCATATTCTTTTGGGGTTATAATGGTTCCTGATGGGTCAATAATCCTACTTTCTATGTGAATGCACATACCTGGTGCATGTGCTTTGTCCACAAAACTCTACACCGGCATCAATATCAGTTCTCACACAATTCACACAAGATATGTGGGTAGGACTCAGGATAGAAGGCACGCAGAGAAGATACAGTAGGGATACATAAATCACACAAAAATAATGCCTCCACATTACACAAGCCAATAATGGGATACGTGCCAAGCCTGTGCTGGAACTATAACAAGAGTTATTAAAATTCAAGTAGGGTAAAACAACTCTTTCAATTGCTGTACCGGGAACAATGAAATGCAATGGTTTAGAATGAATATATTCTGGATATTCAAGAATAAATATAAAAGCATGCAGCGAGACATACATAAAAGGTTAGTACATGTACACAGTGTTGGACCTTGCTTCCACAAAATATCCCATTCCAGAGATAGGCAGAATCATGATAGAACAAAGATCTTACAGTTCAGTAAATGAACATATGATGGGAAAGTATTTTATATACTGTGAAAATATTTTTTCATCTCACAGTGTGTGTAAATGGACTGAACCATTAGAACTACTGACCCCTTGATTGTTTGGTCCTTTCTGTGTATGACTTAGAAAATATTAAAAGTATTTACCATTTGTCACTCTTACTGAAAATCAAAATAACTCCTGATTAATTAAATGTTCGGTCACTTATATGTTTATAGTACTTTTCTAGTATAAAACGTGTGTTTGTTCATTTCATTTTCTTCCCTCTTACTCCTGTTTGGAGAATTAACTTTAAAATAGTCCAGGCTTCATTCGGACTTTGGTTGCTTTTTGCTACTGTTCAAAACTTTCTCCTGAAATTCCCATAGGTGGAATTTCAATTTTAATAGTATTATCAAAACCCGGCAATAAAAACAGACTGTTCATTCATCAACCTTCCATTCATGAGTCTCAGTCCATCTCCCAGGCAAGGATGTGGCGGCATTTTTCTAAAAGACAGAAATCTAAAATGATCAGAGCAAGACAAATTACACAGGGCAAATATGCCCAAGCCTGATAAGAGTTCCTCAGTGTGAATAAACATAATCCAGCGGGTAAGGAATTTAGATTCCCATTAACGCCCTTTGATTAACGAACAGCTCTGGCTTATGCATCTTTCTCCACTCTCCAAAAAAGGAATAATGCAATATAATAAATACATACCCCTCCTCGCCCCGCCCCTGGAACTGTTGACCAGAAGAAACCTCTCCAATCAGGATCTTCAAATATATACGGTAGGATGCGGGTCAAGAGACGGCTGCAATTCAGGACAATCTGCTTTTCTTTCTCAGAGTGACAGCCACTCTCTGCACCCTGCACTAGTTTTTCCACAGCCTGGAGTGAATTAAAATAAAGCAAAGGACATGAACTATTGGCATGCGGGTAACAATTTCTTGCCCAGTGCCTCAGGTTTCTGAATGACTGACTAAAAACTTAATAACACGATGAATAGGCAATCATTTTATATTGTTGCTAATGCCTTTTGGACACACTTTGGAAATCTATCATAAAAAGACAATCCCTCAGAATGTGACAGCTTGATTCATGTGAGATTGCATATATGCTGCATATAATGCTTGAATGTGTGAGAGAGAGAGAATTCTAAGATTTAAGCTATGACATCAAAACCTCATTTTCTAGCCTGTTCTAGGAAAATTACTGTGAAGATTCTTTAAAGAGTTGAATCTCTGTAACAGAGGAGGTCTTACGACTTTGTAGATGAAACACATTGGTCCACATATAATTTAAATCTGGGAGAAAGAAGCAAAGTGGAGCTTTTAGAAATTGGAGGCAATCTTGTCAGCATAGATATCTGTTTAGGGATGCTTTTAATATCAGTGCTTTTCAGAAAACAGGATGCTGAGTGCAATGTCTTTCTCACACAATTGTTCTAAAGTAATTTTCTAATAAATACTGCTTCTGTAGAATGCAGTAATGTTTGTAGGAATATAATTCTGGAGGTAGGTAGAAAAACTCAAAATTTCCACACAGAGATATAAAGTCCAATCAATTGATTCTCCAGTTCAATTTATGGTAAACATGAAAGAAAATACACTTTCCTGTATCATGGGCTTTGTACACATAGTTTGGAAACTGTTACGGCCATGTTTGGTAGCTGAATATTGAAATATTATTGAAGCTAGTTACCTTTGAGAAATGTGAAAAATATGAAATAAAAATATGAAGAAACCAAAGGCATATGCGAAGGAAAAAAATATGGCTAAATCTAATTTACATTAACAATGATTGGTTTTCAATTCCCATTTTTGCTTAGGAAATACATATTAGGCAATCCCCATGAAATTAACTAAATGCTTAGGCCACCCAATCTGAATTTGAAACAGGGTGAAAGAAAACGGAGATTAGCATTTTTCACTGTACTATTTTTCTACCGAAAATATACCCTCCTCCTTCTCCCAACTAAAAATAACAAGCTTTAGGATCAAATGAATTTCTACTGGAAAATGGCGACAGGGTACAAGGATTTAACAATTACTGTCCTACATTGCGGTCCCAGTTGAAATCAGGAGCGCCACATGGCTTCTGTGCATTTCTATATAGGAAAAGTAAAACCCTAAACATAGGATTTAGACATAAATATGAAATCTTATTTAATTTGGTTTAAAAAGTATAACAGGAATTTAATCTTGGGGTTTTGGGTTTTTTTTTTAGATTTCAATTTTTTTATTATTATTATCATTCCCATTTCAAAAACATTCATTGATATACATTCTTATAAATACTATTTAACATTTATCTATTCATCATTAATCTCTATACACATTCTTACATATATACTATATGATACAGTTTGGATCGCTTTCTTGCCACCCCGTATCTCCATCTTATTTTGCAACAGCCTCACTCCTACTTTCTCAAGCTCCCTTCTCTGCCTTCTTGTTTCCTCCTCTCATTTTTCCTCTCTTCTCCCTTTTTCCCCTCTCTTTCCTCTCTCTTTCTCTCCTCTCTTCTTTCTTATCCTCTCTCCTACTCTTAATTCCCCACCCTTACTTTCTCTACTTTACCCTTTCTTCCTTTCCCTCCTCGTCTCTCCTCTTTCCGTTGTTGCCTTTGCTTGTTTATTTTCTCTGATGGGTTCTGGGGGTGGCGTTTCAACATTCCAAACTTAATATATATATTTTCCCTTAAAATAAATTCCTATTAAACAATAATTCACATAAACATTGAAACAAGACTGAGGAGTTTAATACCTCCTCCAATTTTAGTCTAATTCATTCCAAGCTGATAAGTCTTATACATATCTTACAGTCATCTTATAAATCCCTAATTCTCAATATTTCTCCTACACTTCTAATAATAGCTGTTTATTAGAGTTTATATAGAGAAAAAGATTCAAAAAACAATTATTGACTAAATCTTAACCACTACTCCCATTAAAATCCGATACTCTGTTTCCCAGCCATAGATACCAGAAATCCCAACTTTTATTAAAGAGCGATTCACTTTTCCCTTTAAGAATATGCGTCATCCTGGACTTCCTTCCGGTTGGCCAGAGGTGACGGTCGAGTCTTGGGGCTCGTCCGCCGCTTGGTTGCTTCTACGGCCCCCCAAGGGGCAGGGAGTTCTTTTAAAGGACTCCTGCTGTACGGGCGGCTTGCGGGGAATCCCCCTACCCCGATGGCAGTCGGGGGGGGTGGCCCCCTCTTCGAACTAGGAGTAGGGGAACGAGTCGCGGGGGGGCATCGTCCCCTTTGCCGATGGAGGACCGGAATACCTAGCTGCTTTCACGAAGAGCTGAAATGCTGGAGTTGGAGGAAACACCGAGGCTCCTGGCTACAAAGTGGACTGTGAGTGATTTTATTTCAATGCTCGCAACTTTCAGCTTGAAAGAGGATGGAGGGGGGAGTTTGTAACATCCCCCCTCGGAATGGAAAAAAGCGGCGTTTAAAAATGCTCCCCAGGCTTGGGGAAGCGGAGAAATCAACATCCGATTTTCTTAAACTATAAGTGAAAGTCTTTCCTGCATTACCTTTGGATACTTTGTATCGAAGTCTGGCAACAATGAGGAAATTTTTCGCTTGTTAACTCCCGGTGACTTCCAGATGGGCGGGGGAAGATGGCGTTCCTTTGTTCTCAGGAGACATACTTTTCTTGGAAAACTGCTGACATTCCCTTGTGCTCGGGACTGCCTTTCTCTTTTCACTAACGATTGCATGTAATTGATTAATTGGACCTTTCCCTGAAGTGCCTGCTTTTTTTCTTTTTATTTGATTGTTTTTAAGAACTTGGTTTCTCTCTGGATTATAATTAAATGACATTGTGACTTTGGTCACCGGAAACTGCTCCACCTTGACTCACTGACTCCTCTCCAGCAGACGCCATTTTACTGACAAAGACTTAAATCTTTCATTATGGCTTCAAAAAAGCAGACGCATCAAACCAAGATTACTTCGATGTTACCAGAAAAAACAGATGTGGACCCTAAATTATCAGCATTGAATGAGACTCTTCAGAACATCATGAAAGAAATTAAAGAAATGAGGAAGGACCATGTCAGTTCTAAATTAGAACTTTTGGAGGTACAGAAGAAATTAATGGAAAATACACAAAAGATCGATGGTCTGGAGACGGGGTTGGCTGGGACAAGGGAAGAGCTTAAAAGCTGTAATAATGAAATAGGGGATTTAGCTGGTCATATGTCTAGGATGGATTTTGAAAGGATGTCTTATTTTTTAAGATTTCAGAACGTTCCTGAGTCAACTGATGAAGATTTGACTGATTTAATGTGTACAATTTTAGCAGATTATATACAAAAGAGTAAAGAAGATATTAGGGGGGACATTGATCTGATATATAGAATAAATTCAGCATATGCCAGGATAAATGAAATACCCAGAGAGATACATATTAAATTTGTAAGAAGGTCAACAAGGGAAAGGATCCTGAGAGCGCAGAGAGACAGTCCTTTAATTTACCAGCAGAATGAGATTGCCATCTTGAAGCAGGTCCCGAAAAAGATTAGAGAGATAAGAAGGAAGTATTCCTTCTTGTCCAAAAGATTATTTAAAAAGGGGGTCTGGTTCAAGTGGGTGATGCCAGAGGGAATGTTGGTGTTCTGGGAGGGAAAGGGGGTGAGAATTAAAACAATTGCAGAGGCGGAAGCCTTTCTTAAAAAACATTCCTCAATCCTGGAGGATGAAAATGGGAGAGCAGAGGGTGCCGCGGCCCCGCCCACTGGGGGTCAGGGAGAGGAAGACACAATTGCCAAAAGACTTAGATCTCAAAAGTGACTTTATTTTTGTATTGTACAACTTTTGTTTGGATGTTTACACATGATTGTTAGCATAGATTTTACAATGATATATTTGTATTTCTTTCCGCTTTGTAGTGCAAATGAAAATTTACTGTATTAATTATATAATCTTTTATGAAGCCTCGGCTGGGGCCAATGACTCTGACATGGAGGTTCTCACAATGTCTTTATAATACCTTACTTACTCTTACCCTATTTGTATAAAAATTTGTAAAACTCAATAAAACTTTTTCAATTAAAAAAAAAACAAAGAATATGCGTCATCCTGTCCGCTTCTGCACATCGTAGGATCTTATCCAGGACCTGTTGGTTCATTGGGATTTCCTTTGACTTCCAGTATTGCGCGTATGTCATACATGCCGCTGTTGTGATGTGTATTAATAAGTACCATGCATCTTTAGGTACTTCTCTTGGCTTTATCCCCAACAGAAATATAACTGGGTCCAATTGAAAATCAAATCCTGTGATTTCTAACAACCAATTTTTGATAGTAGTCCAGTACCTTTTAACCTTTGGGCAGGTCCACCACTGGTGAAAGAAGGTGCCCCTGGCAGAGTCACATTTCCAACATTTGTCGGATGTAGCAGGGAACATTTTGGAAATCCTTGCTGGGGCCAGGTATTTAATCTTGGTTGAATTCCTTTTTGCTAAATAAACCATACTGAATTAAGCAGGCAATTCTATAGCTCAGGGGTGGAAAATTAATTATTCCAAGGGACCAAATGTGAAACTGGGACTGTTGTGGAGGGCCAAATCAATAGGGCCACTGGCATGGTCCTTGCTGTCGCCACCACCGAAGGCTGGACAGGGACAGCCAAAGGGCAGGATGTGGCATGCGGGCCATAGACAGCCCAGACCTGCAATGGCTGAATTTCAACAGGGGGAAAAAAATGCTGAATCTTACCTTGTAACACAAAGTAGCCAAATTTGAAGGAGATTCTTCCCTCACAGCTCTGATTTCTGCAGCTGGAACTAGAGCAAAGACATCTTGGACTGAAGTAGCCGTATCTGCCCAGAACTGGTCCCAGAAGGCATCGTCTGTGGCCTCTACGGGCTGAAAAACAAATAAAAATCAATTTGGGAAAACAAAAGCTATAAAATATTCATTTTGATATTCATTTATGATCAATATTCATACTGCTTAATATTTGATCTGGTAAGTATGTCAAGCTACCTCAAGATAATTTCTGCAAATACCTACTACAATATAAGGCTGAAAAAATATTATGTATATGCACCGGTATATGTATACGTATATAGTATACTGTAGCATGAAAGCTATCCAACATTCCAGACAGAATAAACATGAATGCATCATTAATACAATAAGCTACAATTGACCAGGAAAAAGTGTGTGTGTGTGGGGGGAGGTATTTTATAATGCAAGGGTGTTAGTAAAAACTAAAGACAAGATATGGTTAAAAATATCAGCCATGATTTTTTTAAAGAATAGATTTCCTATCAAAATGCCCCTTGGGAAAATTAATGAGATACAACTTTATATGCATAGATAGAGCAATATACAATTTTCTGCAAATTCACATTCAACTATGACTCAAGGACCACAAAATACTTACAATTACTTTTCAATTAGACAAAAGGTTGTCATCCTTTATAATAAAACTATGTAGCAGACATTTTATTACATTGAACAGCTCTAGCACTCTAGTCATTATGATTTAATGGAATGCATCCAATAAGCCAAAATACGAAACATATATTCTTTGGTTGATCTCTTTTCCCAGCATGATATAATAAGCATGCAACAGCTCTTGACTAACTGCAGTTATTTGAAATAATCATGGCTTTGAATTGTATTTAGGGACGATGAGTGAGAAGGAAATGTATGTTTGTTTAATTTCCTGACTTACATTTTTCTGAAGTTACGCTGCTATAAAAATGGAGGGTTGTTTAAAAGTAAGGCAAAACTTGTTTTAAGAGTTGGCTATGATGAAGGAAACTACCTTATCAAATAGGCAATATGTCATTAAAATAGAAATGGCAAAAGTAAAAGGAGGTAAGCAAAGTATAAACTAGTTGAGCAGGTTTTGTGGCTCTACCAAGTCTGGACGTGGCCAAGAGGATAATTTTACATATTGAAAAGAAATGTATCCTCCTGATTTTAAGGAGTGGAATTCAAGAAACGAGCCTGTTATCAATTTTTGACAAGTGTTTAATACTAAAAATGATGAAGATAAAGCAATATACAATCTAGATTTGATACTAAATAGCAATAGCAATTAGATTTATATACCTCTTCACAGTGCTTTATAGCATATTCTAAGCAGTTTACAGAGTCAGCATATTGCCCCCAGCAATCTGGGTCCTCATTTTACCAACCTCGTAAGGATGGAAGACTGAGTCAACCTTGAGTGGGTTAGGATCGAACTCTTGGCAGTGGGCAGAATTAGAATGCAATACTGCATTCTAACCAGTTGTTTCACTTTTCAATTGCTTTTAACCTATTTTAATTACTGTTATATATGAGGTTTTTAAAAAATTATATAAGCCCTACTATAATTTTTTGGTTGGTGTTTTAGTTGCTTGCATTTCAAATTGAATGCCTCCTCTTCAAAAGTTTTAAAATAGAAAAGCAGGTCCTGCAGTGACTTCGTTTTCCTGCATATTTCCAGTCCTTATGCCAATGTCTGACTGCTTCTGCCACCATCCTCAAACTATAAAATAGGTCCCTTTAAATTCCTTACCAGTAGACACTTAGTCACAGGTGATTGCTTTAATACAAGAAGTATTTGCACATTTAGCCAATGGGTAACACAACAAATCTGCATTCAGTACTTCTCATGAGAAAGGAGAGGAAGGGTGACATTTGAGATAGGTTGAGCACAAAAACACACCTATAAATGAATCAGTTATTTTTATAGGTCATCTGTGAAAGTAACAGGAGAGCAAAATGGAATGGACTGGAATTCAAGTTAGTGGAAGTGACTCCCAACTTTGTAAAAATAACCACTGTACAGTAAGTATTATTACAATAATTGGGGAGAACTATATTCCTTAAATATATCCATTTTTTGACATATACATTAGCTAACATGTTTTCAAATGACTGTTTTCAGTACAACCTTGAAGCAAATTGCAAAATATAACTTAGTGAGAGCAATCTCAAACAATTTAGACATTATTTTACTGAGCAGAAATGTTTTGTTTGATGAAGATAGTAATTTCTTTACTGCACAGTCTTTCCTTGGGCATAAGTGTTTGCTTTCTATTGCAATTAACTGTAAACAATAAAATCACAAATGTTAGGTTTATCCAACTATATTTTCTAAATCCCAATGCAGAAAAATGGCTAATTAGGTTTTTTGATCAAATTCAATTTGAAATCAACAAGATGTGCTATTAGAAGGCCAAAATCTGAAAGAGTAAGAAGGAAAATGTAGTTGTATAGCCTAGGAAACAACTCATTAATTTCTGCCAATACAATGATTTCTTCATTGCTAACACGATCTTCAGACAACCAAACTGGCATCTACTTACTTCAACTATATTATTGGCACAAGGTGATGGAACAGCTCAATTATAACAGCAAAAATATGGCTGGGCCTGACTATACAACTGATTTTATGCAAGTTCCAAGGTAAGCTAAAATAGAAGAACGAGGACAACAAATTTACACCAAGAACATCAGAAATAGTTTTGAAGTCCTAGACTTCATTGATAATGAACTAGGGGGACTATGGCACAGAATCAAAGTAGTTGTTAAAGGATGGATGTGATATGAGGCTATCAAAGATTAAGAAACAGAAGAAAACAAACTGGATGTTAGCAGAGATAGAGGAAATTGAAGAGGAGGAGGAGTAGAAAAAAATTAAAACTTCAGATAACAACTTTTTAAAAAGCAGAAAGCTATTATAAGAGATACGAAGCAGTACAATAACATCTGTAAAGACAACCAAAATAGAAACAGACAGGAAAAATAAGCATATCTTCCAACAGTTCTCCAAATTTAAGAGATTCCAACCAGAAATTGGCACAGTAAGCTAAAACACCCCAAGGATCATACATTAATTCATTCAAAGACACTACAGAAGTCAACATTCATTAAATCTAGTGGAAAGATAGTTAGATATTCCCATAACTGCAAATATCAAAAACATGCAGAAAATTTCTTGTGATGTTCTATGGCAATGAAAGGACTTTGATGAGGCAGGATGGAAAATATGCTTTTGAACTCTGGCTTGGAGAAGACCTCTAAGAATACCATTGATAGTCAAGAAAACAAACAAAAAATGAACCTTAGAACAAACCAATCCAGAGTTCTCCAAGGCACAAAAACCAGGTTCGAATTACCATGACTGGGATAATTATGTGAAGACCACGTCCATAATGTTGGGAAAGATAGATGGAAAAAAGATGACCGGCAACAAGCTGAATGGACTAAATTACAGTGCAAGTGAATGCAGTGTTGGAAGGCCTGAAAGGTTAGGTTAGAGACGACAAATCATTCAGAAGTGTATGTATCTGGTTGCTAGGATTCAGTGCCAACCTAATGACAGATAATCTCTCACCAAAGCCAGCTGAGACAGGACATTTCTCTAAATTACATGTACCAAAATATAACAGCTACAGCTGTTGGATCTAAAGCCACCATTCAATGAAACTATGGAAGATATAGGAAACATACTTTATATATCTGTGAACACTGAAAATGAAGAAATGCTTTAGATTTCAGTTTAGATTCATATTAACTCTAGTGTCTCATTAAAGCAGACATGTTTTTTAGACCTACATGTGATTGGGGGAGGGGGAGTCAATCTGCTTTCATGAGTAGCAGAGAGGTGTATTCTAAGTGAAGTAAATTTGTTCTTCAGAAACATTTTCAAACACTAATAATGTACAGCATAATCCTATACATGTCTACTCGGGGCCTAATAAAGTTATTTCTAGCTGAGTAGATAGCAGTGACTTTTTGTGAAGAAAAGGCTTAAGTAAACAGCGTTACATGAAATTAAATACAGTAATCAAAGATGGTTTTGGAAAATACCAAGGATTCTGTTTTTCAAATATTTTTAGGTAACCTTCACCTTGTTTACTCAGAGGATGTGGACAGAAACCCTGGAAAACCAATAATCAACCCTCTGTGTACCTGATCCTTCTCTGACCTCAAAGATAAAATCACTGTAGTTGAATCTCCACATGAGGTAAGATAACTGCTCCATGAAACTGAAGCAGACAACTGAGATCATTAAAATCATTTGGATCCTCTGAGTTGAATAATGGCAGTCTTGTTAAATGTGATATATGAGCAGGTATGATAGTGCAGCTCTAGGCTTTAAGAGGCCTCACAACATCAGACATCTTCTGGATGACAAATGGGACCCAGATTGAGAACCACAACCCTTTCATTCTATGGCCCCTTCAACAAATATAGTATCAGCTACAGTATCAACAGCTATCAACATGGAGATGATAAATATTTTTTCATTTCCATCTGACAAAATTCATGCTGGACTCCTAACATAACCCAAGCAAAACAAAAGTGCTTCCACTAAGAATTCCATCTAATACGAGTTTGGATTTGCTGTATTGTCTAGCTTTGATCTATTATAATAATTCCCTAAAAGAGCAGGTCTAGAGGGAGAAGTGTTCTGTTAAACGCAGGTAATATCAGTAGCAAGAACATTTATTCCCTAGGTTTAGCTAGCTTTTCCTGATGAAGTTGGATTCTTGCTCTAGTTATTAATGATCGAATCACGTCTGGATTGTACTGCTGTAATAGACTCTGCAAGCACTCACCTTGCAACAACTACAATCAATGTGTAACGTTGCAACCAAAGTACTGGTACTAATTCACGTCAGACCTCCAGAATATATGGTAGCAATCTTGCTTGACCTGCACAGCCTGCCAGTTGGCTTGTGAACTCAATTTAACATTCTGGTTTAACCTCTAATGATCTTAAAGGTTTGGGCTAGGAATAATTTATTTGTCTACTATTGCTTTTATCTTGCTGCAATCATATTCAGCCTCTTTGGTGGTTCACAATATTGGGGGGGGGGGGGGGGACAAAAATTAAAAGACAAAAATATACATCACAGATAGCATCCCAAAGCTGGGACAACTACATTTGAAAACAAATGAACTACTCATAGAAGGCTGTTCCAGAGAAAAGGGGAAAAAGTACCTCAAGGCATCGGTGTCCTTGAACATCTGAAAATGAAGATAACTAGCTGCTTCTCCCAGCATAATCAAAGGGGTTGGACCTATCCATCCTGAAGATAACCTGGATCCAAGCCACCAAGGCTTTATTGAATGATTTTTAAAAAATCACCTGAAAGCTGATAGGAAGCCAATGCAAGGCTGCAAAATAGGAATTATATGGGCCCATCAGCAGGCATCTGGGAGAACCTAGGCTACTACATTGCATGTCAATTGAAGAACTTCCAGGTAGTTTTCAAAGGCAGCGTGTTGCAGTAATCTATATACATGACAGTGACCTGGGCTCTTATCAACTATCCTCTTCCCTACATTCCTTTCATTTCACTGGAAACCAATATTCAAATCTTATCCCAGAGAGTAACACCTCAAATTAGAACCTTTGCTGTATAGCAATACTACCTAGATTTATATACCGCTTCACAGTGCTTTACTCTTTAAGCAGATTACAGAGTCAGCCTATTGCCCCCAACAATTTGGGTCCTCATTTTACTCACCTTGGAAGGATGGAAGGCTGAGTCAACCTTAAGCCTGGTGAGATTTGAACTGCCAAATTTGCAGGCAGCTGGCAGGCAGCAGAAGTAGCCTGCAATACTGCAATCTAGCCTGTGCACCACCGAAGCTCATGGCATTTGATTAATGGAATGCCTTCAGAGGTGTCTTCAATTTTGCTTTTTAAAAACTGAAAAGCAAGGGTACTCACTAAGACATTGCTTGACATTCATCTCTGTATAGCGGTTTATCTTTACGACCTTGTTTTCTCAGAAATATTTTATTATCTAATATTAGTCTCTCATGGCTGCTTTAAAAAAACCCAACCAATCAGGAGGCTATTTTGCTATACGTTTAATATTCTCTTTTCACTATTATGTAAAGAATGGCAAGATACATATTTTTTAAATAATTAAGAAATTAGCTGTAAGAAATAGACTTAACTCAGCAATTATTGATATTAAGAAGTAAAAAGAATACTGCTGTTTCTAAATGCAATTCTTACAAACAAGACACGTTAGCAAGTGATTCAGGAATGTTATCCATTGTGAATATATTATCTGAATAAGCACTTGCAGGTGTACTAACTGCCTTGTTTATAAACATAAAATACATTTTTAAAATGCCAATGTGGGTTTCAGTTGCTTTAATAATTTCCAGAAAAACAAACTACTAAGTGAAATCCATATGGGAACAGGATACATCTGTGAAAAGAAGAGAAAAAGGACCTTCCTTTTTAAACAGGAAAGCAGGCTGCCTCAGTGCTGGATGTTCAGATAATGGAAAATTAAAAATAGGACAATGAAGATGCTTTAGTTTGGATGTTGAAGTTCTGAGTTCAAATCCTTGCAAAGACAATTCAGTTTAATACATACTATTTTTCACAAATTGTCAGAAGCTATAATGTTGTTTGGTTTGATTTGTTTTGATTTAGCACAATCTGCAAAAACAGCCAAATCACTGTCAAACTAAACCTAACCTTGAATAATAGCATTATTTTTGTGGCCTTTGAATTACAGACTTCAGAATAGTTTAGGTGTCTTTTAAAATAATACTTTTCAAATTAACTAGTTTTATTATGACAAAAACAATAACTCAACGGAAAAATAAGGGTTAAGTATTCATACAAGTTGTACATTGTGTCAAACAAAACAGTAAGTGTTATGTACTCACAAATTCAATTATGTTCACAAGACTAGAAAGCAAGTTTAGGTTTGCAGTCGGATATTTGAAAATATTATAATTGTTTATTTTAATAGGTGAGGTTACACAAAGGCAAATAGGGTGTGTACATATGTACACTGACTGTTATATACAGTGGCTCGCATCTGTCAGCCAGTGTGAGAGCAGGAAAGCACGATTTTATTTTTATTTTGGCCAAATAGTCAAGAACAACAATGTCAAATTTGTAATTAATTGTATAACCAGCTTTCACAAAGTATTCCTAATTAGAAAACTAATAATACACAGGCTAAATACAGAATTATAATTAAACTAGAAATAATTAAATATCATCACTAAATAGCAGAAAGTTCTAAAGCTTCCCATTATAGAGTAGATTACATCTGGAAACTGAGGCAAAAATCCTTTAAGAGAAGACTCGCAAGAAATATTCCTCCCAGATTGAAGTGCCATCGAAGTTACTGCTGAATTACATGGAATGAAATTCCATGGAATATCACAGAGAGTAATAAAATGGACAGAAAAGAAACAAAAATTATCAGCAAGTCTATTTCTAAGTAAAGTCCTGCTCAATTTCATTGTAATTTTAGTACAATGACAATAAAGATTATTATTATTATTGACCTTCTTCAATAGAGTTGATTAGCTTAATAAGCTACCCATTCCTAGCTGAATTTGGTTTATATTTGGTTCCTGTTGACCGGGGAAAGTTTTAGAGTACGGCATAAAGCTATATTTTAATATATCAGCTCACTTGCATTAATAATAATAATAATAATAATAATAAAACTGAATTTATTAACCGCTCCCTCTCCCCACAGGGACTCGGGGCGGTGCACAGGGAGAATAAAAACCATAAATATACAAAAATACATACAATTTAAAACAGATTAAACAAACACCTGTGCTAAAATCCCATTAACTAAAAATCCCCACTCAATATAAATAAACAATTAAAAAACCCATAGAGAGAGAGACTACCCTAGGCCGGCCAGGCGGAAAAGATGTGTCTTTAGTTTCAGGCGGAAGGAGCGGAGGTCCGTGGTCGTTCTAATATCGGGGGGAAGGTCGTTCCAGAGGGCCGGGCCCGCCACAGAGAGAGCCCTTCCCCTGGGCGTCGCCCGCTGACAAAGTCTAGTGGACGGCACCCGGAGAAGTCCCTCTCTGTGGGAGCGAATCGGCCGTGAGGATGTGTGAGGCAGGATCCGATCCCGCAGGTAGCTAGGTCCCGAGCCATGGAGCGCTTTAAAGATGATAACCAGCACCTTGAAGCGCACCCGGAAGACGACAGGCAGCCAGTGCAGCTCGCGCAAGAGCGGTGTTACACGGGTAAACCTAGTGGTTCCCATAATTGCTCGCGCGGCTGCATTCTGAACTAACTGAAGCCTCCGGGTGCACCTCAAGGGGAGCCCCATGTAGAGGGAGTTGCAGTAGTCCAGTCGGGATGTCACGAGGGCATGAGTGACTGTGCGAAGGGCGTCCCGATCCAATAGGGGGCGCAATTGGCGAACCAGGCGAACCTGGTAAAACGCCCTCCTGGCCACGGCTGTCACTTGCTCTTCCATAGACAGCCGGGTATCCAGGAGGACTCCCAAATTGCGCGCCCCATCCACAGGGGCAAGATGTTCGCCCCCTATGGCCAGCGTTGGAGAAAGCTGGTTGAATCGGGCAGCCGGAAACCACAGCCACTCGGTCTTGGTCGGGTTGAGCCCGAGTCCGTTACTTCCCATCCAGATCCGCACGGCTTCCAGGCACTGGCACATCACCGCTACGGCATCGTTGGGGTGGTTTGGGGTAGATATATACAGCTGAGTGTCATCAGCGTAGAGATGGTACTCTACCCCAAAACCACGGATGATCTCACCCAGCGGCTTCATGTATGCATTAAACAAGAGAGGCGAGAGGACCGACCCCTGAGGCACCCCACATGTGAGGGGTCTCGGGGTCGACCTCTGCTCTCCTGCCAACACAAATTGCGATCGGCCAGAGAGGTAGGAGGAGAACCACCGTAAAACGGTGCCTCCCACCCCCAACCCCCCCAGCCGATGCAATAGGATACCATGGTCGATGGTATCGAAAGCCGCCGAGAGGTCTAATAGGACCAGGATGGAGGAACAACCCCCATCCCTGGCCCTCCAGAGATCATCCACCAACGCGACCAATGCCGTCTCGGTGCTATGCCCGGGCCGAAAGCCGGACTGGCGCGGATCTAGATAATCAACTTCCTCCAGGTGACGGGGAAACTGTTGTGCCACCACACTCTCGACAACCTTCGCCAGAAAGGGAAGGTTGGAGACGGGACGATAGTTGGTTAAAAGAGCTGGGTCCAAAGAGGGCTTCTGCATTGATAGTTTATGAAGGAAATGCCCTTTCTTTATAATTAAATTCAAACAATGTAGCCTGGTTCTGTTAGAGAAATGTAAATAAATGAGTGAAGTGATGCTGAGCCTTATGTAATTCAATATATTTTATCTTAGTTTCCATCCTGCCCGCCTCCTTTTTTCCTTTTAAATAAAAAACACCATTCTATGTTTTATTTTGTTTTGTTGTTGTTGTTGTTGGTGTTTGGATCATAACTCTCATAATTTCAACAAATCCTAATAGAGTTCCAGCAAGTATTAGTTAACACTGCTTTACCTTCTCACAGTATTCGACAAACCCTAGTACTTTTACTGCAGTTATCTATTTTAGTTATATGTGGCATTTAGACTATTGATTGACAAAATGCTTGTAGTTTTATAGGTCTCAACCAGATTTTAATCCCTGTATTTTGTTAATTTTAAATTAGAGTAATAATTTTACTTAATTTTATTCTATTATTTTTCTTAATTTTTACTTTAGGAGAACTGTTATGTAAACAGTTTTATGCTGGCCTATAATCAAAACAAACCATTAAATGAAATCAATTGAAATAGAATAGAATAGAATATTTATTTCTATAACCGCGTCCTCTCCCCGAGGGGACTCGGAGCGATGCACAGGGAGAAATTAAAACAACATAAAATATATACATACATAAATACAATAAAAACAAATTAAATCTAACTATCCCTGCACTAAAATTCCCATTTTAAAATTAACATTTCCTAACCCCTGAGGTAGAGACTAACCTAGGCCGGCCAAGCAGAAAAAGTGAGTATTTAATTTCTGACCGAAGGAGCGGAGGTCCGTAGTTGTTCTAATGTCGGGGGGAAGGTCGTTCCAGAGGGCTGGGCCCGCCACAGAGAAGGCCCTTCCCCTGGGCGTCGCCCGCTGACAAAGTCTAGTGGACGGCACCCGGAGAAGTCCCTCTCTGTGGGAGCCAATCGGCCGGGAGGATGTATGGGGCAGAATCCGATCCCGCAGATAGCTAGGTCCCGAGCCATGAAATGATAATTAAAGAGTGTGGTTCATAAGTTTAGTGCTGTATCTTAACAGAGATCTTTTGGTGACTGGCTCAAACAAAAATCTTCTAGGAGTGCCCTTCAAGTATGTACATATAGGTATTTCTACCCACTTTTCCTCATGGCATTCTTCCCACACTTGTTCATTTCAAAATCAGCAAACTATAGTATTTCAAATTATTTTTGAACATCAGCAAAGACAATCATGGGGCAAGTTAAAAGTTTAAAGCTAAAGTTTATATCATGATTGCAATTCTTACGGTAATTTATTAACCCATAGTAAAGTTTAACTGAACTCAGTAGGTTGTTCTTTTGGCCAGATTCACCCACAATTATTTTTCGCCTTTTACCATTTGGAGGTACATAATACAAAAAAATATATTAGCAGGAGTAAAAAAAAAACACCTGACAAAATATTTTTTCTATCCTTGTTTTATTTATATTCCACTTCTCATTCAGGAGCTCAAGGTGACACATATTTTACACTCCCTATTTTTTCCCACAACAGGCTTCTGAGGTAGATTGTATTGAGACCGTATGACTCGGCCAAAGAGCTCAAATTAACTTCTATGGTTGAAGGTGGGCTAGAACCTGAATCTCTCCATTCCTAGACTAATGTTTTCAATGCTCCACACATTGGCTCTAAGGTTACATTATTAACTTCTACTTTTCTGTTCTCTTGCCTCTCCATTCTTTGTTCAAACTCCAAGATATTTAACAAATACATAACAAAAGCAAAGAATTATGAGAGCTTCAGGATTCTTTACTGGATTTTAGTTATGAATTTATATATTATAAATTTTATAAATTAGATTTTAAATTATAAAAGATAATTTAAATGTTTATGTTTTCCCTAATATTGCAAGTTCCGCCAATGCATCTATTTGACTATGTATGTTTATTCATTTTTCACTATACAGATAATCCTGAACTTACAACAAAGATGGTATTCAACAGGTTCTGACCAGTTCTGGAGAACCGGTAATGGAAATTTTGAATAGTTCAGAGAACAAATAAATACCACCTTTGACTAGTCCCGCCCCCATCTATTCTCTGCCTCCCGAGTTCCAGCTTATTGGAAGGAAATGGGGATTTTGCAATATCCTTCCCCTGGAGTGGGGAGGAAATGGAGATTTTACAGTATCCTTCCCCTGGAGTGGGAAGGAATGGAGATTTTACAGTATCCTTCCTGTGCCATGCCCATCAAGCCTTGTCACACCCACAGAACCAGTAGTAAAAATGTTTTAATCCCACCACTGATTTACAAGCATTTGTTCAGAAACTGTTTGGATTTACATCAGCACTAAAAGTATTATTAACAGCCACTTCTTCCACTTATGACCATAGCAGCATTCCTATGTTCCCATGATGAAAATTTGGGTGCTCGGCAACCTTCATATGTTTATGATGGTTGCAGTCTCCCGGGGTCATGGGATCACCATCTGTGATCTTTTCAGTGGCTTCCAACAAGTAAAGTCAATGAGGAAAGCCAGATTTGTTTGATGACAGATTGATTCACTCAACTGTGATGAGACTGATTCACTTAACAACAGTAACAAAAAAAGGTCGTAAAATTAGTCATGACTCACTTAAGCCTTAGATTAGCAACATAAATTCTGGTCCCAATTGTGGTCATAAGTTGAGGACTACTTATAAAGCTACCACAAAGTCCTTTCAGCAGAAAAGAATGCAATGTATTCAGCTGCAAGTAAATATTTTCCAGGTATAGTCTTATTGAAGTAAATATATTTATCAGCGCTATGGAAACTGCTTTAATTTCCCTCATCTAGTGCCCAAGGTAAGTCCAAGTTTGAAAATACACGGACCTATGTAAAAGTCAAGGTAGATATTAAATGCTTCTGGAAAACACAACCTGTTCTATGAGATTGTAAGCATTACTTACCACTTTTGCAACTGTTCTCAAACAGTGAAACCTGATCTTTAAACAAATTAGGGAAGAAGTGACCTGGCATCAGGTGCACAGGAGAAAGCAAAAAAATAGTTTTTTTTAATGATCACTCAGCTTCCTTAAGGAAAAGATATTCTTTTGTTGCGAACCCTAACCGCCCATAAATTTAAGACAGAAATTAAAATTGACATTTTGAAATTAATCTCTCTGCATTACTTCACTGTAACTGCCTCTCAGAATGGTAACTAAATTTAAGCATTTGTAATTACTTGTATTTTGAACCAAGAGTTCCACAAGGTATGTAGTTCTATATGTTCCAGATTCACATTTCAAACTTTTTAGACACAGAACTAGATTTTTTTAAGTGACCAGTTCTCATTCCTCAAATACAAAGTAAAGGCCTTTCTTTAGCAACCAGCACGTTAGACTTTCCAACCTGCTTCTATACTGTGTAGGATGTTTCTGAAGTTGTAACAGCTGTTGTGCTTGCCAGGACTGTTCTCAGTAAACTCTGCTAGGTTTTGCCTGTAGGCTACTAGTTATTACTTGATAATTTTTTCTCCCTGATAATACCTCTGTGCCCCTGACATCAGCCTCAGGCCCTAAGCAATTTTTATTCTCCAAGCTTCCAGGGGGGAAAATAGAAATTATTAGATTGTTAAGAATAAATAATGGAGCTCAAGGCAGCTTACATGGGAATATCATTAATGTGTTCCCGTGAGAACAACATTGAGGAGTAGATTAGGCTGAGACATACAGTAGCAACTGATCAGCTAGTAAGTTTCTCTGGCTGAGGATTTGAACCTGAGTTTTCCCCGGTTCTAGAACATTTTAATCACTTTTTCACTCTGAAAGATCCAACATAGCTCAGCAAAATATAGATACAATAGATGCCATCAACACAGTTCCATGATTCAGAGAGAGGCAAAGACTTGCGTTTCAATTCTACCCATGTTGTGATTGTTATTTTGGCACATATCTGGCTTTCTATCAATTGCACAGCGTTACTAAAAGGCTACCTTGCCGATTTTCACACTGTTTTCCTTGCATCTCATTCTAACCGGTTCTCCCACTACAGTCAGGTGGATACTGTTCTTAGGCCTAAAATCCTGAAAGCTCTTAATGAAAGCCCAGGTAGCTTAAGGTCTGAACTTCAGGAGAGCCATAACGGATGGAGGGCTCCACCGATGTGTGGGGGTGCCACCTGAGGTAGCAGGTAGCAAACTGGAAGCCTATGGAGTCGAGATGCTGCAGGCAAAAGGTTGGCAACCCAACACTGGGTTGTGGATGGCCGTGCCCGTCAAGGCTCAGCCATGTCTCATGAACCAAAGAAACAGGGTTTCTTCTGAACCATCGCCAGCTCTTCTCCAAGGCGTCCCCGAAGCCAATATCCCAGAGCGGCGGGGGAAAGAGATCCTGTTGCGACCCCAGCCGAAAGTCACCCCCGCGGTGCTCGCTTCTGATAAAATGCCCTGGCATTTGTACCATGAGATACCGCCCAAGCCCCCCCCCCTCAAAAGGCCTCCCCCCCCCCCCCGTTGCCCACTGCCCCCCGGGTGCCCCGGCTGTAAAGCAGCGACCTGGGCCGGGCTGTTTTTGCAAGCCGCTCACCTGGGTCTTAGTGGTGAGCTGGATCACAGCCTTCCTGAAGTTGAGCTTGGAGTCGGCGTTACCCATCCTCCCGCACCAGGATCCGGGTCCGCTTCCCTTCCCTTGCTCTCTCCGGGTCCGCTCCCGCCTTGCTCTCTCGCTCGCCGGCGGTCTCTCACTGCGGCGGTAGCCGTGCCCTCCTTTTCCTCCTCTGCTGCTGCCGCCGCCGCCCGTCCCGCTAATCTCCCTCGTCCTCGCCCCCTCTGCCGGACGCGGTGGGCTCCATCAGCGCTGCTCCGTCCACCTGCTCCCTGCAGGCTGGCTGGTCTCCTCCCGCTTGTCAAAGGCAGCTGAGGCTATTCCCGGCGTTTGATCCCGCCTTCCCTGGGCGTCAGAGGCGCGGCTCCGCCTCGCTTTCGCTCAGTTGCACGGCAGCCGCCTCCTTCCTTCGCCAGGGCTCTGGAGAGCCGCCGGCTGGTTCCTCTCTGCTGGCAGGCCAGTCCCGCTGGGTCGAGCGCCGTTTCTCCTTCCCCACCGGCGAAGGCGTCTCTTCGTCGCCCCTTCAACGCCGCTGTCGCCTCGTCCGAATCCGCCCCACCACCACCACCACCGATCCGTCTCGGATACGGCCTGTGGCTTTTTCCCCTCGCTGCCTGCCTCTCGGCGGCTCCAGTTAGTCGGAAATCCGTGTTTTAAAGCGAGCCAGCTCAGGTCGGCGGGAGGGGAAACGCCGTTCTACAAGGTCCCTTCTTCCCCCGCATTTTTTCTTGGCTGTTTGCCCTTAAAACAGACCCTTAGGCATTGCCTCCTTTTAGACACACTGGTTTTGCACGCGTTATTTAATTCTTAATTTTATACACTTTAATCATGCTCATTCGTCGAGGTTTCATACCCCATCTCTTGCTCTTCTCTCCTCCCATTCTTCCCAACCAGCACCAGCCTGTGAAGTGGGTAGAACCGGGCTGCGAGACGGTGACTACCCCAAAAGTGATCTTGCAATGCTGGAAGTGGCTTTGAAGCTAGGTCTCCTCCGGGCCAGTCCAAACCCTTTTATCTTGATTTTTTAAAAAAATAAATTGATACCTTTCTATTCACACTAACTCCATAAAGTTTATCCAGAGTGGGTCTATAATAGGAACGCAGCAATTCACAAGTCTCTCACACAAACAAGCATATTTTTTTTGTATTTGACAATAACAACACAATGGCAATAAAATAACTCCGTTTGCCAGCCTTAATTGTGTGCAAAATTTGCCAAGCGAGACAGCTTCCACACTGTACCTCAGAGGAAACATAAAGTCTGTAAAATGATCCCTCACTTCCTTTCATTAGCCTCTCCTTGACATCATTTATTTATTGCTTCATGCCTTCTCCCTCCCTCCCAGCACAATATTCAATGAGGACACTTTAAAACCTTATTCTCTTTATAATTCATTCTCCATGTGTTTACACATATCTGGATTGTTAATATGAAGTTATGTTTTTCCCCTTTTAAATGTTTAAATTCTAGTTATTAAAGATCATATTTTAAGTATAAACATATATTAGACACTTGGTTGCAATTCTAATTACCTTAATTGAAGGAAGTGCAATCAATGTCTGTCTGTCTCTCTCTCTCTCTCTTTCTCTCTGTGTATGTATGTATATGGGGTCCCACTGCAGAATATCAAATGAAATATGGTAATTTTTAATTTGCCTTTTCTCAATAAAAGTATTCAAAGTGGCTAGTAAAAATATGCAAATAAATTAACAGTTATTAAATATTAAAACTAATCAATTAAAAACCCCATTTAATAAAATCACATTAACTGGAAGTGAATGGCACCCCTTCCCAGCTTGACATTTATATTAATAATAAGTTAGCCCTAGCAAGACACTGAAATCTTAAATAAAAATTGTTACAAGAAAGATTATAGGACTAGGTAGGAATGATTTCTATGATGGTGATTTTAGCTTTCTTAGTCTTTGGCTTTTAGTGAAATGAGGAAAAAACTAGGATCTTACTTATTGACAGTTACTAGCAAGTTTCTCAATATGAACATTCTTTGTTACATTGGCACTGAGCATATATACTGTATCCCACCAAAAAATTGTAATTACCCAACAAAATTTACTGCCTTCCTTGAACTATAGCTAAATCAGATGCTTTCCCATCAACTAACTCCATTAGGATTTATAATTAGCCCTAAGGACTGTTGAATCTACAAACTCTATGAATTTTGGTCACTATATTAATTTTTTTGGGGGGTACAAGAAATATTTTTGAGGATTCAGTCAAGCAAGAGACTCTTAACATGAGATTTGCTGCCTTGGTTAAGATAAAAAAATGTGGGAATTTCAGCAATTAGTCAGAATATGTATTGGGATGAAAACCTTAACTAATCAATTCAGGGGGGGAAACTATCAGATAAAATCAGAGATACAGAGACACAATGATACATTAATTCAAATCTGCTTGGGCACAATGAGAACATGATTATTTTGTCTCTGATGGTTTTGTTGGACTGTATGGATAGGCATCAATAACCATTGTCATCTTTTTCCAGCTTCCAGGCAAGGTTTAAATGATCATAAACCTCAGAAATACCTTCACTGTTATGTAAAATACTAGCAAGGCAATTGGCCTGAACTTAGACATATGGCTGAATTCACTTCCATTCAGTTGGCATCTTAAAACTACAAACAATATGCCTGTTATCCATGTCTACTGCCAATTGTGTATGGCTCTTTCCAATTACAAAATCTTTGTTTTCTCTAGGAATATTAGGCTGTCAGTCCTTGCTGAAGGATCAGCTACCGTACTTCATGCAAGCCTTCCTACAAGTGATCTTGTGATCTCATCACTGCCAGGATGACCAACATCGATATATATCAAGCCTAGTTTTCCCCCAGAATTTCCCCTCCACATGACCATCTAACATAAATGCCTAGCTTGTTAGATCATTCTCTGTGATAGCATTAATCAGGTCTATGGCTTTTTATTTGCAATTTCCAGGCATATTGAAAATGCCCCCTATTTTCCATTGATTCCTCCCGGTCCTAGAATGCCCCCCTCTACTCATTCCCACATCTTGGCGAAGCATTTGTAGTATAGCTTATTTTAGACTTTTGAGTTCTTTTGGAAGGCCACCAAGACACAAAACATTTGGGGAAGATAATATACAACAATCATGTACATTGTCTCCTTTCACAGTTCCATTTGCAAGACTCTCACAACTGCAAGCTGTCCAATTGGCTGTGCAATAAAGCTTCTGCACCTGCCAATAGTTCTGATCCTGAGCATTAAGCAATGAAGTTGAAGAAAAGACTTCTCTTTCCTCTATCTCAAGTCAGGAAGGGCGAGAAGTGGGAATTTCTGAAATGGGGGGAGTTCTTAACAAAATTGCAGAGATGGAAACAGTGTCCCCATTCCTGCTGGCTTGACTGAGGAGGTCTGAAAGGGGCAAGATGGAACCTGGAGAAGGGAACAGAGTGAAGGTTGAGGTTGGAACCAATGGTTCTCAAAGGGCAGATGGCCATTATGTTAAGCATGCAAAAACCGCTTTGCTTCAGAGCCAAGTACTATGCCAAGAATTCATTAATTTATGGAAATAAGAGAAAAAAATGACTATGTTTAAAACACTAAAGTGTTTTACACTTGCAATCATCTATTTTGTGTAGCTTTATTCTTGTCTTTATTATTTAACAATAAAGATTCTAATCTACCCTAGAGTTGTCTTTTGAGATTAAACTAAGCCATGAAGCTAAACCATCTGATCTGAGATTTATTACTGAGCCAGCAAAGTTAATTTAGTTTAAATTTTAACTTGGTTAAAACTAAGTTTGGCACACTTTTGAAGTGGTTTTAAGGTTGAATGCAAGGCTTTGAGGGCACATGTGCTTCTTGGCTATCAGTTATGCACCTCTATCCTAAATCTTAGGGTTACTTAGTCTCATTTTTTCTTTTTTCCTCCTTGCTTTTGCCCTTCATTGTAATTCTTAAAATAAATCTCAGTTACATCATCCAGCATTACCATATTTCATTAAATGCTTCTACTGAAATTATGGGATTATCCAGGACAATGAAAAAGCTTTTTATCCAATACTAAATATCTCTGCATTGTATTCAAGCATTTGAATAAAGGTGCTTTTAATACTTTCAAAGACTTCCATAGACTAGGTTCCAGTATAGCCATAATGTAGGACCAAATTTGAAATGCAAATTTTATGTATTAAAGAAAGCAAATCATGGTCTCATGAGTGAAAAAACCCTGTCAATTAAAATAGACACCAAATTGGGGAATATTAGGTCTATCGACATCATTATGTTGACATCATTATGTCAATTTTGTATGCATGAATAAGTAAATCTACTTACATACCTCTCAGGATTAAAGCTGTTTAGCCTGAGTTAGTGAGGCCCTATCCTCATTCATACAATTGTGCATGAGCCCAAACTTTCTCCTCACTCATACGTTTTCCTCATTTCACTCCCAACCCAGGAATGATGAAGCCTATAGGTATCCTTAGTCTTTCTCCCATTATGCCTACCGGGTCCGCCTGGTTCATCAGTTGCGGCCCTTATTGGACCAGGACGCCCTTCGCATAGTCACTCATGCGCTCGTGACATCCCGTACTGTAATGCTCTCTACATGGGGCTCCCCTTGAGGTGCACCCGAAGACTGCAGTTAGTCCAGAACGCGGCCGCGCGGGCAATTATGGGAGCTCCTAGATGCTCCCATGTAACACCGCTCTTGCGCGAGCTGCACTGGCTGCCTGTGGTCTTTCGGGTGCGCTTCAAGGTGTTGACTATCATCTTTAAAGCGCTCCATGGCACGGAACCTAGTTATCTACGGGATCGCATCCTACCCCATACATCCCTTCGGCCGATTCGCTCCCACAGAGAGGGACTTCTCCGGGTGCCGTCCACCAGGCAATGCCAGCGGGCGACGCCCAGGGGAAGGGCCTTCTCTGTGGCAGGCCCAACTCTCTGGAACGACTTACCCCCCGAACTGAGAACGACCACGGACCTCCGTTCCTTCCGCCAGAAACTTAAAACTTATTTTTTCCAACAGGCCGGCCTGGCCTAGTTCACACCACCTAGCCTATAGTCTGCAGCTAAATTGTTTTAATTGGTTTTTAGGGATACAGTTTTAACTTATTTAAATTTTTTAGCACAGGGATACTAATTTAATCTGGTTTTTAATTTTTGTATATTGTTATGTTTATATATGTTTTTTAAATTGCCTGTGCACCGCCCCGAGTCTCTTCTGGGAAAGGGAGAGGTATATAAATTTAATAAAAGTTCAAAAAAAGTTCAAAATGCCAAATAACAAGCACAAGGTGTGGGAAAAAAACCTGTTATGCTTTATAGTACAACCTGTTATCTTGGAGATGAGGTTAAATGATCTATTTTAGGCATATTTTGAGTTTTAGGAACCATAGATATTCCCTTCTGGTCACTGGCCAGCCTCTGTTGCAGGCAATATTTTTTCCAATAATTTTCTTCCAGTATTTCCCATCTCCTTGGCAACTTTTTAATAAGTTTTTTTAAGTTACTTTTGTTTTCTTCAAAGGACAATGAATAATACCTAATTTATAAATATATCTAATTTGTTTCTATAACATTTTTCTATTTTCAACTATAAGCAAGATTCAATTCAGAAAAATATTGCAAAAAAATATTGGCTGCTGCAGACGTTTAGTGACTAGAAGGGAATGGGAACATCCATGGTTCCCCAAACTCCCCACACTCAGTCTTAGAAATTCACTTAGTTACTCTTGTGCCAGTTAATCTCTCTCAGCCTAACCAATACAGGTAGTCCTCAATTTATGACCACAATTGAGCCCAAAACTGATGTTGCTAAATGAGAAATGTGTTAAGTGAGTTTTGCCCCATTTTATGACCTTTCTTGCCACAGTTGTTAAGTGAATCACTGCAGTTGACAAGTTAGTAATCTGGTTGATAAATGAATCCGGTTTCCCCATTGACTTTGCTTGTGAGGTGGTTGCAAAAGGTGGTTGTACATAACCTTGGTACACAGTAACGGTCATAAATATGAACCAATTGCCAAGCATCTGAATTTTGATCACATGAACACAGGGATGCAGCCAAGGCCGAAACTATGAAAAACAGTTGTAAATCACATTTCTCAATACTGTGGTAACCTTTAGCAGTCACTAAACAAACTCTTGTAAATCAAGGACTACCTGTATTGCAGGTGGCTGCTGAGATTATAAAATGAAGATCCTATGAATTCTGCCATGAGCTCTTGGAAGAAAGGCAGGATATAAAATAAATTCAATTAAGTAACAAATCATGAGAAGTGGATCCTGTCTTCAAGGACAAAAAACCACCCCCAAAAATCATTTGACAGAAAGGAGTAGAACAGATTAGTTTGACATTTGAATGGTTAGCGACATTATTCCTACAATCAGTCCAGTTGAAAGTAACCAAGTCTTCCATTTGTAATTTATTGCTGTTTTTCTTTCTTTCCACAAAAGGGCCTTTAAATAGAAAAAGACGTAAGATTTGCACAATGCCTTTTATCTGATGGTGCTAGGATCCTCTGCCTGGCTCAGGCCAAAGTAGGCTTTGCCATGCCAAGAGAGAGATGCCATTGTTCTTATGGCTTGTAGTAAAACGACAGAAAATGCCTTCCAGTTACACTTCAGGTTAGCTAATAAGAGG
Organism: Rhabdophis nuchalis; assembly: GCA_039707465.1. NCBI lineage: Eukaryota > Metazoa > Chordata > Lepidosauria > Squamata > Natricidae > Rhabdophis > Rhabdophis nuchalis. The sequence goes on along the minus strand of CM077646.1, from coordinate 141,355,932 downwards.
GTGGGGTTTTGTTGTTGTTGTTGACATCTTTGAAATAAAGATCCTCACAAACTAACAAAAAAAGACCCCAAAAAAGCTTCAGTAATAAAAGGTGGTTACGAAACATGTTCTTCTTCTACTTAGGGTCATTTATGTATGGAGAAATACAAGGCTAAGAGCATTTAGTTTGTGCTACATTTCAAGAAGGTATGAGGTTCCCAATTAAGAACACTTTCAAGCCGAATATTTGCGATTTAGGTAGGTTTTTTTGACACAAATGAGGCCAAATCTCTCGGGCTAATTAATTCTGCTGATCTATATAATGACCCTCTATTTCCATTTTTTTTAGAAGGGAAGCAAAGGCACGTCAATGTAGTAGGCTGACCTGGGCCCACAGCTTGGATTTGATTTCTAAAAGAAAAGGGACTTCTGAGGTCCTGCGTACATTTGATTTACTCCGGAGAATGAAGCTCTCTAGCCCCACATACAAATACTCTCTACAATACTCGCAACGAAGACACTTTTTGTGTGAGTTGAGAAAAAAAAAATACGAAAAAGCCAGACGCTCACGCTCGGGCCGCCGACAAACGCGACCCACCCATTTTATTTGTTTATTCTGTGCCATCTGTTATTTGTCTTTTCAACTGCAAAAAGAAAGTCCCCTTCCAATGTAGCCATTAGAAAAAGCATCGGGACTGTTTTCCAGTCGGGCTGGGTTGTTTTTGTTTTTTTTACCGCGGTAGGAGTCCTAGCGAAGATTTTCCCCAGGGAATAACAATGGCGAAGAATTGCCACCAGCAAGCGGTCCCAGCGGTCTCTGGAACGGCACCGCTCTCTCTTTCTCAGACACGCGTCCTGTGCGTGTCAAAGCAGCTTTCCAACGAGCGGGTAAACGCTCCCCGCCTGGGCACCGTTAGGGACTCCGCCCTTGCTCTCCAGATCCTGCCGGAATGCAAGCCACAAATCCGCCTACTCGCTTAAAATGCGCCTAGAATTCCTCCGATGAAAGAACGGGAGCGGGTGGGGGGGACGACAAGGAGGGAGGTCTGCCGTCCTCCCTTCCCGCCTCCTTCCCGCTCCCCTCCTGCTTTCCACGTCTTTTGGCATGGATTTTCTTGCAGCAGTTCCGTGCTAGAGGTCTCCACCGAGCTGTGTACAAGTCGGCACTGGCTGCATTAGGAAGCGGGGCTCTTTTCTTTTGTGCATCACCCAGTGAACTCGCTGCAAGAACCCTGCAGCATCCAGGTCCAGATTTCCATCCGTTAACAAAGAGGCCAACACCTGCCCTCTCTTTTCAAGAAAGCGCGGAGGGCGAGAAAGGAGGAACGAGATCCGTGCGCCGCCTCCCTGCCTCTCGCTCTCTCTCCCTTTCTCCTTGGCGGAAAAATCAGACGAAAAGAGACGGAAGGTGATGCAGACAGCGGAGAAAAAAATGTGGGGCTTGAGGGCACCGCTGCAGCAGCACTGATTACAACGGAAACATCTGCAAAGCCATTGTTTGGGCCTCGGGAATCTCGGGATCTGCCCCTGTGGTTCATCTTCACCGATTCCCGCCTTGGAGTCTGGCGACCCATCGCTTCCTGCCCTCACCCGCGTCGTCGGTCTCTTGGAGAGCATCCTCTTGGTCTCCTCCTCCCTCCGTTTTCCTCCCACCCCTTGATTCTCCCTCTCACTCTGCAGTAGTCCTCCAGTCTTCTCTTTGGGAGGTCAGCCTTTCTTTGCTAGCAGCTCAATTTTGGATGCTTGCGGAGTGGAGTTCATGCTAAGCGCCGACAGGATGGATGAGTTTCAGAGTGAGGAGGAGGAACCGTGGTATGACCAACAAGACTTGGAACAAGGTAAGGAAATGTAAAACAAAACAAAACATGAGCACCCCCAGCTAGGGTGCGCTTCACACAGGAGGATGGCCTGAGTCATGACCCAGCAAATCCGGATAAGAGGAGAAGGATGATAGGTTTTTTTTAAAAAGAAAAAATAAGCATCCCTCTTTTTCTGGAAGTCCTCTTTTGCAGCATCTTGGGAATTTAAAGTCACCAAATTGCATGTATGGCCATTCACAGTGCGCCCTGGGGACAACTTCAAATTAAAATGCCTCCATAGACCCATAGACTTGCTCCATAGACCCAGCAAGTGCTTTGCTTTGCATTTGTTACTCTGTTGGGCTAAAACTGATGCAGATGTTTAGGGCTCCTAGAGTTTGTCCCCTGCAGAAACTCTTAAAACACTTGGCTGATTTATGTCCAATTAGCTTACTCATCCTGTTAAACTTTCTTAGTTGCGATGGAGTCAATTGTAGTCTGTTTTAATCAGAGATATCTAACCAGGAAGAATCAGATTTTCAATTGCAAATAATCCAACAGTAAATGAGCCAACAGGTTAAAAAAGATAATTTGCAAAATGCAGCAAAATATTACATTGCTTGCTTCCAGCAGTATTTTTTAATGAGTCACAGCAAATTCTGCATTTCATTTTGCTGAGACAAAAGTTTTCCCAACTTGGGCAACATCACACGGAATTTGAAAATTAGTAAGTATTTAGATTGTAACATTTTACAGCATTACAAAATTCTGGCTTGGTATTTATCTAATTCTTAATTAGATACCATTATTATTATGGTTGGACGTGTACTCAGCTAGATGTTTAAACTCTTTGGCATTTTTATCAACCTGTCTGGTCCTTCTTAAGGCAGATGTTGTTTCATGGTAATAAAACTATCATCTCAGGATTATTATATTTCCTAGAGGAGTTCCTAGGAAAAAATTGTTTAAAATATTGATAAGAAATCAAACACACTTTTTAATTAAGTGTTGTATGCTGTCCTTGGTAGCCTTCATATGAGATGAGTATCTTTACAAATGTAATTAATATATATTCTGGTTTAACGTTATCAATGCTGGTCAGTTGTCTTTGTTGCAGAGAAAGGGACATAGTTTAGGATTTTTGTGTCACGCTAATTTAAGCATAACCTAAACTTTTTTTTATCAGAACACTGAATCTTAAATATAGTCAGATGATGATCTTATTCAAGGATTATCATTTGTTCCATGTTGTTTGCATACATTCAAAATCCTAAAAGGAAAGATTAATTTTCATCCTCCAAGAAACTTGATTAAGGTAAAGAACACATGAAAATAGGCAGGTTGGCCTATTTCTTGAGTCAGCAGTAGTAAAACTACTCTACAGCAGTGAGACAATCAAGGGATGTGCTTGATGACTATGAATGGAAACTTTTGCGATACTGTGCTCCAATAGTTCTGCCTTATCATTCGAACAAGAAGTAAGATTGTGCAATATGAAGATATGTGCTTGTATGGTACTATTTGGAGAGCTAGCGCATCTTTAAATGTCAAAGTGAATATGTGCTGAAGTGGTTAAGTTGTGAACACGCCAACTGCAGCCTTAGTGCAAGGTCAGAGACACAGGTTTGCAGGGGTATCATGGCAGCACATCAGGTTGATAAACTGGAAAAAATAATGACAAACAAATTTCAGAAATGTATTGTTAATAGTAAGTACTAGAAATATAAATAAGTTCCTTAAAGTCAATCTCAGTTCTTGGTGACTTCATGGAAATATTCATAAACATTATTGAAAACAACCTGGAACTATTTTACAAACAGTTTTTTTCAACAATTTTCATTTTGTGGTCTAATCCACAGGCCTGATATGTTCCGACTAAGGCTAAGCAACTGTGAGGCAGGACCAATTTTGCTTAACTTTTTGACATCAGCCAAGAAACGAGTGCAGAAAAAAATGTTGGGATTACATGGTATGATTGCATGATGCACAAAGCTGTCATTTATTAAGACTATCGTACTACATGGAGCTGCATTGAGCCTGGCTAAGACTCTGAAACATTGATACTCATTGTAGTGTTGTCATTTGGGGGGGGGGGGGAGTGTGGAGGCTGGTATGATGCAATATGGTTATTAGTTATGCAATATAAAAGGAATCTAGATGCTTTATCCATGTAGGAAAAGGAAAATCTGGCAGGGTCTGTGCTCTTCAGATTAAATTCTTTCACTGCTAGAAACAAAATACTTTTAGAACAATGGTGGTTTTGTGACCTCATCTGTAAAAAATATATTGTTGGTGCTTTTCTAGCTCAGTTAATGATTTATAGGTATAAACACTTTCCATAAGTAATAGTGCTTTAAAAAGAAGCTAAGCTAAAGGGTTACAAAAACTAATAACCTCTTATTGTACTGAATTATATCTGATGGCAAAAGTATATGTATTATTTATAACACTTATTTGAATTTTCTTTTATTGTTAAGCTACTGTAGTTTGAATATTCTTATGATTGTCCCAATGAACATGTAATACCTATTTTTTCCCCGATTTCATTAATTATATTATTTTTCTAAAAACACTTAGTTCTTGATTTTTCCTTGTAGCACACTGGGCAAATTAAAATTTTGATATGAATAAAATAAATGAATTTATAATCTGATAGTTGATGCAAAAAGGAGTTTCATCTTATAATTTCAGTGTTGTCAGTCATAATAATGAAAATATTTCTGTCTCATATTCTTGACACGTTATATGGATGGTATCATATTAAAAAAAAAACCTTTCTCAAATAGATGTCCTCTAAATGTGTTGTAATGTGATTTGCATTATCTCTAACCAGCAGGATCAAAAAATTCTATAGGCTCTAAGTTTGGGTGAAATTGGTGTTAAGAAGAATGCAATTCCAATACAATTCCACAAAGCCTTTGGTATAGCCTCCAACATTTACTGTTGAATTAGCACCTTTAATGTAAGACGAAGGGGATATTAAATAAGGAAAAAATCCCATGAACTGCCGGAATTAACTACAGTCAAACAGCAAAATATCATGAGAGATGAAAACATTTGGAATAAGAATGATTTTCTGGGGCTTCTTCCAGCTCTTCGGTTCTCTGGTTTGGCAGATGTGTTTTCCATAGACAATATTACTTATTGATTTTTATGCAATGGAGATGTGAATTACTTTTTTGCATAGGATTAGATTCTTTTCAGATTTAAATCTAGTGAATATGGGTAATGAAAGATCAACAAAAATGAGCTTATTTTGTTTCTATCGATAAAAGCCTCTCTTTTCTTTATACTGTACTACTTTCATTGTTAAAAAAAAACAGCTGGAGGCAATGCTATAACAGCCGATTTAAACAGGACGAATAATATATTGTATTTGCTGGGATTTGACTGAACAGTAATGTGTGCATCCAAACACAAACAGCAGCCTGTAGAAAAAAAATATTGTTGAAATGTGTTTCTTCATACAGTATATGTGATCATTCCTCCCATTCCTATTTGCTGAAGAAAGGTATTCTGGGATCAAAGTATTGCTCCTTGCTCCTTTCAGGAAGTACTATGATTAGAATGCATGAACAGGGTAAGAACTACGGAGGGAAGTGGCGACATGAGCTGTGTTTCTGTTAGCCGGAAGATGATGATGTGGCTCCTTTGACATAATCCAGCAGCTTTCCAAGGAATGTTTGCTAAGAGTTGTCAAGGGAGAAGAGAATTAGGAAATTTGACTGTGAAGAATCAAATAACATTTTCTAAACCTTTGAGTTTTGCCTGTTTCACAAGTAACGCTTCTTTAAAATGAATTGCAGTTGGATGCCAAAAACACTTGGCTGGATTTGATAGTTGTGTTCAAGAGCATGACGTACACATCTCCTTTTGTAATCCATTTCTATATATTGTATCCCACTCAGTGCCAGCCACCTTTGAAGACTTTGTTCCCCATTTCATTCTCCACAGCAACCTTATGAAATGGATTAGGCTTGCACAAAACAATTATTCCAGATTTACCAGGACAGCATATTTTAATTTCTTATACATAATTACACAGTTTAGTTATCATAATCTAGATCAGATCTGCACAACACACAGCCCCACCAACCTGCTTTGTATAGCCAAGCCGGCATTTCTTCAAAACTCAATAAATCTGTTACCACCACCCCCTCCAAAAAAACATGCTGCCAATCACTTCCAGGCCTCACTAACACCCCCAGCTCCATCACCATTCTGCCATTAGTCATCCAGCAGCCATAGGGGTGCCAGGTATTGTCGCCTGTGGTTATTTTTAAGTAAAAATATTCATTGTTGCTCTTTTAAGTTGTCCAGGTCTGGTCTAGATCATCATATAAGATCTGTTTCATCTGGCAATGAAAATGTTAGTTGCATTGTGGCAAAAATATGTGAAGGCTCTGCATTATTTTTCCATCTTTTTCTCCAGGATGTTTTTGTATCGTTTTCTGGAAATAGAAAATATTTTGAAAGTTAAAAAAAATGCTCTCCAATGAAAAACTTATTTTATAATAATAAATAACAGAAAACCAAATTTCATATGTGCTATCCTTCCTTTCTCCCAGATATTTTCTGTTCGTTTGCAATAGGAAAAGATTTAACTGACTATCCAGGTCCTCCTGTCCCGTGCATGTAGGAGAAGCAGGGCAGTGCTCTTCTCCAGCCAAAAGTCAGGTGCATTTCTGTGCAACCAGCTTGGGGAAGTAAAATTCCAAAGAAAGAATTTAGTCATTGATTTGCTTGTAACTTTGTCTAGCAATAGCAATAGCATTTGGACTTACATACCGCTTCACAGTGCATTAGATCCCTCTCTATGCGGTTTACAAATCAGCATATTGCCCTCAACAGTCTAGTGCCTAGGCATATGCAAGATCCAGAGTATTTCTTCTAAATAACTTTTTATGTGTGCCCATCCTGTTCCACAAACTTATCATTTTGGTTGTCTCTCAATTAGATTCCTTAATGTGATGGAGTGATGGAACAGGTTCAATGATTCCTAGCTGAGAAGTATGAATATTGAATCCTTAATCTTTACTGTACTATTTTCATTTTACGTTATGTGAAGCCACATTGCCTTCCATGAAACAGCCGTTCCATGGGTGCAAAATCTTTCCAATTAAAAATGATTCAAGCTTGAAATGGACTATTCTGACATCACAGGCACAATTCAGAAGTGGTTCTAAGGTTAGCAAAAGTGTTTCAGTCTTGAAATGGGCCCACATTAAAATTAAATGGTTCAATTAATTTGTTATGGGCCTTAAGGTTATTGAAATATTTGCAGGTTTAAAAAACTGTTTTGAAAAGAGCAGGAACTTAACACCTCTGCATTTTTACTGGATTTCAGTGATAAGAGTTCAGGGGAATGTTACTTAAATATACAGAAGGATCATTTTCAAGTCTTAGCTTGCCATTCCTAACATTTCTACTGCTCAAATGTATGGATCACATTGTATGATTGTAAATAAAGGAATGGTGAAATAGCAGCATGAAATATTGTTGACGAAGTCTTAAATCACAAATGTATTGGTGATTCTGGAAAATTAATGTTGATCTATTGTTGCAAAGGCAACTGGGAGTTTATTATGCATTCAAAGCAGATTAAACATTTTTTGAATTGAAAAACTTATAGAATAAACCAAAACCAGAAGTCAAAAAACTAAACAAAAAGCTAGCTACTTCACTTGAAGAAAATCTTCAGAAAAGTATGTTATTGGAGGTAAGGATTTCTTTACTCCTGGATTAATAAAGCGAAAATAAAGATTCTAATCTCTATTTAAGGAGGTAGGGGTATTTAAGGAGGAAGAAGTGTCCATCTGGATTTCGTTCCAAGTGGGGAGAAAGACACTGGAAACATGGAGGCTGTTTGGAAAGATGGTTTAATAGTAGACAGGACCACAATTGATTTTTTTGGGGTCCTGTGCAAAATAAGCACATGGAAGCTGAATACATATTTATACCCTCTCTTGGGTCCCACCTTAGAGCTTCCTGTTCCTGTGCAATTGGTTGTCAGACTCCCATGGGGACATGCAGGGGTAACTTTCTAGGTTGTCTTGAGTCCCAGGCTTGGTTGAATCTTGCTGAGTGATGATGTAATTAAGAGGGTTTGGGGCAATTCCCATTATGACTGAGGGCTAATCCTACCTTTGTTGTATCTTGGGTGAGGGTATTTAATTATGAATAGACCTAGTCATCTCTTTATCTCTTAAGTGCTGACATCTGCTGAGGGCTATTGAGTGAGTGAGTCTGCTTCCTGCCTAAAAAATTATGTTTCTCCATTTCTCATCCAGGGAAATATTCCGCTTTTTTAATATTTCCTAGAATATTTCATTCTTCTAGAAGGGTGGGTGCTAACTTTCTACAGGGGGAACTGAAGTATGAAAGATGTGAAGCAGTATTGGATTATTTATCATCTTGGTTTTATGCTTGGAATCCTGCTCACTACACATATGGGAGTTATCAAAATAAACTTAAAATGCTAATCAACACAAGGAAAATTACTAGTAATAGAGATTTCAAAGAAGGTGCTAAAATAGTATTAGAACATTTTCTTACTAGAGCTCAGCAATAAGGAAAATACTTTTATGAAGATCCTTTTGCAGCCTTTCTACATTTTAATAATAAGGAATCAGTTCTAAGAAGGTGGAAAGCCTGCTAAAGCAAAAAGGCCATTGCATTTCAATATTTTAAATTTTCTCTTTGAAGACGTAAGGAAAAAATTATTAACATAGTTTAGAGTTCCAAAGCCTTTTATATTATGCATTGAATATGCATTTTTTAACCCAATAGGGCAGTGGTAGTCAACCTGGTCCCTACCGCCCACTAGTGGGCGTTTCAGCTTTCATGGTGGGCGGTAGGGGTTTTGTCCAATACTGAAGCACTTTCCTTTTTTTAAATTTAATTGACTTCCCTACTTTATAAATCACCATTACTGTGGAACAGGTGGGCGGTTAGAAAAATTTACTACTAACAGAGATACAAAAGTGGGCGGTAGGTATAAAAAGGTTGACTACACCTGATCTAGGGGAAATTTCCTAGAACTTGTTACCATTAATGGAAGATTTCACATGGTTGGATGTACCTGATTCTGGTTAAACTAAAGAACCTATCATTGGCCCTGGAGGTGAATTAGGGTCTCTCAGCCATAAAGGCATTATATAATATTAAGTGCAGTGATCATTAAATGTATAGTAACTGAATAAATTATAGTAAAAGATAAGGAAGAAAGCCATTTTCTACTCATCAGATTTCTAGAGAAAAATAAAAGAAGTGCTTAAAGATAACAATAAACAGAAAAAGAACCATATCTTTGTTTAAGTCATTAAAAGAGATACTCAATTTACAAAAGATAGAATTGTGCAAGAATAAATTTGTAAAATAAATGTACAGTATATTAAATCTGGGAGGGAAGGAAAGTTATAAAATGTGTTATTCCATAGTTTAACTTCGTAACCCACTGGGTATCATTTCTTTAATTTTCCTTTTAAAAATGTCTTGTCCTTCCCATTTGATTATTATCCTTAGTTTCATTACATTACTTTTTTAGTTATCTGTCCTTGCTGTCTGTTGAACTCAGTGGTTGGACAGTTTTCCCATGCCTCTTTTATCTTTTGCTTTTCAGATTTCTTGGGTATTTATTTATTTATTTTTCATATTTATATCCCGCACCCATCTCACAACCAAGGGACCCGGGGCGGCGCACAGGCAAATTTAAAAACAGATACAAATATACATAAACAATCCTAAAAACAGTATTAAATCCATCCCTGTGCTAAAAACATACTTAAAACCTGCAAATTAGAGCTTTGGTAAATTAATACACAGTTAGGAATCGGGTAATTCATGCCAGGCCGGCTAGCTGGAACAAATGCGTTTTTAAGCGCTGGCAGAACAGACGGAAGTCCGAGATAACAAGGAGTTCGGGAGGCAGGTCGTTCCAGAGGGTAGGGCCCATCACAGAGAAGGTCCTTCCCCTGGGCGTTGCCAGCCGGCATTGCCCGGTCGACGGCACCCGGAGAAGGCCCTCTCTATGTGAACGTGTGTAATCAAACAGTCATTTTGTCCCCCTTTGTTTGCTTTCTTTCTGCATTTCACTCTATGTTTGCTTGTCTCCTTTTTAATGATGTCACAGATTTCAATCTAACCATTAATTCTGTTCATTATCTTTACCACATTATCAAGTGTGAGTTATATTTTGTAGCTTTGGTTGTTTTGTTTGTCTTCTTAAATTTGCTTTGTCCCCCCCCCCCCAAAAAAAACAGTTAATATTTATCCCTAGGTCTTGTTTTTAACCAAAGAGATTCTGCATCTTTGCTTGCACAATGCATGCTACATTTGATTTAGTTGTTATACATCCATTGATCTCCATGTGTAAAGCCATCAATTATTGTTGGAGGAAGGCGTTTGCTGTAAACATTGATTTTTCTAGACAGAATGCTATTAGTCTTTCATTTCATACATCAAGACCAAATCCAAATGTTGATTTACTTCCAATTTTGGCACTCATTCTTCTCTAATTAGTACATGTCTTTTAAAAATACCAATGGTGTTGTGTCACCAAAATGTACAAGTTGTCATAAAGATATTTTAACTTCCTGTTTTTCCCCTATGTGAGAGGAGCATAGACCCTATGATATTTATTTGTTTGCTTCAGACTTGAATGGAGATAGTTTCATTCTTTGTGGGGTGGTAAATGATGACCTTTTAATTACACATTGGAGAATGGTCATATAGAAAAATCATTATTAAAACTTTATTTAGTGTGCAGCTAAACTATTAGACAGTGGTTAAAATAGATGGAATAAACAAGTTTTATTAACCACAATTAATTTACTTATGTTTTATTTAAGCTGCCCTAGAACTGAACGGAGTATGACAAATGTGTCAAATAGCACCCAGAGCTATTTCAGTAACCATGACAACTTGGTTCCTGGACTGTTGCCATTTTATTCCATTCTGAATTTACGAATTCTCAGTTCATGTTTTCTTATTGTGCTGCTATCTGCCTTCCTCATTCTTCTGACGTCATATTGTATGTCTCTTTTGTGAAAAGGCAAGCTGATAAAGCTCCTTTTCACCAGATTTTATAAACTCTAGCAAGAATAAATATTTATTCTTAAAGTACTTACATGATGTAGCAGTCCCTGTGTTTTATCGAAATACAATGATTTTCCAAGGTCAGTTAGGCAGTAAGTGATGGAGATGTCCAAGTGTGGCTTTTGAATTGCATCTTATCTCCAATAGTTCAAAAAAAATTTTCCACATCAGTTTTTGTTTATTGCTTCTATGGTTAGAGGTTCTAATGTTGAATTCTCATTCTCCCTCCCTCCCTCCTCCCTCCCTCCCTCCTTCCGTCCCTCCCTCTCCACTCAATACTTTTCCATCTTCCTTTCTTTAAATCAAAAGTCTTCAATTTTCCATTTCATCTGGCTCAAAGAGCAATGGTCACCCGAAGTAAAGAATAAGCAGAACCTTATGCCAAAATTGACATAAAATTCTGGTTTATTCAGAAGCGGTAATCCTGGTTTTCAATCTAGATGCAGTTGTGTTTGTCAGTGCCTTTATGGTTAACTCCAAATGGGAGAAAGTGGGGAAGACTGTATACAAAGCTTGTTCTATTTTGGCTATTCCATATAGTAATGAACACTGAAATTACCGTGGTAAAAGATACAAGCTACAAATTAGGCCATAAAAATTGCATTTTAGAAAACCCCGGGGAAACTATTTTTGTCTCCATATCTTTATGATGAACATATCCAATGAATGGGGTATAATAGCAGAAAGGTTAAGGATCAGTCTACTTTTTCAATTATTGAATTGTAATATTTTTGGTTTTCTCAGAATTTATAAAACATGGTTAATGGCTTGGCAAGGTTCACAGAACATAGTCATAACAATTTCTTTAATAAACAATAACTAAAGCAAATCTAGTTTAGTGTATTGCTTGAACTCGGCCAACAATATGCATGCAAAATCTCTTAATATATTAAAAGAGCAGGCCTTCAATGATTCAGGATCTGTGTATATGCAATTTGTAACCATCTAATACAGGGGTCTCCAACCTTTGCAACTTTAAGTCTGAAGGACTTCAGCTCCCAGAACTCTGGGAGCTGAAGTCCTTCAGACTTAAAGTTGCAAAGGTTGGAGACCCCTGATCTAATAAGATCTAGTCCTATTTATTTTGATATCCATTCTTGAGTGATTGCCATCATCAGAGATTCTTTGGGGGTGGTGTTGGTTTGTTTTGTTTTCTGTTGCTCCTTTTCCTTTTTATTTCAGCCAAGGTTAAGCCAGCACCAGCCCAATTAAATTTCAGGAGAACCACTAAGACTTGGTGGTTCTGCAACAACTTCAGCAATAGATAGTATTTTCCTTACAGTGGATGATTGTTGCTGATGTCCTTGTTGGTTTTTTGCTTGGTGCATTAAAGGGTTAAAGGACAGGAAGATTTATTCTTACTGCTTTATGGATTCCTTTATGTTTACTTTATTATTTCCATTTTTATGTTTGTATTATTTGTAAATTATTATATACAATCTTTTTGAAACTGTTGATCCAGTAATAAGTCAATAAACATTCAAATAGGCATTTTAAAATGGAAACTTTACTTTGTCTTTCAATGAAGTATTACTCAGTTATAGGAAAAAAAATCTTAAATTCTATTTCACTACAATTTCTCTATTTTTACCTCCTCTAACTCTTACAGTAACATTGCTGGGTTGGTTTTAAAATCCTGATGCTAAAATCCTGGGTTTCCTAATCCACTTAATGTAACCCCAATCCCAGCAGATTAAATTAGATGCAGTATGATGAATAGAGAGGGTTACGAATGACGTAATCCTCAGAAGTACAGGAGAAAAACTCAGGAGCTTTTCTATCTTACTGAATCAGCATGAATACTTCAGTACTGAAACCTAGCAGTTACCAATCAAATTCCCACCCTACAACCTTATTTTATTCTTTTGATTTTCTGCAAAGAACGAAACAAAACCCAACTACACCTATGCATGAAAAAAATGTCAAGCTATTTTTCTCCTTGAAAAACCTGAAACCCAAGAGCTGAAGGCATCGTGAGGAGAAGGTTCTGCCAAGGGGAAATGGATGACAGGCTGTTTTTTCTTGTGGTCTCAGTGCAATTTAATTCTGACTTTGCTTGTGTATACTTTATATTGGACACTGAGATTGCAGAAGCCCAGAGTTGCTTTCAAACTAGTATAAAAGCTTCATGTGGAAAGGCTCTTGGTATTAAGAAAGGATCTTAATATTTCTGTTACCCTGTCAATTGAATTATTGCACTGTGTTATATGTAGAATTAAAGATAATGGCAGTTCAAGAAGTTCAGTTAATCCAAAGGAGAAGGTATTTCAAGGTGTCTATCCTCTAATGCACGGGTGTCAAATTTGTCGCATCATGTTGCCATCACATGACATTTTGCGACGTTTTTCCCATTCACAGAACTGGGGTGGGCATGGCCTGTGTGTGATGCATCCAGGCTGCGGCCCACCAGTTTGACATCCCTGATGTATCTGCCTAGCTATTCTGTCTTCTTTGCCGACACAGTATTTTTCTACATGGATCACTAAAGGAAGGGCTACTTGTACAAGTTGTGTGGCTCTGCTTTGGAATGCTCTCCCATAATCATGTTAATATCAGGAAAGCTATTTTTCCTTCAGGGATTTCTGAATGTCTCTATCAGCTTAATTTTAAAGTACCTAGCCTATACTGGGATAGTTGGATTTATAATTCTTGAGTAATTTATTTGTGTGTTATTATTTTTCAAGACATGGGGTTAAGGTTAGAAAATTTAAGTATTTCATATAATGCTGTAATTTGGATGCAGACTTTGGTCATGGAATATAGCAGGAATATATAAACTAATTAATACTGTTTCTCTTTCCATCTAACTCATTTTTGTTATGTTGTCAGTCTCCTGAGCACACTTAGAAAATTGGAGATGTCTGTATGTCTCTTTAGCAGTAATTATCACTCCCTGTTAATATGGCCTGTTCAAAGAATACAATTGGCAGCTACAGCTTTTGCATATTATTATTGCAATTAACATTGTTGGTTCTTAACAATTCATTATGTGCTATAGTACTCAAAAGCGGAGATCAGATTTCTCAGGAATAACCAACAAATAAAAGTTCAAGAATACCAAAGTCCTAAGTCAGGCTTTGGAAATTACCAGTATATAGTGCTTCCCGAAAAGTCTTTGTTTATAAAGAAAATCAAGCAAAACTGACCTACTAATTTGTCTTTGTACACCATTACCTCATGCCTGCAATGTAAATATGTTTACCACAATTCACATTTCCTTTTTAATACGTACTCTGAGTTTTTTAAAGTTGTTATCAATAGGAGATTAACTAAATCTTTGTTAGATAACATGTCTTAAAGAGCTATTAAAGGAAAGGCATGTTAATTCTGAAACCTGAAACCTACAAGTATGGGGAATGAAGCGGATGGAAAGAAGTGGGGCACCTGTCTCCTTTTACTATAGCAACCGATTCCAAATAATAGCTACCCAACACCAGTAGCTTGTTAAATTCAGAGAAACCCAAGTAAAAGGCAGGGATTCAATTAGCACCTCAGTAGTAGCACTACCTCCTTCTGCTTCCCGCCAGGGTGGGATAATTAAGACATTTCCCTATAGCCATATTGCCCTGAGAGAGTTGTCATTTAAATGGGCAGCTGCATTTGAAAGTCTCAGTGATGTTCCACCTGAGACAGCCCATACTCCAATCTTCTCTCATTACATTGACAAAATGATGATCAAGCAGAAGTAAAGGCAGCTGGGAAGACATGGTAAAATTGCTGATGAGGATAAGAAAAGCACAAAAATGATTGGACGGTGGTTGTACAAAACTATAAACCCAACTTCCCTAAGTGTTTTGTAAATTAATAAACCAATGTAGAAAGCAGTCAAGGAAGTTGTAGGACAATATAAAAAAAATTAAAGCTTACTTTCTAGGCTGCACTGGTGGGATTCAGCCAGTTCGCACCACTTCAGGAGAACCGGTTGTTAACTTTCTCAGCAGTTTGGTGAACTGGTTGTTGGAAGAAATCATTAGGGCAGAGAACCGGTTGTTAAATTATTTGAATCCCACCACTGCTTATATACCATCATACAACATCTTGTTATCAGTTTTTAGTTTTCTTCTCACAATAATCAGGGCAGAATAGAATAGCAATTATTGCCAAAAACCAGGTCTACACATGAAGGTTCTAAATGACTGATTTATTGCTAAAACCTATGCACAGGAATCTTCTCAGATTAACAGCTTACACCTGGACAAGATTTAAAGCAGCTCAGTAGCAGTCAAAGGGTGGTGGTTGGACTTCATTCTTTTGTGGCTACATAAGGAGTCTAACTGCAGCTTCAATTAACTCCTCCCCCTAGCTCTGGCAGTCTCTGTCCTACAACTATAAAAGCATCAAATAAAAACTTAACATATAAAAAAGTCCAAGCAAATAGAATGACTTCCAAATGAGCTAAATAACATTTGGCTTAGCAAGTTAAATGCTAACTAGAACAATTGACCAAGTAGCAAGATTATGAGAGAGGAAGTTGAATAAATGTTTTTAGAAATGGGATAGCTATAGTTTGTCTGTGGCTATGTGCCCATGTAGCCACAGACAAACTAAGAAGAAAGAATGGCAAGTTAATTTCTTAAAGAGATGGGGCAAAAGTTTATAACTGTCAAAGACAATTGTTGTTTTCTTACCATACATAATGAAGAATCTCACAAATATTACATTAACTGTCTGTGTTTTCAGGTTAAATCAAAGGAGCTCACTTTTTAAAAACCCTTTAGGCTGAGCCCTTCACATCTTCAGGTTCTTCTTCATGAAGTAGTAGCAGATTGCCGTGATCATACTTGATTTCAGATGGCTTAGTTATCAGCAAAATAGGATTATTTAGGATCCCTTGAAGGCATGGAAATGTATTTATTTATTTATAAAATTTACAGACCACCCATCTTACCTCAAGATAAACTTGAATGCTTTTCCTGATGTTGTGTATCTTTCTGTAGAGGTCACAAGGCATGTTATAAAGCACATGTTGCTAGTTCTGCTGTTCTAGTCATACCCTCCTGCTCATTATTTTTCTTGTTACTATGGAATTTATATACCCCTCTTCAGGACATCTTCTCAGAGTGGTTAAGAATTATAATATAAAATTAGGATAGCAGAAATACAATTAGCACTGCTGACTCGTAATTTCCACCAGAGCGAGATAATTAGAACAATTTGCCCTTCAGCTGAGCTGTGAAATAAATAAATCATAAGTAACTTTAAATCACTCATGAATATGTATGCTGAACCCAATAATAAAACATTTCTATCATATGTAGGAGAAAAAAATCATGTTGGAGAAAAATGATTCAATTATATAAGAGGCTTAAAAGCACCTCTAGTCTGCAAGGATTGGGAAGAAGATAAGTGTGGCTTTTAGCATAAGACTTTTTTGGAATTAAAAGAATTATTATAATTAAAGAAGTTACTTTTAATAATGTAATGTCAGATGTTGGTTGATTTTACTTTTGAAGTTTGGTGCAACTTTAGTGGCAGCTTTGGGTTTTGAGCAGCTACTCAAGACCCAAAAGTCTTGAAAAAAATGGGTTAAGAATATTTAAACAAGTCGACCTTACCAGCATTACATATGGTATATTCCAAATTATTTGAGGTAAAAGGCCTTTATACATGTTTTGTCTGCTTTTCAGACTTGCACTTAGCAGCCGAATTAGGGAAGACACTTCTGGAGCGCAACAAGGAACTGGAAGATTCTCTGCAGCAAATGTACACCACTAATGAGGAACAAGTGCAAGAGATAGAGGTACGGTCAACAGAGACTGGGGAAGCACAAGCAAAATGTATAACTCAAATAACACATTCATGCTTCAAGTGTATATTAAGCATGGCTTTGAAAATATATGTAAATATTTTGGATAGGACTCAATTTAGGACAGTCAAATTAGCAGTATCCACAAAGATGTATGATTAGGGAGATGGTAAGATGAAAGTTGCTAAAGCAAAGCTGTATTAAGCTCTGGAAGAACACAGCATAGGGGTTCCATGACAAAGTGTTTTGTCACTGTCCAGCAATATCCTCTGTCCCCCAGCTCATACAATTTCATCTTGAGCAGAAACTTTAATGTGGGTTCTTTTGAGCTAGTCCAGGTTCTCTACAGTATTTTTCTTTTTAACCCAACAAAACGTTAAAAAGAAATTGTGTAAAGTGATGCTTCTCAACCTCACCAACTTTTGAGATGTGCGGGCTGGAGAATTCTAGGAGGTGAACTACTGGTGTAGTTTTTTTAATTGTTTTAGTTTTTAAATTGTTTTAGTAAGGGTTTTTTAACAGGATTTAGATCAGGCCAATCTATTTAATATATTTTTAATTGTATTTTATGCTCTATATTATTGATCTTATTATTGCCTGTACACCGCCCTGAGTCCCGCAAGGGAGAAGGGCGGTCTAAAAATTTAATAAATCCTAAATCCTAATCCTAAAATTGCTGAGGTTGAGAAGAACTGATGAAAGGAAACTCATAACTCTTTGGGTGGGATTATTCTCGATAAACAGGATAATTTGGTGTGGGAAATAAGAGAAAAATTGTGTTGAAAGTGACCAGTCCTGATTGGGGAAACGGGGGCGGGGGGGGAGAGTCCCTCGTGTACATATCTCTCTGGGAGAGGAAGCTGGGAAGCATCTCAAAATGCTTCTGACTGCTTCATCATAAGCCCCTGTCTTTTCTAGTCTCATGATGCAGAGTTATTTTTTTTAAAGGTGGAAAGAATTCCAGAAGGCATTTTCTGCTGCTTTAAAGGGATTTAAATCAGTGTGCATTATTTGATTTATCTGTATGAATGTTCATAATTAAATGTAAGAGGCGGAGAAGGGAAGATACAATGAAGCTTTCACGATTGAGGTTAGTCCTTTGACATAGGTCAGTTCAGGAAACCGATTCCTCGAGAAAGACTGAAGCTCGCTTTTGTGGAGAAAAACTCGAACACAAGAATCCTGACTGCATTTTCCCTTCCCTCCATCTTATATCCCAAGAAGAGAGTTAAAGCAGAGTCAACTTGAGTTACTTTCTAAAGTTGTCTTTATTTCTCGGGCTTAAAACATGTTTGTAACTGTCACCAACATAGTTTCTCCTAAGTCAGCGCTCCACAGATTCTACTTTTTCTTTGACAGAAAAGATTATATTATTTTTTAAGATAGATTGCCCATTTGCTCATTTTCATAATTGCCTAAAAGGTAAAGGTTCCCCTCACACATATGTGTTAGTCATTCCCGACTGTAGGGGGCGGTACTCATCTCCATTTCAAAGCCAAAGAGCCAGCGCTGTCCGAAGACGTCTCCGTGCTCATGTGGCTGACACCGTAGGCGCACGGAACGCTGTTACCTTCCCACCAAAGGTGGTTCCTATTTTTCTACTTGCATTTTTACATGCTTTCAACTGCAGAGGCTGGGACAAGTAACAGGAACTCACTCTGTTACGTAGCACCAGAGATTTGAACTGTCAACCTTTCTGATCAACATACTGAGCATCTTAGCCACTGAGCCACCACATCCCAATAATTGCCTAGGCTATCCTAAAATTGATACCTGATTAGAGACACATTTTTAGACATTTAAAAAGTTGTATTTGCTCCTATTTAATTATGCTATTCTTAAAGAGATTGGATTGGTTTGGCTGCACTTTTTTTTGTTTTTCTTTCTAGTATTTGACAAAACAGCTGGAAATGTTGCGGCATATGAATGAACAGCATGCTAAAGTTTATGAACAGCTGGATTTAACAGCACGGGATCTAGAACTGGCCAATCAGAAGCTTGTGCTAGAGAGTAAAGCATCTCAGCAGAAGATACAATGGTAATCATTTGTCTGATGGGTTTGATTGGTAGTTTTAATATTTTCTTTGCTATCCCCAAAGGATCAGATTTTTTTATTCATAGTCATGGACAGGAAAATACAGCCCCCTCTTCCCAGAGTTAATCATAAAGTAAAAAAAAAAAGTCTATTAAAGAGCAAATGATTGACACATTTATACAGACATTGGCAATACCTCTCTTGCCTCTGCAGCATGTCTTGCTGTGTTTCCTAAATTTGCATAAAGCTAGTCAATCGGGGAAAGTGCAAAAATGGCAATCCATCCACACCCTCCCCCTGGATTTGCCATTTCTTCCCTGCATTTGCTTGGGGGTGGGTGGGTGATGCTATAATGCCTTGGGTTTAAGTGAGAAGTCCACCTCTGAGGAGTGGGTAAGTGGAATGAAATGGGGGGGGGGGTCCCCACTATTCTTTAGAGTAGTTATCTTGCAGTTTCCTCTATAGTGACAGCTGAACAAAGGTAATTTATTCAGCTCCCAAAGACTTTGAAAAGCCCCATCATATCGTGGGGCCCAGGGATATCATGTTTGTCTCGGGTATGTCAAAAATTGAAAGGTAGAGGTTGCATTGCTGGCTGATAGTGGAAAGAGCCTTCCGATCTGAGCGGGAGAGGGGGGGGGATTTGTTTTCCAATCTTTAGAAAGATCAGCTATTGTATTTTGCAGCTTCTAAATGATAAATGCTGCTGGTTTCAGAAATAATAGGAGGAAGTTTTGTAGTCATATTCCCTCCTGAAAACAATGTATGCAAGGTAGCATTTGCCCCCCAAGTATAGTGGCAGAGACTAGACCTGTTCTCTTTTGAGAAGATCTATTATAAATAAAAATACAGTTTGCCTTCCCTACAAGGAAATAATTGTATTAGATGGACATGTGAATAGGTGACTTCTCTTACCTCATATGTTGTTTTGGGCTTTTCACTACCACAGTGCTATTGTTCATTCTGTTTCCTGAAGGGTAATTTAAAAGTATTTCCATATGAAAACACTAATACATAAATTCTCGGTGGAAAACACTATTGACTGTGTCCTCTCATGTTTCCAGGGTAGTATTTGTAGGATGGAAAAAGCAAGTTTTTGAAAATGTATTGGGAATGGGAAGGGATGTGTGAGAAAGATCTGTTCAGCTCATAACACAATAGCAACTTTGATGATTTAGCACTTCTGAAAAAAATAGGCAGATAGAAATATAGTTATTCTTTGTTTTATGCTTCTTAAAATGTTTGGGGGGAAAGCATGCATAATTAGTATTGAGGGAGAAAAGAAACAGAGAAAAGCTGACAGCACAGTTAGCTGGTTCTAATACTGGCTTACCTCCTTGAGAATGTAATTACAATTTACAGGCCAGAATTGTTGAAGTGTAAAAATTTAGTTGACGGGCACATATACATATTCTTCAGAGATGGTACGGCAGATAATTATAGCTTGGAGGAAAGCATAGGTGTATGAATAGTATAACCATTTCTTCATGTTATGTCTGTATTTTATTCTATATAATGTAGCGCTCGACTTTTTGTTTCATTTCTTTCCCATCAATCTTGAATTTATTTACAGCCTGACGGAAACAATTGAAGGACTACAAAATCAAGTTGACGAGCTACAAAAACAAGTGGAAGAACTGCAGAGTTTAGACCAGTTGCGCGTCCGCCGAGAAAAAAGAGAAAGGCGTCGAACGATCCACACATTTCCTTGTCTCAAGGAATTATGCTCAAGTCCCAGGTATTTTGGGCAAGGAAAATAGTACCGTATTTTTCAGAGTATAAGACGCACCTTTTTTCCTCTAAAAAGAGGCTGAAAATCTTGGTGCGTCTTATACATCGAATACAGCATTTTTTTTTGCCTCCTGAAACCCCAACCCTTCACCAAAATGGCCATGCACATACCCTTATGGAGGCTTTCAGGGAGCTCCTGGGGGTTGGGGAGGGTAGAAATGAGCAAAAACCAGGCCATTTCCCCCCCCCCGCCCCCAGCAGCACTCTATAAGCCTCCATAAGGCTATGCATGCAATTTTTTGACCAAAAAATGGCCCATTTTCGTGATAAATGTGCCATTTCTTTGCTCATTTTCTCTCTCTCTCTTTCTCTATCCCTCTATCTACACTCTCTCTTCCTATCTATCTACTGTATTTCTCTCCCCCCTCTATATACCTACCTACCTACTCTTTCTCTCTCCCTACCTATCTACTGTATTTCTCTCTCTGTCTCTCTATTTCTCTCTCTCTATCCCTCTACCTACGTACCTATCTACACTCTCCTTCTCTCTCCCTACCTACTGCATTTCTCTCTCTTTCTCTCCCTCTCTATCCCTCTATCTACCTACCTACTTTTTTTTAAAAAATTGCCTCTTCAAAACCTGGGTGCGTCTTATACTCCAGTGCGTCTTATACTCTGAAAAATACGGTACTTTATTTTTTGTTAAATATCTCTACTTGGCCATCTGTTAATTTATAGAGGAAGCAGATTTCACAACAGTATACCTTGACTTTGTGTGGACCTTTCCCTCTGTCTTTTTTCCCTCCAGCCGTTTGCACAATAATTTTGGAGATAGTTGTTTCCCAATTTTGGAGCCATTCAGTGTTCTCAAATCTCCATTTGTTATATCAGAAATCAATGCATCATTGAACTGAATCAAGGCTTGGGATTTTCTGTGCTATTCTGAAAACTCTAATTTGTTTTTTAAAGTCTTCAATAATGAATTGAAGTCTTTTTAAAAATTTAACCATTTGTTTTAATTCCCAGACTATAAATGCTCGGGTAGCAGAAAACCGATGCAAGAAAATACATATTTTAAAAGCGGGCTTAACAATGATTAAACTTCCTGTAGTGCCATTGAGAAGTTCTCGTTATACGTAGAAATCTCTGAGGCAACTGAACTTCAATTTCAGACAAAGCAAACCTGAAGTTCATTACTCTCTGAAATAAACAATTACATTGTCATTGGAAATGAAAACAAGGGCACCTGCCATGTGCAGGGGCAGCAGTGCAGAACAGAGGCTTTAGATTATTTTTACATAATATCTCCCTAATTTATGCAAATAGAGGAGGCTGCTTTGAAATAGGCCACACTGTACTCCAGTGATTGTTTCATCTGATGCCAGTGGGGCCGAATGGAAAGAAACAATGACTTCAAGAAGTTACTCTCCCCAGTATTAGTTTAAAGCAGGAGTCTCAAACTCAATTTACCTGGGGGCCGCTGGAGGCAGAGTCTGGGTGAGGCTGGGCCGCATAAGGGATTCCACAGAGGTCCACTCCCCCTGTGGGCTGCACTAATATTATACTTTCATATCACGGTGGGGGCCATAAGATACCGTCCTGTGGGCCACAATTGGCCTGCGGGCCACGAGAATGAGACCTCTGGTTTAAAGCATTCCTCATTACCGCCTGAGTATTAGTTTCCGTGTGCATTGCACATACATAGCACCGACTGAGTTCCTCTCACACTTGGAAACTCCTCCATTTAGACACAGAATTACAGAATAATAAGAATATACACATTTCTACATGCTTTACTTCATTGCCAACTGAAGGTCAGAGATCTCATTCATCGTCAACACTAATCGCAATTCAGTCACCTTTGAAAGAGGTCCCATCTGGTTCTAGCAGTTAAACAATCAATGAACCAATCAATAAATATAATTCATGGAGTTCTGGCAAACATAAATTACTGTTGTCCTTAGGTCCTAAAATAATTCTAGGCAAAATCTTATAATTATCCATATAAAAATATCCTTATCATGCTTTTGATATGTTTTACCCAAGATTACGTATAAGGCTATGTATAACTTTATAAAATTTGCATTTTATAGATACTGGTTACTGCCCTCTTTCTAATCCATATATCAATGAGAGGTGGGGGAATCTGGTATTGCTCACTCTTTTCCCCTCCACATGCTTTTTTTCAATTAATAACTGTGCCACAAGTTGTTTATTAAAAGAGTCAAGGAAAAATATGTGCTGAATTAAGCGAGGTATGATTAACTCAGCACTTGTTTTATATCCATCCTCCTACTAACTGGACAGATTCAAAGGCACCCAAAGGCAAATTTTCAGAGGGGAATTGGCCAGTCCCCATGGTTATGCTTACTTATTTTGTATCTCTCCATTGTCAAATCGGTGTGTACTAGTTTTTTGGAAGGCTGGGCAGCACATCACAAAAACAAAACAAGATTCAAGGAGTATTGCCAGAATTACTCTGTTAGATCTGTGTGTTTGATGTGAGACAGTTAAATATTGTACGGTGCCCAGAACACACAAGGGACATAGTGTCCTTTTGGTTATTGATGATTGAAATAATTGCTATCCAATTCTTTATGGAATGAAGCTTAGATCCATAGCTTCCTATTTAATTCCAATAGCTTCCTGTTTAACTCCAATAGCTTCCTGTTTAACTCCAATAGCTTCCTGTTTAACGCCTCCCTTCTCCTTATCTTTTTCAGCACAGTTCAAATGTATACTCTAAGTGAAATTGTCATTAATAGAGATGGCATCATATAAAGGAAAAACAAATAACATTCATGGGCATATTCCTGTAGCCTGTTACCAAATGTACTATATTAATTTCATTTAGAAATTAAATTAAATTGAGCATTACCTGGTATTAACTGAATCCTGGTTCAAGATGAAATTTCAGAGTGTTTCCAAGCATTAGATTCTTAATCAAAAGCCATTGTGCACTATTCTGTCTTCTGTTCATTATCCAATTTTTCTCAAGATCTAAAGAATGATTGAGGGAAATGAGGGGAAGACAACAAAAGGAGGGTTTTTTTAATATGGTATAGGTGTTGGACTAGGACCACAGAGAGCCACATTCCACCTTTAGCCATGGAAACTCCTCAGATCAATTTGAGCCAGTCCCTCTCTCCTGGGATTCTCCCTATCCCAGCAGTGTTGGTAGAGGGGCAAAATTAAGGGAAATCCTTGAATAAGCTGCTTTGAACTCCTGCAGAAAAGTCAAGATACGAATTTAAGTGTCCAAATTTTGATTATGTAACCATGAGATGCTATGTTGATTGTAAATATGAGGAGTGTAAAAAGTGTAATTCACTTTTTTCAGTGCTGTTGTAACTTAAAATGGTCACTAAACAAATGGTTGTAAGATAAGGACTACCTGTATACAGATTTACTTTCTGAATCTTGGGTATGTGATAAACAGAATTTTGATGAGATTACATATTTGAATACCCTTTGTGAAAAATATATAAGTACATATAGAAAACTAGCAGCTCAGAGGCACATGTCTATTGCATTGAGGTATGAAATTTGCCTATCCTTAGGGCCAGCTATGTGGCCATTCAGAAGTGTCTCACTAGGCACCTCACTAGAATGATAATGCTATCTACCGATGGATCCTGTTAATTTGCCAACCACATTGTCTTTTTAATATTAGATATGAGGACGCATTCCAGATCCACAGCTCTTCCATGGAGTTCAACCAGATGCCCTTGGAACGAGAGAATGAGCGACTGCAAGCAATGGTAAACTCTCTCCGGTCCCAAGTTGTCCAGGAGAAGCAGCGAAAAGAAAGGGTGGAAAGAGAGTATACATCAGTCATCCAGGAGTATTCAGATCTTGAGCAACGAGTTTGTGAGATGGAAAGCTGCAAATTGCGCATTAAAGAATTGGAAACTGAATTATTGGAACTCCAGCAGATGAAGCAAGTCAAGAAATATCTCCTCAGCAGAGAGGACAATCTATCAGAAACACTTCTGGAGCCATTAAACAATGCTCCTGAATCTGACTACATAGACCTTTCGGAGGAAGATGGGAGGAGAAATCATGAATCCTCCATGGCAGCTTCTCCGAACCATCCTGTCCGAAAAAGCTGTAGCGACACAGCTCTTAATGCCATTGTAACCAAGGATGCTGTGAGCCGCCATGAAGGCAATTATACACTCCATGCCAACAATGTACGGAAAAGGGGAATGTCAATCCTGAGGGAAGTGGATGAGCAATACCATGCCCTGCTGGAAAAGTATGAGGAGCTTCTCAGCAAGTGCCGTCAGCATAAGGACAGCGTACGTCATGCCGGTGTACAAACCTCGCGCCCCATCTCCCGTGACAGCTCCTTTAGAGACTTCCGGGGGGAGGGTTATGAGCTGGAAGAGCTCAAAACAATGGAGAAGAGCCTTAGCAAACACGTGGAAGCGGTAGACAAACGACTAGAGCAGAGTCAGCCAGAATATAAAGCTCTGTTTAAGGAAATCTTCTCTCGAATCCAGAAGACAAAAGCAGATATCAATGCCACCAAGGTGAAAAAGAAGCCTAGCAAGTGAATCTTCCCTCTTCACTTGCACTTTCAGCCCCAGATTCTTTTGAGCCCAGGAAAAATTGCCTGGCTTTCTGCCTTTGTGCTCTGGAAGCTTCTTATATTGATAGCTTGCACAGAAAGGGAGCCTGTTGGGAGTGCCTGAAAATCAGCAAGAATCCAAGTCGCATTCTTTCAAGTTGGTACTCCAAGCTGTCTGGCTCCCTGAATCTGCTGCAAAATATATATGTTGTAGTTGTAGTTGGTATCAAAGATTTTATGAGGATTTCTTCACATCCTGCAGCAGCCAGAACGCCTAAATAGGAAATCGGGCCAACTAACCACAGCTTCACATCTGTTGCCACAGCCGCTGTTCACTTTTCTGCATGGAACATAGGATCAAGATTAGATTCCTTACGATGACTCGGAGTGTCCAAAATATAATTTTCAAAAATTAAGTTTCCAAAAACAACTCCTGAAATGCAACCTTTCCCCTGTACTATATTTCCATTTTGTTTCTTTCCATGAAGAACCCATGGAATCAGACCCATCATCAATGAGACTTTTAAATGGACAGCTCCCTTTTCTGAAAGGGAATATGTTCTTCCTGTTTAAGCCATTATTTTATTGGTCAAACTTTTCAATATTTACAATGCAAGTTCATTGCAACTGGAAAAACTTGAAGAGAAATGTCAAATTGATTAATGTCTTCATCAGGCATACCTAATTGTTCTGATCATCTAATGTGTAGAGCAAAGTAAACATAGGATGTATGGTATATTTCTTCCAGTATTTATTTCAGTAAGTTGTCATCACTCATTCTGGGATTTTCCAGAAGCCAAACAAATAAGTGCTATTACTGACTTGGGGAGAGAGCTCCATCTTTAGTTAGGTGTTGGTTTTTCAAGCCTGGATGCTCAAATGATTACCCTTATTATCTTCTGTGACCTGCTCCTAAGATGTAATTTGCATGCCTTGCAAAACATGAATAGGGGTGATTTATACATTGCATATTTATACACAAAGCTTTCTCTCTCCAGTCTCAGGAATCATCACTATCCATTTCATTGAAATTAAATATTGGGCTATTTTAGATACACCATAATAAATGATAGGAATTCCTGCACATATGCTTACCAGTATTACATTTCAATAATGTTTAGGGTACACATACATAAGATTATTGGCTTAGCAAGCAGTACTATACTTGAAGAATGTTGGATCCTTTTGGATATATCTGAATAAAATCCAAAGTCTTTGTTGTTTCTTGGGAATTATAATAACATAAAATGATATTTCAATGTGCTATATTACGTTCAGCATATTACCTTCTTGTTCTTTCATCTTTAAACACTGTTGTGTGATTTTTCTTACAATGATCCTTAGACAATATTCTTTAGTGGTCAACGTTGCCAAGTTTCACCAAGGAGATGGAGGCTCACAGATTTTTCTAATCATTTGTGCCTATTGTCATACGTCTGCATTTCATCATGCTAGATCTGTCCAGTTTTTATATCCAATTTCATGAACACAGTAAATAGAAGTTTAAGAAGGTAGTTGTGTGGGAAGTCAACTGTGAAGTCAAAGAGAGTGAGCATATTCTTTCTTGATTGTCATTTCATTTGCTATATTCGAGTGAAGTCACTTTTGAAATACATGGAAGTACTTTTGAGTTAGCCTATCCAGGAGTTATTCTTTTGAATTGGTTCTTTGACTAAATGCTCAAACCTCTTCTGTACCCTGGATGAGGTCCAAACGAGCCATACCCATGATTGTGGCTACCACTTTGGTAACCATATACAAACCTTCATGCCTTACAATAAAAAAACCCAGTAATCTGTAAAAATAACATAAGAAGTTGGTTCGCTCAAAATATTTACTTTGATCTGTCACCATCAAAGCTGTGGCATTTTAATTTTCCTTTACTACCTTTTTACTAAGGGACTTCTGACTTTATATTTGTTCTAAAAAGTAATCTGTTTGTTGCATCAGTATTTCGGGTGGGAAAGGGCCATTGCAATCTTGGTTTTGAAAACTGTTAATGTGCAAACCAGCGTCTTGTTTGTGTAGCATACTTAAAATTAATATATTTAAAAATGCTTTATTCTGTTCTTAAATAAAAAAAGAAATACCAGTACTATGAATTTGAATTTTCCTGTACATTATGTATATTTGTTAACATTTCAGAAATAAGACTTGAACTTTTTACCTTCATTTAGACCATGAAAATATTTTAGGCATAAAATAAAGTGGAAGGGGGAACACACCAGGAAACAGTACTGTTGCTATTTTCATAATAGATATTTCTTCCAGCTACAGAATAAAAAAAAAATCATCTTACATTGTAGATCTTGCATTTTCTGAATGCTCCAGTGGGTTGAATTATGCATTTTAATCTCTTTGCAAATATCAATTCTGAACAAAGAAACAGCTGCAGTATACTGTCAGTTCAGCAAAATATTGATAACTTATCTTTGACCAAAAGGAATATTAAGTGGCATTAAGTGAAACCACTGAATAAAATACACAGGAAGGCTTACATATGAAAAGTTATAAATCCTTTCAACTAGTTCAGAAATGACTTAACAATGTTCTTTGTGTATTTTAGAAGCTTTTTATCTACTCTATATTCGTTAAAGTCCCCTTTCACTATATTTTTTATTTATTTATTTTATTTTATTAAATTTATACCCCGCCCTTCTCCTTGTTAGGACCCAGGGCGATTTTATATTTCTAATGTATTTATTAGAATTTTTATATTTTTGTTGTCTTACTCCCTGTTGTCACTCTTTAGAGTTCCATGCTTTCTGTAGAGTTCAATGACCAGGGGTGGGCAAACTTTGCAACTTTAAGTCTGAAGGATTTCAGCAAAGCTGGCTGGAGAATTCTGGGAGCTGAAGTCCTTCAGACTTAAAGTTGCAAAGTTTGCCCACCCCTGGTTCAATCTGACTTTTTTAGTTTGTTTTCTATTTTTTGTTGTGAATTTCAGACTTTTTCTTCATCTTTTGTACTTGGTTGGGTTTTTTGGGCTAAGTGTCTTAGTTCTTGAATCTTTTTGCTCCCTCTTAGGGAAATGGCTAGAAGAAATTTTACCCCACACCATCTTTGAGGGAAGGAAAAAGGTGTATCTCTTCTCACAGTTTTTTTAGCTGCTCCTTTCTCAGGTTGCCTCCTTTAATCGGGTCCATCTGTCTTTTAGTTTGCCTCTTTATGTGACTCACACATTTTGACTCTGCTTGTGCAACCTTTTCTTCCCAAGGCCTGTGAACCTCCTGTGTCCAGCAACTGCTGTTTGATTGACAATCAGGTTATCTTGAAGGCCAAGAAGGTTGGAGGAACAAGCACAGGTGACTGTCTGTTCAGACAGTCTGTCCTTCCACATATATATCCATGACTTTTTACCTTGGAATCCGCAAGATGTCCAGTTTAACAATCCAATTCTAATTTATTATTTTACTTTATTGGATTTGTCAAGGCCACCCAACTCCAACATGATTTTGGGTGGCATATAAGAAGTCCAGTACAGGAACCCCTTGTGTAGCTAAACAAAAACCCAAAATAATTGGGACTAGCTACTTGGCCATTAAGTAAACAGTCACTAAATGAAATTATGACTGCTTATGATCTTACTTCAGCTTTCCTTTGTTTACAAAGGTCATAAATATGAAGATTACTCACAAAAATCGCTTTTTCATCACATTGTAACCACAAATGGTCACTAAATGAGGCAATCAAGCTATCCATGCATTATGAACAACTGAATGCCACATGACTGCCTGGATTAAAACAGTATTCCCAATATTTAAGGGGGGGAAATGCAGTGGGCTCCACAGTCATCCTACCCTCATGCCTGGGACCAGAGCCAGGTCTTAAAAGAGGCTTCCAGAAACCAAGGAGACTAGGATGCTGTTCCTGAGGGCAGGGGCATGACAGAAAGGACACTTCTTCAGTCCCATAAAATGGAAAGACTTCATTGATGGGACCTGGAGTGCATCCACCCAGCCCAAACACTGGATAGGCAGAAACAGACAAGTGATATGTCAAGTAACCAGATCCTACCTACACCATGAAAGACTTTTAAGCATTTGATTACATAGTGATTAGAGTGGCGCAGTGGTTAGAGTGCAGTACTGCAGGCTACTTCTGCTGACTGTCTGCAATTTGGCAGTTCAAATCTCACCAGGCTCAAGGTTGACTCAGCCTTCCATCCTTCCGAGATGGGTAAAATGAGAACCCAAATTGTTGGGGGCAGTAGGTTGACTCTCAACCATTTATTAATTATTTTTTAATTATTTTACATAAACACAAATAATACAAACTTCACAAAAAAAACCCATCAAAAAGCCATCTTTCATTACAGATTACCAATTTTTAAGAATGTGTCAATTTATCACAAGTTTCTATAAGTTTCTTCAATAGTTATCACTTATTTTTCATATCAATTGTTACAATTCTTATATCTCAACCCTAATCTTACTAGTTATTTAACTCTAAACCATTTAGAGAGTGTTGTAAAGCACTGAAGCGGTCTAAGTGCTATTTCTATCACTCCAAACTACTTGCTATTACACCCAGTCAATAATAGGAATTACAAATAACAGATTTGAGGAAAGTACAGATAGTCCTCAACATACAACAATTCATTTAGTAATTGTTCAAAGTTACAACGGCATTGAAAAAAACCATTTTTCACACTGCCCTTGCAGCATCCCCATGGTCATGTGATTTACATTCAGATGCTTGACAACTGATTCATATTTATGACGGTTGCAGTGTCCTGGGGTCATGCGATCCCCTTTTGCAACTTTCTGACAAACAAAGTCAATGGGGAAGCCAGATTCATTTAACAACCATGTTACTGACTTAACAACAGCAGTGAGACAGCAACCGAAGCAAGAAAAATTGTGAAATGGGAGCAAAACTCAATAAATGTCTTGCTTAGCAACAAAAATTTGGGGCTCAATTGTGGTCATAAGTCAAAGACTACCTATACGTGGAAGAGCTAAATTCTCGTAGGGCAATCTGTAAGAGCAGCCCAAAAAAAATTAAAAATTCACTACCTTCAATTGGGTTGGGAACTGGAAAGATTGAATGGGTTTAACTTCAATCAAATATGCCTCAAAAGTTTTGCAATGTCACCTTTTCACAATGTTGCTGCCAAAATCCTCACCACACACATTCTGTACCCTCTGCCTAAGTAACCACTATTTTTGTCCTCTTAAAAGCAATATAATTCCTGCCTCATCCTACTATCTTTAAAAATCTGTTACTTACTTCATTCTAGGAGCCAAAGGCCACCATTGTCAATAGTTACTAGAACCATATACTTCTAAATTAAAATTACAAGTTCAACAGAATGGGAAGGAAGGAAGATGCTATAGCACTCATTAGAAACCCTTTGCCCTATTTGAAGCTTCAGTGTCCTATATATCCCTGATCAATAAAGTATATGGTGCAGTAAAAACATAAGCTGCATTAGGTACTAGATAAGGGAGCTAAGTTGTATCACAGGCATATTCTGCATAATATTCCTATAAAGTAGGACAGGACAAACCATATTTGGAAAAATATGTCCTAGATATTAAGCTTTTTGGTTGAATGTAGTTTTACGTCAAATATGTTAAAATATACATATCTCATGATGTTTGCACTCTAGAAATCTCCATTCAAAAGGGAATATATATAAGAATGAATAATTTTCTGTGTTTTAATGTACCTAGGAATAAACGAATTCAATGAGACCTAATTCTAAACTTCTAGCATATCTTCACTGATTTAGAACATCCTCTGAAATTGTATTGTTAATACACAATTGCCTACATCTGGCTGGCTTCTACCTTAAAGTGTTCAGTCTTATGATGCTGATTTCAAATAACTCTTTTATTAATTCATTGGAATATATTTCCTTTCACTGAAAAACACTGGTATAACATTATGTCCACAAGTGGGCAAAATGGTAAGTTTGGCATCAGTACCTTTCACCTCTTTCTTTGATGCCCTCCAGGATCCCTGCTCACCTCATTTATTTTAAAGATTCTTTTAGCAAAAAAGAAGAAAAGGGGGAAGGGGGGAAACCTCTGATAACCTTTACATCAAAGCATAGCCTCTAGCATTACATTTATTTGCAGAAATACCTTTCAATCCCACAAAGTTCCCACTGAAGTGATAAAGCATTCTGGGTATCTAGTTTGCTTTCAGAGAAATGGGAATTTCATGATCAACCAAACTCACTATGCCAATGTTTTTAATTAATAGGCAAGTCTCCAGTGTCTGCCTTTTTGTGAATGCAGGCATCCACAATATGCTCCCAAACTTCCAGAATTTCCAGTCTTCCAAAATTACTGGATACATAAAAATGCAATTTAACAGCAACAAAAATCATTCATATAGCACATTACTTCAAAAGTATTTTAATTGATCAATAAAATGTATATGGCCATACAACTTATAACGGTGACTTTCAGTGGCATGCAAAGTGAAAGCCAACAATTTCATTAATCCAAACTATAATGTTGACTATAATGTTGACAAAAATACCAACTTAAAAGAAAAAACATTAACCGAGAGAGTTCTCCTAACTTCCTGGCCCAGATCTTTAATGACTTACAAAATGCTAACTGAGCCTGGGCCCTCTGGATCTTCAGGATGATACTGTCCACAAGGCAGGTACTGCCACGGAGAAGGCAAAACTCTTCGGTTCAACTAAATTAGATTGCCCAATGGAAGGGAACCAGAGCATATCCTCCCTCCTAGGTGTGGTGTGGTAAGCAGAGATATGGGAAACAGAGAGTCCTGCAAAAAGCCTAGTTCTATGCCACATAGGACTTTATAGGTGATAAGCAGCACCTTGGATTGCACCTAAAAAATAATTGGAAGCTAATGCATTTTACAGAGCAGTGAGATTATATGAATGTAATGAGAAATGTCCAAAATTGCTGACATGACTTCATTCTGAACCATCTACAGCTTCCAGGTCTTCAACTGCAGTCCCATATAGAGGGCATGGCAATAATCTTAAAACAGGAGGTTACCAGGGCATGATTCTTACGAAATTCTACTTTAGGAACACCAATATCTTGGTTAAACATTAATGAAGAGCTACAAGAAACCCTTAGTTCTTTTGCTGCCATATACTAGTTCCCAGAATTTTTGCAGCCAACATATGCATGCGTGATTGTCATGTCATGTAAAGGGCGCAAGAGAATGTAGAAGCCTTTTTTTTCCAAACTACTACAGGCATACATATTATTAAAATAAGGTACAGCTAGTCATTGACTTACAACAGTTCACTTGGTGGCTGTTCGAAGTTACGACGACATTGAATAGTGACTTATGATCATTTTTCACACTTGTCACCATTGTAGCATCCTCGTGGTCATGTGATTTACATTTGGATGCTTGATAACTGACTCACATTTAGAATGGGTGCAGTGTCCCAGAGACAAGTAATTCCCTTTTGAGACAATCAGGGGAAATCAGATTTAACAACATAAATTTTGGGTTCAATTGTGATCACAAGCTGAGGGACCACCTGTGTTCTATCTTAATTACTTTAGTAAGGGGTGTATGAATAACATAAATTCCTCATAATAGAAATTCTAAGCAATCCTAGTTACTGATGTTCTAGCGGCTAGCAGAAAACCAACCATATAATACATCAAAGGATTGATTTAAATTTTAAAAGTTTGATTTTCATTTTGTTACTGAATACCTAAAAATCAGATAATATATTTTCTTATGTACAAGAATGTATCTATTCCGAATTTGCAATTAAGTATCTATAAAAATTAATGTACAAATGAAAAATATTTTTAAAAAGGAAATTTAAAAAAAATCTTAATTTTTTTTTCTTTTCAAAATATGTTTCATTTTTCCATAATAAAAATATTTGACATCAAAGTTCTTGAAAACAGATGCTATGGTTTTTCAGCCAACTCTGTCAAACACAAATATAATAAATTAAAACTCCACGCTGGCTCGTAATTAATGTTTTTTTTTGCTTGTGTAATTAGTGGGATTCACTCCCTTGTAAATCTTTTTGTAACCTTAATCCCGTGGCATTTGAAATCCGATCTATATTCAGCCTCTTATGTTAATGTAATTTGCAGTTCAGTCCTCTGCTGTTTTGCGAAGAATTATACTTACGCGGAAACATTATTAGGTAGTAATACTTTTAAAGCACAAAAATGCAGTCCCCCTCGTAAACGTTTCTACTCAACAAGCATTTTATGATTCTGAGCGAAAACAATGTAATTTTATATACACCTAAGCAAATACATAGAAGCAAACCTCGTTGCTCCCCTCCATAACATCCCCACCCCGGAACAATATTTTCACGGAACGCCGGTGATAGGAAGCCGACTCCAGCCGGCTTCGTTATAGAAGCCATCGCCAGACCTCAAGATGGCGGCACACTCGTTGTGTTGCTTTCGGCGAATGCCGGTTCAGTGGCTTCTCTTCTGGGAGACAGCTAGGAAAATTCCGCTTCGAGGTTTAGCTTCTGGTCGCCCGGACTTCGGTTCTCAATTCCGAAGTGCATACAGTTTGGACCAACTCTATCAACCGCAGGAAAAAGAAGCCGACACTGCGAAGGTTGGGATTCGGAGGTCCAAAGGAAAATGCCTATTTAACAGTCCAGGATATTTGAAAGCACCAGATTGATAGCCGTTAACTTGGAATAGAATCTGATGATGTATGCATTGCTCTGAAATTTGGTGAGAGGAGCAAGCATAGTAAATAAAAAGTAGGAGAAATAAAATAATATAGGTGCCTTAGGACTCTGGTGCTTGTATGTATTCTAAACAGGCTCTTGCATGGGTCTTATTTAAAATGTATTGCTTTTTTATTACTTTTCTTTTAATAGGATAAATGTATTACAAAATATTTGCAACCGTAATAATTTGGCATGCTCAACGATATGCATTTCTGTGTTACAGGATTTGGCAAGCAAGACAATTCCAGAGATTCCTGTGGGTGAGTCCCGAACATAAGTAAAATTCCTTAAATTTCCTAGTTTTCCTTAATATCTTTTATCTCTTTTATCTGCTTTATAAATGAGTGTAAATTTAGTCCCAAATAAATGTCATTCTCTTAATGGAATTTATTTTTAATTCGGTGTACATTGGCATATTCTGAAAATCAGAATATTTTTAGAAAAGATGGATTATTGCACAGAAGAGCCAGTGGCCACGTGCAAGTAGATGGCAATATAAATCTTTTAAAATAAATATGCATAAAGATGAAGCAATTTGACTCTACCCACAATGGAAGAATGGATGGTGATGATAAAGATGAAAATGATGACGATGATGATGATGTTGGAATTTGCTGAGATGGCTAAATTGACTTCTTTGATTAGAGAAAAAACATTATGTTTATGGAAATACTTAATGGACTTATTTACTTTTACACTTGAACTCTTCTTTTCTTTCTTTTTTTCTATTTCTTTTGTTTAATCTACATTTGTTTCTGTTGGTTTTTAATCTTTCAAAAATCTATATAAATAAAAATGTAGCAAGATTTTGTTCAAAACCACTAATCTAAAGTATTGTACCAATCGCTTCCAAATTTTCACACAACGTTCCTTTGAAATACAGCACCAATGATATGTATAGATTGTGTAGATGTCACACCTGTGCCAGGAACACGCAACAGAAATGTAAAAAATGTAGGTAGATAAATACAGAGAGAGCAGTGGGCCACAGGTATTATGTCATCCTTTATGACATAAAATAATCTGAGGGAGAAATACAGTAGGTAGGTAGGTAGGTAGGTAGGTAGGTAGGTAGGTAGGTACAGGGATAGAGAGGGAGAGAGAAATACGGTAGGTAGGTAGGTAGAGGGATAGCGAGGGAGAAATACAGTAGGTAAGTAGGTAGAGGGAGAAATACAGTAGGTAGGTAGGTTGGGGGTTATACGGTGGTTGTGTGTATGTGTTTGTGTGTGCAGATGTAGATCTACACACAGATTGGTTGGCCATTTAACCAGACTGGGCCACAGCAATGTGTGGCCGGGAACGACTAGTTCTTAATAAAATTACTTTTGAAAAAACAGCATCAAAAAAAGCCTTCAGCAAGAGAAGAATTATTTTTAATTGTGAAAATATTCCTAAAATGGCTAAAATGGCAGCAGTTTGGGTCTCACTGGCTCAAGGTTGACTCAGCCTTCTATCCTTCAGAGGTCAGTAAAATGAGGACTTTGATTGTTGGGGGCAATATGCTGGCTCTGTAAACTGCTTAGGGAGGGCTGCAAAAGCACTGTGAAGCGGTATATGTCTAAGTGCTATTGCTATTTTTCACACTTATGACTATTACAGCATCCTCATGGTCACATTATTGACAACTGACTCACATTTATGACAGTTGCAGTGTCTTGAGGTCATTTTTATCACCATTTACAACCTTCTAACAAGCAAAGTCAATGGGGAAATCAGATTCATTTAACAACTGTTACTAATTTAACTGCAGTGGTTCACTTAACAAACAAGAAAAATCGTAAAATGGGGCAAAACTCAATTAACTACTTTCTCAATTTTCAGGTTAATTCCAATTTATTTCGATTTGTATACCGCGCCTATCTCCATCAAGATGGACCCAGGGTGGTCCATCTTTTAGAGACATAAATTTTGATGTCAATTATGGTCATAAGTTGAAGACTACCTGTATTTGTTAACTCATTCTACTTCTCTTTTAAATATACTTAAGAGTATAAATTGATATCTTTTCAATCCTTTTTCATGCTTTCATTTTTTGAATTTCCAGATCGTTTGTCTGTATCCTATTCACGGAGCAGTGGCCCAGGAGGCCAGAATGTGAATAAAGGTAAAAACAAAACAAAGACTGACTACTTATACAAGTATTTCTTCAGAACAAATCCCATTGACATTAATGAGACTTTCTACAATAAAATTAAGGTATGGATTTTGGAGTTGGGCAGCATAGAATTTGACAAATATGATCAAGTATTCATGAGCAGCACACTTATCAATAAATTGGGAATAAAAGGTAGGCCCTTCCAAGCTGCATAACTCTTTATCCTGCAGAGTAGTTATTTATTGTTTCTTTTCACACCCAGTTAATTCAAAAGCAGAAGTCCGATTCCATTTGGCATCAGCAGACTGGATCTCTGAAGAAGTGCGACAAAAAATGGCAGTGCTGGTAATTCTCAAATTTATTTTCCCCATTTGAGATAGATTGTTAAGTAGCAAACACTTAGTTTACCAATTTCCTGCACAAAATTTCCTACATAAAAAATATAGACCATCCAGAGGGACACATTTAGCTTGTGTAGCAAAATATAAATCCATAGACATATAACATCAGAATATAGATCTTAAAAATTGCTTTATCCCATTATGAGATTTAAATTCTTTCCCCCCCCCCTACAATTTAGCAGACAGGTCCCAGGGTCAAAGAACTTTAAATGGTTTCAGGTAGAAATTGGAGGCAAAATATTTCTAAATAAGAAGGTCTACCTAACCCCAAGTTTTCAGACAAAATGAATTATTTGTTGCTAAGACAAAAATATAATTTGCCCACAAATATAGGGAGTGATTGGTTTCACACTTTACTTTAACCCTTAATATGGCTTGCTTGATTTTGGCTTAGTGGGATCATAAAATCTTCATTATTGTGTAACATTATGTAATTTTAACCACTACAGTTTACATGGTGACTTTAAAAATCATATTTTGATAGTAGAAACCTGTTTTATTTTCCAGAGAATAAAAAATTATATAAATATGCTCCCTCTTTAAGAGAGATGGGAGTTTAGAAATGTGAAAAGTAAATACAATAAATAATAAAATGTTTTATTTCCCAGCAAAAACTTAAGATCAATAAATTGGGAGAGCTAATAATCACTTCTGAAGTGAGTCGCTATCAGATGAGGAATTTGGCAGACTGCTTACAAAAGATCAGGAACATGATTGCAGAATCCACTGTGAGGCCTCATGTTATATCTGAAGAAACTGCTGAGATGATCAGAAAAAGGTAAACCTGAGACAAAACTAACGACTGAATTAGAATTCCTTTGGACATAAGAACATGATACGTATACGCCGGAATTCTCAGTTGATGCTCCCTTAGGTCAAGATGGAGCCATTGGTAATTAAAACTTCTTCTCTCTCATTATTCAGCATAATTATCACATTAGGCGGTTTAAAAAAACACTTGTGGTGTTACTGAATATCTACAGTTTAATACATCATAATAAATAAGACAGTCTAGTTTGTTTGTTTTTTTAATTTCAGTTAGAAAAGCAAAGACAACATTTGTTTGTTAATTTTGGATAGCACATCATGGATCAACATGAACATTCTACATTTAAAATGCTGATTAACCTAGATAGACATTGTTTAAAACCAGCAATTCTGCCAATTATATTCAGATTAAATAAATGTGATATTATACAGCTGGTTCCATACATCAAAGTAAGCCATAAAGTGACTTGCCTTGTTTTGACTAAAGATAAAAGTTAAATATGAAACTAAATATGGAAGCTTTTTTTCAGTTTGTAAACCTTTATGTATATGATAGCCTTATATGTGGACCACATCCTGATAGCTTGTTCAACAAACACAACTTAACAGCTTGATTTTAGCATACTGACATAAGCAACCCTGTTCATGAATAATCTCTATTTTGGATCTTGAAGTAAAGAACAGATACACAATTTCTGATAGAAATCAGAGATATTTCTCAGAAAATGTTTTTTTTGAAAACTAGCCACAGTTAAAAGCATTTTTGCATTTAAGATGCTTTAATTTTAAAATGCACTTCTCTGCTGCTATGTTCCTTGAGGAGCATCTTCAAGGATTTGAATTGGAAGAATCTTCACGAATGCTAGTAAAAAGTTCTCCCCAGATCCAACCTAAAAACAAATCCCCTTTGGTTTCTTCTGGTAATTTATACTTGCATAAAACATGGGTGTGGCTGTTGCTGGGAGCAGGACAATTCAAATTATTTTTGGGACCTTTAGAACCAATAAAACTTGACAACAGCCTTTTGCTGAAATTTTATAAAATTAGGCTCTGTAATGAAAGGGACGTGGTGGCTCAGTGACTAAGACACTTAGCTTGTCAATCAAAAAGAGTGAGCTCCCGTTACTTGTCCCAGCTTCTGCCAACCTAGCAGTTTGAAAGCACGTAAAAATGCAAATAAAAAAATAGGGACCACATTGGTGGGAAGGTAACAACGTTCCATGCGACTTCAGCGTTTAGTCATATGTGTGCCTTTGGTGTTTAGTCATGCCGGCCACATGACCACCGAGATGTCTTTGGACAGCGCTGGCTCTTCGGCTTTGAAATGGAGATGAGCATTGTCCCCTAGAGTTGGGAATGACTAGCACATATGTGCGAGTGGAACATTTATCTTTACTAATGAATGGGAAAGCATTTCTTTCCACCATTCACTAACTTTGCTCACTTCAGATTCACCAGCTCCCTCTAAATCAACATGCTTTCTTTCTTGAAGTTTAATCTACTTGTAAATTGTTATTATGTTGTTGTAATACGACTTATATTTGTAACTCCCAAGGGAGAGGCGGATCTTCCCATATCACATGCCTCTAAAGTTCCTGCTTCTTGAAGGAATGTAGACTTACAGATTTTAGTTTTCTTTTACGACTTGTATATTTCTGTGATTGACCAGAATAAGCAGTGGGATTTCTATGTCTTATGCCCCACAGTTAACAAAGGGAGCATCCCCTACCCAAGTAAAGAGTCATAACAAAAAGTGCTACAAAGTACTGTGCTAGAGGTTTCTGGGAAATGAAGGATAGAAACTCTTCACAATCCATCCTATGGAACCAGCTCTGGCCATTACAATATTATTTTATGAACATTTGGTCTAGATTCTAGAAGAAGGGTAAGAATCCAGAATTGCTTTAGAACCACTTAAATTACATTTTCTACATTTTCTGTTTGGCTTTAGGGTGGAGAAGAGGAACAGAGAACGGCTCCAACAAAAAAAAGCACGATCTTCTTTGAAGCAAAGTAGACAAGTGGACTATGATTGAACATCTTTTGGAGACATAAATAATGCAAAGACATATTCCTTGGACTCTACTGTTTCCTAGATGGAAAAGAGAAACTTCCTGTATTCTTTACATCAAAATAAAAAAAAACTATTATCATCAAAATTTACCCTTGAAATAGGAACGGCTGTTTAATTAAATTTATAATATTAGTAATGGTGGCTGAATGTACAGGTAGTCCTTGACTTATAACCACAAATGAGACCAAAATTTCTGTTGCTAAGCGAGAGACAGTTATTAAGTGAGTTTTGCCTCATTTTATAACCTTTCTTACCACAGTTGTTAAATGAATCACTGCACTTGTTAAGTTAGGAACACAGTTGTTAAGGGAATCTGACTTCAACATTGACTTACTTGTCAGAAGGTTGCAAAAGGTGATTACACGACCCTGAGACACTGCAACTTGTGAGTCAATTGCCAAGTGCCTGAATTTTGATCATGTGACCATGGGGATGCTGCAATGATTGTGTGAAAAATGGTCATAAGTCAATAAGTCATTAAACAAACTGTTATAAGTTGACAACTATCTGTATAGCTAATTGCAACATTAAACTATACTCTTGTACAAGAAATGCTTCAAAATGTAGCTAGTAACTGCAGAAATCTCAAGAAGTCTAAAATCACCAAAGACAGCTGTCTTGTCTCTTCATGTGCAGCAGTTGTCTGTAGCATTTGTGGGTGATCTCAAGTCTTCTTGTCTGGGAAGAGAGGGAAAGGAAGGAAGGAAGTTCAGAAAACCAATACCTGCTAACTTACACACCTGTCATGCCTATATACTGCTAAAACTCGTCTGTTTGTAACCTTCAATTGGTGAAATAGCAACTGTTTTTGAATCAACGTACTTCAAATGAGCTAACTTTAAAAAGTGTTTAAAATCCAGCATAACCTCTATGGCCGTGATGGGAAATCTGGCACATGTACCACAGGTGGCATGCAAAGCCCTCTCTGCAGGCTTGCAAGCTGTTACCCCAGCTCAGTTCCACTGTGCATGCACGCACCCCTCCCGCTGGCCAACTGATTTTCGGGTCTCTGCCACACATGCACGGGGGGCACATGCATGCATGGGGCTCGCATGAGCAGGGGTGGGGGGAGCGCAGGGGAGCTGGAGCATGCCCCCCCACCCCGCGGTCTGTTTTTGCTCCCAGGAATCTGCAGGGAGGCCTAGGCCCAAATGGGCGCAGGGATCATGCACGCATGCATGGGGGGGCGCAGGGGGGCATGTGTGCATTGCATTATGGCTGCAGACGGGCACTGTTGTATGTGCACACGCGCACTTTTGGCAAACGACAAAAAAGTTAGCCATCACTGCTCTATGAGATTGAAATTTGGTAAAATTGTGTCTGCTTCAGCATTGCTCCATTGCCATGGTCGGCTGTAATCCCACGGCCATCATTTTCAATGCTGCCTGCCAGGTTCCCACAAGGAAAGTCAGTGGGGAAGCAAGCAAGGAAGGTCACAAATCGTTTGTGTAAAACACTCCTGCTGGGTTTTTTTTCCTTTCTCTTGAGAAGCTCTGTGTGTGTGTGTGTGTGTGTGTGTCTTACATAGTCATTCTGTTTCTTTGGTTAAGTAAGGAAATACTGCTGAATCAAGCACGGGTTATTTGGTTTCTACTGATACTTTTATATTAATTAAAATAAATATTACAATTGGACTTGGCAAAAGTTACGTTTTTCCTTTCCACAAATGCCTCATAGTAAGATGAGGATAAATGGGGAAGTTCCTTAATATTTAATTTTTATACTCAAATGCTGACACACTTGTTTATAAATTTTATTTTGAAATCATTTTGAGAGGGCCAGAACAGTGATCAAAATACAAGTGTAAAATGCAATAACGCGGAGTAAATTTGAATCTCCAGAATCTGCAAACAGAACATTGTAGTATTTCCACAGCAATCCCAGCAAAACATAAGTAAAAATAGCAGCACCCACAACAAAAGCTGTCATTTATAAGTGTGCAAAACAGATGCCTTTTAAAGCTTTTATAAATGCTGCAAGCTACTTGCAAGGGGCATTTACTAAATACATCTATTTCTATTGTTTGAGAGAAAAATTCATCCAGTGATGAAAGTGCGTCTAAGCATCTATTCGTTGAATTTACACAATTCGGGAGTGGCATGTATATTTTACAGCCCAGTCATTCTGGGCTAATACTAACATTTTAGCCGCTTGCTTAGCCCCGGGTTTGCAGTAATTCCCACTTGCCAATAGGTGGGGATAAAGAGCTTCATTTTTCGGCTCAAAATGCATCTAGATCCAATCAGCCCCGTATTTTATAAAAGCTTAGTCAGTTCTATTTCGAAACTGATACGTTCAACCATCTGGAGCAAGTAACTAAATATTGACAGGGTCAGATTGAAAGCCTGCGGTGTGACAACGATGAGATATTAGGCACGTTTTTCGTTTTTCGAGTGTGCCTCCTGCCCCCCCCCCCCCCGCCATCGAAGTGTAGCGTCGAAGAAAACCCTTACACGATAAATCGCTGTCATGCTGAGGTAAAGAAATCAGCAGAAATATTCGTAACAATAGAAGGAAAACTGAGCAATTGAAATATTCATAAAAGGAAGAGAAGACAACAATTTAAAAAACCACACCCCAAAAAGGAAATCATCCACCCCAGATGGGACTCGAACCCACAATCCCTGGCTTAGGAGGCCAGTGCCTTATCCATTAGGCCACTGGGGCTACAGAAGAAAAAGCTGCTTACGTTTGTACTTAACTCTGTAATATCCGACTCGTCATTCTGCAGTTTTCGGTGTTTATCTTTTCTGTTCCATTCGCATAAAGTAATAATTGGAGACCAGGGTAGATTTACTTCTTTTATACTATTATCTGAGTGGCGTTCTTTTTGGCATTTAAGTATTGCCTGTATAATCTATTATAATTCTCATTTTCCCCCCTTTAGTTTAATGCTCTCCAAGCATGTGGGATTTCAAGAATTCCTGTCCTGCAGGTTGAATGGCCAAATTGGTTGCTTGTGAGAATTGTACAGTACAACTCTGAATCTGTAGCTTGCTAGAAACTGCTCTAGAGGTGTGAGAAAGAATATCACAAGGGGTCTCAGACAATTCACTTTATAGAACTGGACATCTTTTAAGATGCAGATGGTCCACACATCTTAAAAGTTGCCAAGTTTGAAACTTAGTATTTATAAAATCATAAACTTTGAAAGGGATCTTAAAGGCCATCTAGCCCAACCCCCTGCTCTGTGCAGGATCTATCGGAGCAAGGATCTTCAAATTGGGCTTCCTAAATTCTGCAACAAATTAACATTTTCAGATTTGTCATTAATTTGGTTTCTGAATATGCTCCAAATTGTCACTCTCCTTTTTTTTGAACAGTGGTGCTCAGAATCAGACATAGCTCTGCCTCTAAATGGGCTCTAAGCCAGATGAAAGTGGAACAGATCCTCCTTGTAATCTGAATTCTACAACCCTGAATATGCACCTCAAGGTGCCATTTGTTATTCCAGCAGCTGCATCACAATGCTGGTTTATATATAACTTATATAACATTCAGATTCTTTTCGCAGGGTCTGCTATGGAAACAACTCCCAGAGTTTTCCATTTACAGTAGCTATCAGGGCCAGCCTGCTGACCACGACAGGAATCAAAATCTGTGTAGCCTCTGCCTGAATTATTTTTAATTTTTTAAAAATAGTTAAAAATAAATTTAAAAGAAAACCAAAACAAATAA
Source organism: Rhabdophis nuchalis (assembly GCA_039707465.1). Lineage (NCBI taxonomy): Eukaryota > Metazoa > Chordata > Lepidosauria > Squamata > Natricidae > Rhabdophis > Rhabdophis nuchalis. Next base: position 141,313,283 of record CM077646.1, on the reverse strand, counting down.
GCAAACAAAAAACTGAAAAAGCAGGCTCGATGAACTACTGCAGTGATGGCGAACCTATGGCACGGGTGCCCCAGGTGGCACGTGAAACCATTCCTTAGGGTACGTGAGGCATTGCCCTGTCAACACTAGTGCACGCTCTCTACATGGGGCTCCCCTTGAGGTGCACTCAAAAGCTACAGTTAGTACAGAATGCGGCCGCGCGGGTGATTATGGGTGCCACAAGGCAAACCCACGTAACACCTCTCCTGAGCGAGCTGCACTGGCTGCCTGTGGCCTTTCGAGTGCGCTTCAAGGTGCTGACGACCATCTTCAAATCGCTCCATGGCTCAGGGCCTAGCTATATACGAGACCGCCTCCTGCCCCATACATCCCTTCGTCCGATCCGCTCCCACAGAGAGGGTCTTCTTCGGGTGCCGTCGGCTGGGCAATGCCGGTTGGCGACACCCAGGGGAAGGGCCTTCTCTGTGGCGGGCCCGGCCCTCTGGAACGACCTACCCCCCGACCTCCGCACTATCTCGGACCTCCGCCTCTTCCGCCAACGTCTTAAGACGTATTTATTCCAACAAGCCGGCCTAGGATAGCAACCCGTTTCTGACTTTTTAAGAAAATTTATAATTTGGTAAGGGTTTTAACATTGGTTTTAGCACGGGTTTACTAATTTAATACATTTTAATTGATATTTATTGTATTTTGTGTTTTTAAATGATGCCTGTGCGCCGCCCTGGGTTCTACCAAGGAGAAGGGCGGGGTATAAATTTAATAAAATAATAAATAATAAAATAATGTGTGTGCTGGCCAGCTGATTTACGCCTTCTTTTGAGGCTGTTTTTCGCCTTCTGGAGGCTTCAGGGAAGCTCCTGAAGCCTCTGGAGGTGGCAGGGGAGGCTGTTTTCACCCTCCCAGGCTCCTAGAAATCCTCTGGAGCCTGGGAAGGGCGAAAAAAGTGCGCCAAAAGCAGGGGGTCGTGCACATAGCATTATGGGTGTGGCACGCCCACGCACGACCCTCCTGTGCTCCCCCCACTTTTGGCACGCGAGCCAAAAAAGGTTAGCCATCACTGGACTACTGCATCTTTTGCTGCTGTCAATTTTCTATGTTTCTATGAATACTTTAAAAAAAAACCACTAACCCTCTACATCATCAGCCCTATTGTCCAATTTCTCTTATTCTTAGAAGCTTTTCCCCCTAACATTCAGCTAGAGCAGGGGTGGGCAAACTTTGCAACTTTAAGTCTGAAGGACTTCAGCTCCCAGACTTCTCCAGCCAGCTTTTTCTGGGAGCTGAAGTCCTTCAGACTTAAAGTTGCAAAGTTTGCCCACCCCTGAGCTAGATTCTGCCTTCCTGAAACCAAAATCTGTTGTCTTTGCACTCTTGGGAGGAAAAAAACAAATTTTGACTTCTCCTGTGTGATATCTTTTCAGATATTAGAATAGAATAGAATAGAATAGAATAGAATTCTTTATTGGCCAAGTGTCATTGGACACACAAGGAATTTGTCTTTGGTGCATTTGCTCTCAGTGTACATAAGGAGGATAAAATACAACACTCAGTGATAGTTAAGGTTACTAATAAAGCTATCAAATCATACTAGGAAACAAAAACAATATAAATTGAAAGATGTAAGCAACATGGTTATAGTCATAAGTGGGAAGAGATAGATATTAGTAAGGAAGAGAAAATAACAGTTCCCAAAAGAAACCAGCGTGGCTGCATAAAGAACTCTCTGACAAATTGAAAGACAAAAAGGATAAATATAAAAAGTGGAAAAAGGGGGACATAACTAAGGCAAAATATCAGCAAATAGCCCGAGCCTGTAAAGATGAAGTGAGGAAAGCTAAGGCTCGCAATGAAGAAAGGCTTGCCAAAAAAGTAAAAAATAACAAAAAAAGCTTCTTCCAACATGTTAAAAACAAGAAAAAGGTTAAGGAAACAATTGGTCCACTGCTGGGAGAAAATGGCAAGAAGATGATAAGCAACAGGGAGAAAGCAGAACTATTTAACTCTTTTTTTGCATCTGTCTTTACACAAAGGGATAAAACAGTCCAACCAATCAAAAACAGCACCACAAGAATCAGATTAGGAACACAAGTTGAAATAGGGAAGAAAATGGTAAGTGAGCATCTGTCTGCCCTGGACGAGTTCAAATCACCAGGACCGGATGGATTACACCCCAGGGTTCTGAAGGAACTGGCAGACGAGATCTCAGAACCACTGAACTATATCTTTCAGAGATCCTGGAGCACCGGGGAACTGCCAGAAGACTGGAAAAGAGCTGATGTGGTTCCCATCTTCAAAAAAGGGGAAAAAAACAGATCCAGGAAAATATAGACCCATCAGCCTGACCTCAATACCAGGAAAGATTGTGGAAAAGATAATTAAACAACAAATAAGTGAACACCTAGAAGCAAACAAAGTAATAGCCAAAAGCCAACATGGGTTTGTCAAAAACAGACCATGCCAGACTAATCTAATTGCATTCCTTGACAAAGTGTAAAAATCAGTGGACAAGAGGAATGCTGTCGATATAATTTTCTTGGACTTCAGTAAGGCATTTGATAAAGTAGACCATAACCTACTATTAGATAAAGTAGAAAATTGTGGGTTAGACAGCACCACTACCAGATGGATTCGCAACTGGCTGATCAACCACACTCAACATGTAGTTCTCAATGGAACTGCATCTACATGGAAGGAAGTATGCAGTGGAGTCCCCCAAGGCTCTGTTTTAGGCCCAGTACTCTTTAACATCTTCATCAACGATTTGGATGAGGGGATAAATGGGGAACTCATCAAATTTGCAGACGACACCAAGCTGGCAGGAATAGCCAAAACTACAGAAGATAGGCTTAAGATACAGAAGGATCTAGACAAACTTGAACATTGGGCACTATCTAATAAAATGAAATTCAATTGTGAAAAAAGTAAGGTTCTACATTTAGGCAAGAAAAACAAAATGCACAAGTACAATATAGGTGGTACCTTGCTCAATAGTAGCAACTGTGAGAGGGATCTAGGAATCTTAGTGGACAACCATTTAAATATGAGCCAGCAGTGTGCAGCAGCTGCCAAAAAAGCCAACACAGTTCTAGGCTGCATAAACAGAGGGATAGAATCTAGATCACGTGAAGTGTTAATGCCACTGTATAGTGCCTTGGTAAGGCCACACTTGGAATACTGCATACAGTTTTGGTCGCCACGATATAGAAAAGACGTGGAGACTCTGGAAAGAGTGCAGAGAAGAGCAACCAAGATGATTAGGGGACTAGAGACTAAAACATATGAAGAACAGTTGCAGGAGCTGGGTATGTCTAGTTTGATGAAGAGAAGGACCAGGGGAGACATGATAGCAGTGTTCCGATATCTCAGAGGGTGCCACAAAGAAGAGGGAGTCAAACTATTCTCCAAGGCACCTGGGGGCAGGACAAGAAGCAATGGGTGGAAACTAATCAAGCAGAGAAGCAACTTAGAACTAAAGAGAAATTTCCTGACAGTTAGAACAATTAACCTCTGGAACAGCTTGCCTCCAGAAGTTGTGAATGCCCCAACCCTGGAAGTCTTTAAAAAGATGTTGGATAGCCATTTGTCTGAAATGGTATAAGGCTCCTGCCCACGCAGGGGGTTGGACTAGAAGACCTACAAGGTCCCTTCCAACTCTGCTATTGTATTGTATTGTATTGAATAATAATAATAATAATAATAATAATAATAATAATAATAATAATAATAATAATAATAATAATAATAATAATAATAATAATAGAGTGTAGGAAGTTAAAAATCACCCCTCTGCTAGAAAACTGAAATATCCTGGGAAATATTAAGAAGGCAGAATATTATATTTCCCTGGATGTGAAAAGGGAGAAACATGTTTTTAAAGACAAAGTAGCTCCCTGCAGCTTCCTGCCCCCACCCCCACCCCATCACCTTTGTAAAAGAACCATTAAAACCTGAGCTAGGCTACTTTATATAATAAAGGTAGGATTAGCTTTCTACAGAAACTCACCACATGGCATCTGGGAACTCAACCAAACCTGGACTCAAAACACAGCCTAGAGAGTTGCCCCTGCAGGGCCCCATGGGAGTCTGACAACAAATCAGAATACATTTCTTACACAGGAACAGGAAACAGAGAGGTGGGGACAAACAGAGTATGAAAAACCCAGCAATTCCCTTCTTCTCACTCATCTCTTCTTCACCCAACATCTGGAAGCATATGACACCCACCCCCCTTTTCTGTTCAGGACTCAAGCCATGTGATCCTGTCCACCATTAAACCATCTTTCCAAGCAGCCTCCATGTCTCCAGTGTCTTTTTCCCCATTTGGAGCTGAATCCAAAAGGACATTTCTTTCAACAACAGTCTTAATAAAGTATTTGACAGTGTTGTGGGAATTATTTGCTTAGCAGAGTGATGGCATTCAGGGAAAAAACTGTCCTTGTGTCTTGTTCTGCTGTGCAGTGCTCTATAGTGTCATTTTGAGGAAAGAAGTTGAAACAGTTTATGTTCAGGATGTGAGGGGTCTGTAGATATTTTCACAGCCCTCTTTTTGACTTGTGCAGTATACAAGTCCTCGATGGAAGGCAGATTGCTTTCGTTCCCAATGCTCATGTATTGTCTGACCCTGTCAACTGGTAAGAAGACGGCATTCACTACAGTTACTGCTTAACATTTTGCTCCTTGCGTTGATCAGCCGTGGAATGTTGCTCTTTCTTTCTTTTTGAAATATCTGAAGAAGTGGGATTAATTCTTATTACCTTATCCTAGCATTTTAAACATCCACTTTACTGCCATCTGTTCTACAGTTGTTGGCTGTACTTGGCTCTCTTTCCATTTCCTGAATATGTCCTTTTTTAAACTCTTCGTTCTTATTCATTGGGGATGGGGGGCGGGGGGCGGTGGAGCAGCCATAATGGTCTTGGCTGTCCTCTATTCTCCCTCAACGGAAATTGTTTAGAATGATCCTTTGAGTATCTCATTCTTTGAGCGCTCCTATCCATCTGGAGCAGAGGTCTTCAAACTTGGCAACTTTAAGACTTATGGACTTCAACTCCCAGAATTCTCCAGCCAGCATAGTCCACAAGTCTTAAAGTTGCCAAGTTTGGGGACCCCTGGAGCATCTTTTAGTACTCCTATCCTGAGATTCTACAGTCTTTATTATTATTGGGACTTTATGCATAATCTATTGCTTTAATCCAAAATATATTTGACCTCACTTAATTTTCTTTCCCTTAAAATTAAGGACATTAGCAATATAAGTGGTGTGTGTCTGTCTGTCTGTCTGTCTGTCTGTGTGTGTGTAAAAGGCAGCACGGATCACTGATCATAACAGCACAAGAACAGGCACTAAGCACCAGATCCATAGAAGCAGGGATTTACCACACTAGATAGAACTCATGGGGTAGATCAGTGTCTCTCAGCTGAAAGATGTGTGGACTTTAACTCTCAGAATTCTCCAGCCAGCCATCAAGGAGTTTCCACAGAAGATTGTGGAGAATAATAGAGCTAAGAATCTGTGGGAGTTCTGGATCCAGAAGGACAGGGAGGCATTAGATAATCAACCTGACACTGTAGTAGTAGCCAAATTAATAGACAAAGACCAGAAGAGCTCAGGAGGCCAGGCAAGCAGGGCGGGGCAAGGGCCGCCTCCACGTGAGTGATGTAGAGTTGGCCATGCTCATCCACTCACATGACCACCCAGCCACGCCCATTAAGCAACACCCACAGAATCGGTAGTAAAAAATTGAATCCCACCACTGCTTACATGCAGGGATGAAATTCAGCAGGTTCTGACAGGTTCTGGACAACCTGCAACTGAAATGTTGAGTCCTGGGTCCTTTTTGGAGAAAGTGCGGGGTATAAATTTGAATAAAATAAAAATAAATAAGTTTGGAGAACCGGCAAATACCACCTCTGGCTGGCCCCAGAGTGGGGTGGGAATGGAGATTTTGCAATATTCTTCTCCTGCCATGCCTACCAAGCCACGCCCACAGAAACAGTAGTAAGAAAATTTGACTTTCACCACTGCTTACATGATCACTTTCCCTCACCTCTCCTGCTACTTCGACTTCCCAAAATTATATTCAGTATTGATTAATATCAGGTCAAGGATTCTCTGAGTTTCTCTTGTGTCTTCTTCCACACTCTGAGGGAGGAAGTTGTCAGCAAAATATGCCTGACATCTTCCTAGCACAGGGGTCTGCAAAGTCGGCTCTTTTAAGACTGGTGGACTTCAACTCCCAGAGTTCCCCAGCCAGCATAGCTGGCTGGGGAATTCTGGGAGTTGAAGTCCACCAGTCTTAAAAGAGCCGACTTTGCAGACCCCTGTCCTAGCAGGACTGGGCATGGCAGAATGTGTCACTCAGCAAATAAAGGAATTAAAGGGTCTTCTGCCTAGGTAGGAGCACCAAAGTGTTGTTTTTTCCTGTGGAAGAGCAGCAGGGAGGTCTGCTGGGGTGTAAGAAAAAAGCAGGTTGGAGAACGCCTTCACTGGTGCCAATTCTTGATGGCAGAAGAGACATCTGCTCTCAGTCCTATGATCCCACGGAATGATCATTCCATCGGATCAGACAACAGGAACCAGAGGTCCCATCATGCCTGTATCCACTCTTCCCCTTCTGTTGCAAGAGAAGCAGAGCAGGAGAGAAGGAGGGAAAAGAGATCTTCTGCTCATTCATTCTCCACCCCACAGAATGGTGGCTCTGTAGATGGACAGCAGAAGAACTGTTCCCTATTTTGTCTTGGTGGGCAACATTACCATGCGCTAAAGCAGTTTTCTCAACCTTGGCAACTTGAAGATGTCTGGACTTCAACTCCCAGAATTCTGGGAGTTGAAGTCCGAACATCTTCAAGTTGCCAAGGTTGAGAAACACTGTGCTAAAGAGATAATTCTGCCTCACTCCCCTTTCCCCATAGAGTCGGGTGGGGCAGGAGCAGTCTTCAGCTAATAGAAAGTGTTGCATCCTGAAGAGACACGGGAAGCCCCGGCAGCCGCCAGCCGCGTCCTGATTGGACGGGAGTAGACGGGACGCGGTTGGCTGTGGCCGAGGGCGTCGGTCGCGCTGATTGGCCGGCTACCCTCCAGCCGCGGTTGGCTGTGGCTGGAGGGCGTGGTCGCACTGATTGGCCGGCTACTCTCCAGCCGCGGTTGGCTGTGGCTGGAGGGTGTGGTCGCACTGATTGGCCGGCTGCCCCCCAGCAGCTCCATAAAAGGAGCTGCAAAGCAGAAGGCGCCACCTTTGAAAATTGGTCACTTGCTATGCCTCTCTCCTTGCAATAAAGAGCTGCTAAGTCATACCGGTCTGGACTCCTTTTCTGAGAATCTAACACTGGCGACGAAGGACTGGGGCCGGTACTGACTACTCAGAGCGAAGTCACTCACCGATCGAAGAATCTTCGTCTGACCACTCGTCCTCGCTACTTCTTCAGCGAGCCTACAAGACTGCAGCCAAGCCGATGGCCACCCTGCCGCCGTTCGCTCCCTACGACGCTTCGCAGGAATCATGGGAAGCTTTCCTGGCCAGATTTGAATGTTTCCTCCTCGCGGGAGATCACGGCGAACTCACCCAGGAACGGCGACTGGGACTCTTCCTGGGGTGTGGAGGTCGCACAGTCTTCGCCGTTGCGCGGAATATCGCCGCGCCTGCACCGGTCCACACCCTGGATTGGGGCACGCTGCAGGCCCGCCTGAAGGCCCACTTCGCCCCCGCACCCTCGCGAATCTCTCGACGGTTCGCGTTCCGACAATGCCGCCAGCAGCCCACACAGTCAGCAGCAGATTACCTACAAGTCCTGAGAGCCGCGGCCATCTTATGTGAGTTCGCCGCCACGAGCCTCGACGAGTCACTGGTCGAGCAATTCGTCTGCGGACTTAAAGACACGAAGCTCAGGCGCCGACTGATGGCTCGCTCAGACATCACCCTGGAGCAGGCCGTGGAGGAAGCTAGGGGCGCCGAGCTGGCCGAGGCCACGTCCCCTGACCTAGGCCCCGGCCAACAGACAACGCCATCGACCGCCCCACGGGCCTGCCTGGTAGATGACCACGACCTCGTCGACCCGACGGACAACTTCGAGGCCTACGACCAGGTAGCGCGCATCCAAGCCTCAGGACGAAGCCGTGCCAGAGCTCAGCCACCCCGCCGGCCACCCACAACTTGCATCGGGTGCGGCGGCGGTCACCCAAGGAATGACTGCCCTTTCCGGGCCACCATTTGCCGCCGTTGCGACCGCAAGGGCCACATCGCACGCGTCTGCAGAGCCAACCTCCCAACCCTGGCCCCCCCGCCGACGTATCCTGCAACTGCTACGCCGTTCCGGAACTTCAGCCAACGCCGCCCATTCCGCAGACCACAGCCGGAGGCAGACTGTTTCGCCATGACGGAGTACCAGGACTCGATCCCGCTTCCAACGGATGACCGTAGGCGTATTTCCACGTCCCTTCTTTTAAACGGCAAGCCCATTACTATGGAGGTTGATTCGGGCTCGTCTCGATCCCTCGTTTCCTGGCCACAGCTAACCAGCCTTTGCCCCACTATTAAGCCTGCCAATTTGGCACAGCCCGGGACTCTGTTAAAAGACTACCAGGGAAACCCCATTGATGTGTTGGGCCAACTCCGCGCCCACGTCCGCTATGGTCGCTTCGCCGGGGTTCTCCCAATCCTGGTCGTCAAGCGCCCCCTAGCCGCCCTCATAGGGTTAGACTGGTTCACCGCCCTGGGTCTTTCAGTCCAGCGGGTACACCGGGTGCCCACTGTCTCACCAGTGGACGAAGTCCTGGCAGACTTCCCCGATGTGTTTGATGGCACTCTGGGCACTTACAAGGGGTCCCCAGTTTCCCTCAACTTAGACCCCCAGGTCGCCCCAATCCGGCTTAAGGCCCGTAGACTGCCCTTCGCCCTGAAGCCAAAGGTGGACGCGGAGCTCGACCGATTAGTAGCGCAGGGCGTCCTGGAGCCGGTCGACCAGGCTAAATGGGAAACCCCCATCGTGGTTCCCATTAAGCCCGACGGGTCCATACGCATATGCGCCGACTATAAGTCGACAATAAACCGCGGACTCCAGGCAAACCCCTACCCGGTTCCGGTAGTGCAGCACCTACTACACTCCTTAGGGCAGGGTTGCATCTTCGCAAAGCTAGATATGGCACAGGCCTACCAGCAACTTCCGGTGGACGACGACGCAGCTGAAGCACAGACCATCGTCACCCACCGGGGTGCTTTTCGCTGCCGCCGCCTCCAATTTGGCGTGTCCGTGGCCCCGGGGATCTTCCAGAGCCTCATGGAGCGGCTGCTCCATGGGCTTCCGGGGGTCGTACCGTATTTTGACGACGTCCTGATAGCTGCCAACAGCGTATCAGACCTCGCCAAAGTACTACGGAAGGTCCTCACCATTTTCAGGGGCGCGGGTTTCAAATTAAAACTCAGCAAATGCAAATTCGCTGAGCCTAAGGTCGAATTCCTGGGATTCATGGTAGACGCCCAGGGCATTCACCCCACCCCCTCCAAGGTCGAGGCAATCCACGCTGCCCCCACCCCCACCTCCAAACAGGAGCTACAAGCATTCCTCGGCCTGCTAAATTTTTACGCGCCATTCATTCCACACAAGGCGTCTCTAGCCGAGCCGCTCCATCGATTACTCGATCGATCGGCGGCCTGGCGCTGGGGCAACCGCGAGGCCCAGGCATTCGCGGCAATTAAAGATATGCTGACATCAAAGGCCGTGTTGGTACAGTACTCTGACCGTTTGCCTTTAGCGTTGGCATCAGACGCCTCCCCCTATGGAGTGGGGGCCGTCCTGAGCCACGTCCGCCCCGACGGCTCGGAGGCCCCCATTGCCTTTTATTCCCGAACGCTGTCTCCTACAGAGCGCAACTACAGCCAGATTGACAAGGAGGCCTTGGCTGTAGTGTCCGGGATTAAGAAATTCCACGAGTACCTGTACGGCCGCCACTTCTCGGTCTTCACTGACCACAAGCCGCTCCTGGGGCTCTTGGCCGGCGACCGGCCCACCCCCCCGATCCTCTCCCCCAGAATGACCAGGTGGACAGAGTTCCTGACAGCGTACGACTACACGCTGTTCTATCGCCCGGGGAAACAGCTAGGACACGCTGACGCCCTCAGCCGTTGCCCCCTGCCCCGGACAGATCCGGCGCCGGTGCCGGCCCTATCCGTCCTGTCCGTGGCCGAGTCAGACTTACCCCTTACCTCGTCCGACGTCGCAGCGCAGACCAAGGCCGACCCTGTCCTGTCGCAGGTCTCCATGTGGGTCCTGCGAGGGTGGCCCCCGGGCTCGCTGCCGGACGTATACCGGCCTTTCAGGGCCCGCCAGCTGGAACTGTCGCTCCACAGCGGGTGCTTGCTCTGGGGAGACCGGGTCATCGTACCCCCACCCCTCCGCCACCAGGTACTCGACTCCCTCCATGCCAACCACCCAGGCATAGTCCGCATGAAAGCATTGGCCAGGAGCTATGTCTGGTGGCCGAGCATGAATGACGAAGTGACCACCTGGGTTGGCGCTTGCCAGGCGTGCCAGGCCTCCCGCCCCGCCCCCCCCACCGCTCCCCATCGGGATTGGGACGCCCCCAGGTCACCATGGTCCAGGGTTCACATCGATTTCGCCGGGCCTTTCCATGGCCAGACTTTCATGGTAGTGGTAGACGCTTACTCTCGCTGGACCGAGGTCATTCTGATGACCTCTACCACGGCCGAGAGCACCGTGCGGGCGCTCCGGCGCCTTTTCGCGACGCACGGGTTGCCGGACTGCCTAGTCTCCGACAACGGGCCCCAATTTCACGCCACCGGGTTCCAGGAATTCTTAGCCTCACAGGGGATCCGACACACACCCACGGCGCCCTACCACCCGGCCGCAAACGGCCGGGCGGAAAGAGCCGTCCGCTCAGCAAAAGAAGCTCTCGGGAGGATGGATAGGGGGGACTGGCAGGCTAGAGTAGATGCTTATCTTATGGGACAGCACTCTACACCTTGTCAGGCGACAGGCAAAAGCCCCGCAGAGCTGCTGATGGGCCGCCGCCTGCGAACCAAACTGGACAGGCTGCACCCACAATACAATGAGATGCAGCCGTGCAACCTGGGGACCCCATCGCCCCGCCGTTTCTCCATCGGCGACACCGTTTTTGCCAGAAACTTCGCTGGGGATCCAAGGTGGGTCCCCGCTGTCGTCCGCGAACTAACGGGCCCCTGTTCCTACAGGGTCGAACGACCGGATGGATCCGAGTGGCGGCGACACGTGGATCAACTGAGACGCTGCATCCCGTCTCCAACCCCGCTGCCACCATCACGACCGTCAGACTCGCCGACCATCGAGGCCTCAACCCAGCGGGACGACTGGCCCAGCCCCGTATCTTCTGCGCCCGCCGACACCTTTACCGACTATCCTCTCCAGGGACAATCCCCGGGACTGCTCTTGCCAGAACCAACGTTCCGGGAACCACCTGCCGTACAGCACACCCCCGGGACACCACGTCCGGGTCTGGCCGACCCGGGAACATTACCCAACGGACTTGAACAAGACGCCTCACCACAGGACACGCCCCCGGACGACGCACCACCAGCGGCACCGGGCGACGGCGCAGACCATGACAACCCAGCACGCCCTCTCCCAGCGGCCCCGGCGCAGGCATTGAGACGCTCGGGGCGGAACAGACGTAGTCCCACATACCTCAGCGAATACGTATGTTAGGACCACGGACGGACTCCCTGGGGGGGAAGGAGTGTTGCATCCTGAAGAGACACGGGAAGCCCCGGCAGCCGCCAGCCGCGTCCTGATTGGACGGGAGTAGACGGGACGCGGTTGGCTGTGGCCGAGGGCGTCGGTCGCGCTGATTGGCCGGCTACCCTCCAGCCGCGGTTGGCTGTGGCTGGAGGGCGTGGTCGCACTGATTGGCCGGCTACTCTCCAGCCGCGGTTGGCTGTGGCTGGAGGGTGTGGTCGCACTGATTGGCCGGCTGCCCCCCAGCAGCTCCATAAAAGGAGCTGCAAAGCAGAAGGCGCCACCTTTGAAAATTGGTCACTTGCTATGCCTCTCTCCTTGCAATAAAGAGCTGCTAAGTCATACCGGTCTGGACTCCTTTTCTGAGAATCTAACAGAAAGGAGGGGAGGGGAATGGAAGTGTAGGGTGAGAGGAGAGAACATATTGTGTTGGAGAAATGAGGCTAGAAAAACTGTCAATCTTCTCATAACAGTATGTGGCACTAACAGCAGAAGGCCCTACTTCTTTTTTTATTTGTTGCACAGCTTCCGAAAGACCACTGGACAGGGGTACAGAATGGGTACACCATTGCCACTGATGAGTTGTTGCTGTAAGTCAGCTATCAGGGCTAAATGTACAGCTTTACGTGTATGGAGGCATGGCTAACGACTATTTTCCAATACATCCCCAATTCCACAGAATACCTCAAAGGAATAGCTGGCTTGCAAAGAACCACCTTCCCCTACCACATCCACACCTGCGTCTCTTGGCATCTCCCCAGTGTCAGACCTGGAAGCCATCTTTTACATTGGGCCTTCAGGCCTGCCACATTTTCTGTGGGAAAATGGGAGGGGGGATTGGATAGAGTGTGGTGATATATAATCAAAATTTTAACACAAAATTATTAGAAAGTTAAGGTCAATTGGCCCTGCAGCTGCTATGAGGTGATTGGGAGGCATCTCCAGTTTTGGATGGTGCCTGATTGGACCATGTGATTAACATGTGGTTGCTGGGCAAGGACCTGAACTTTCTTTTGGGTGGGCAAAGCCTGGAAACTTTCAGATTCAGGTTTTCCCAGAAGTGCCAATATGACATCTCTAATAAAATGGAACTTTGAGGAAACTCAAGTCTCGGAATCTTCTTTTGTCGGGGGTGTTACCTGGAACCCTGACACCCAGTCCTAGTAGGCAGGGTCAGCAGGAGACGTGGAGGAGATGGTTCTTTGGCCCCCAAAAATATATAGTTGGTCCTGAAAAGAGACATTTGATGGAAATGTAGTCATAACAGTCTCCAGTACCCTTACTGGGATGAGAGCTAAATAGCTCGAAATAGATCTATCCTAGTCTCCTTTATTTATTTATTTGTTTGTTTGTTTGTTTGTTTGTTTATTTATTTATCAGCTCAAAACCTAACACACATGTAAAAAAAAAGACACAACAAAACTAATAGCTTTCTGTCTAGATGGTCTCTGGTGATATGCTGGTCTTGTTGTATTCAGGTCTTTTCCCATATAGGATTGAGATTGTCTTGGCAACATTTTGGTGAGGTCTCACTCGCCATCTTCAGGCTGGCAATTTCGGCTATGGAGTGCCATCTTTCTATAAATATTGGTTGGGAGGTGGAGTGCTGGCTTTTTTGCTGTGAGTGGGTTGATTGGCTGTGCAGTTGTATCATGATTGGTAGATTGGTGCTGATTGGTGCTAGCTGTGTGTTCGTTGTTCTTTTGTATTGTAAGAGCCTGGGTGGTGGGTGGGGCTCGTTTGTTGGCTAGTGCTGGCTTACAGATGTCTGGTATGCAAGAGGTATCGTCACGTTTGTTCATGTTGTGGGGGTGTTTCTCTATTTCGATGGCTTCCATAATTATTCTCTTGTTGAACTGTTCAGTTTTGGAGATTAATTTGGTTCCTTCAATGTCATGTCCTGTAGCTTTAAGGTTTTGGTATAGGAAGGAAGTTGTTTCTTTTTTCCTTACTGCATTCTTGTGTTCTGCGATGCGTGCATTTATTCTCCTATTAGTTTGTCCTATGTAAGTTGCAGGGCAGATTTTGCATGGTATTTCGTAGATTTCTTGGTTTTCTAGCTGGGGTTTCTTAGGATGTTGGCTATTTTTTGGTCAGCGTTGAAGGCTGTCTTGATATTGTGTTTGTAGAGAATTTTGCTGATTTTATCTGTGGTGCCTTTGATGTAAGGGAGGAGGGTGATGTTGTTGTCCTGTTCTGTTGTCCTGTTCTGTGTCTCGGTTCTTGGGGGGTGTCTCCTTTTGGATTAGGTTGGTAATTGTTTTTCTTTTGAATCCATTGGAGATTAATATCTCCAATTAATATCTCCAATGGCCTTGGGTCCATTTGGAAAAGGGCGGGGTATAAATTCAATAAAATAAATAAATAAATATGTTTGTGAGAGTGTGTAATTCAGTTTTCAGGTGGTCTTTGTCGGCTAGGTGTTTGGTTCTGGAGATGAGGGTCTTGGCTACAGATTTATAGAAATATGGCAGCTCCGTAGCCGAAAACGCCAGCCTGAAGATGGCGAGTGGGACCTCGCCGAAACGTTGCCAAGACAATCTCAATCCTACACAGGAAAAGACCCATATACAACAAGACCAGCATATCACCAGAGACCATCTAGACAGAAAACTATTAGTTTTGTTGTATTTTTTTTACATGTGTGTTAGGTTTTGAGCTGATAAATAAATAAGGGAGACTAGGATAGATCTATTTCGAGCTATTTAGCTCTCATCCCAGTAAGGGTATGGCTAGCTGATGAGAGCTAAATAGCTCGAAATAGATCTATCCTAATCTCCCTTATTTATTTATTTAGCAGCTCAAAACCTAACATACACACACACACACACACACACATATATATTAATTACATACATACATACATACATACATACATACATACATACATACATACATACATACATATAGTAACTAATGTATTGTTGTTAGTTGCAAAGTCATGTCCAACCCATTGCGACCCCATGGACAACATTCTTCCAGGCCTTCCTGTCCCCTACCATCCTCTGGAGTTCATTTAAGCTCACACCTACTGCTTCAGTGGCTCCATCTAGCCACTCTGTCGTCCCATTCTTCTTTTGCCCTCAATCTTTCCCAGCATGAGGCTCTTCTTCAGTGAGTCCTTCCTTCTCATTAGATGGCCAAAGTATTTGAGTTTCATCTTCAGGATCTGGCCTTCTAAAGAGCAGACAGGGTTGGTCTCCTCTAGGACTGATCGATTGGATCGCCTTGCAGTCCAAGGGACTGGCAGGAGTCTTCTCCAGCAAAGGCCTCAATTCTTTGGCACTCAGCCTTTCTTATGGTCCAACTTTCACAGCCATACATTGCAACTGGGAAAACCAAAGCCTTGACACACTTGTTGGCAGGGTGATGTTTCTGCTTTTTAGTATGCTGTCTAGATTTGCACATAGCTTTCCTCCCCAGGAGTAAGCATCTTTTAATTTCTTGGCTGCAGTCCCCATCTGCGGTGATCTTGGAGCTCAGGAAAATAAAATCTGCCACTACCTCCATTTCTTCCCCATCTATTTCCCAGGAATTGAGACAACTGGATGCCATGATCTTAGTTTTCTCAATGTTGAGTTTCAAGCCAACTTTTGCACTCTCCTTCACCTTTTCCAATCCTGTGGCCAGTGCTGAGTTCTCCAAATTTGCTGGCAAATTGAGTGTAGCAATTTTACTGCATCATCTTTTAAGATTTTGAATAGCTCAGCTGGAATACTGTCACCTCCACTAGCTTTGTTGTTGCTCAGATTTCCTAAGGCCCATTTGACTTCACATTCTAGGATATCTGGCTCGAGGTCAGTGACCACCCATTGTGGTTATCAGGGATGTTAAGCTCATTCTTGTATAGTTCTTCTGGGTAATTTTGCCACCTCTTCTAAATATCTTCTGCCTCTGTTAGATCCCTGCCATTTTGGTCCTTTATAATGCCCATCTTTGCATGAAACGTTCCCTTCATATCTCCAATTTTCTTGAAGAGCTCTGGTCCTCCCTATTCTATTGTTTTCTTCTATTTCTTTGCACTGTATTACTACTGTATTAACAGGTTACTTCTGTATTGTAACTACTGTATTAGCAGGTTACAATTGTATTAAAATAGTGTCTATTATACTTTTCTATGCTGTATTTTTCACTTTAAAAAGCACTTTCTATGTGATTTTTATTTCCTTGACAATCAGTGTATTGCTATTTTTCTGGTTTTCTATCATTGTTTTGAAAATCAATTAAAATATTTTTTTAAGTGCTACTGAGGCTGTGAGCAGCTTATTAAGAGGAGATCAAAGAACAGTCCACCCATCACTAGGAGTTTTTGTCTCTTTGGTAGATCTGCAATCTGCTTTGGGAAACATCATCTGTATCTAACTTAGTAGATGTCATATCTATTATGAATAAACTGTACAATCCCATGAAGATATTTTCTAAAAAGAAAGTGGTGGATTTGCCTGTCAAATTGCTCCAGAGTCTTGTTTATTGTTATTAATATTACCAGTGCTATTATTGCATTATACACTTTATATGGATTGAACATCAACAGTTCAGGATGTTTTGTCTGCAAAAAAATAAAGCTGCAGAAGTGAAAACAGAGTTTTAGAGGAATGAAGCAGAAGTCAGCAAGAGTAAAATAATATTAATTTCAGAACTAACTTCTTAAAAGAATGATTGTAACCATCTATGCTATAACCTTCTGGTTGCAGCACAAGACTTCATCCGTAGGTGACCGCGTGGCCTAATGGATAAGGCGTCTGACTTCGGATCAGAAGATTGAGGGTTCGAGTCCCTTCGTGGTCGATTATTTTAGTGTGTTGACAAATAGATCTACAACTAAAGTTAAAGCTGGAATTTCCGATCCACCAGCGCCCAACGATACACGAAATAAAACGTCGTTTGTATTGTTCTTCAGATATGGTGTGTTTCTATAATTCAGGATTTGTATTTGGTTTTATGCAGTGAACAATGAGTCACGCTGCATCAAAAATATGGAACCGAATCGTGAACGAAGCACAAAATCATAACACAGGATGTCGTTTTGTTTAGCCTATTTAAAGCTTATTTGTTTTTTCTTGCAAAAGAAAATGAAAGAAAAGCATCTGCAAAAAGCGACGACTTAAGAACCATACAAAGGGAGGGAGGGAGGGGGGGGAGAAGGAAATATTTTCAGCTTTTCTGTAAGAGGGGAAAAGTGAAACGCTTTCAACTCACAAAGCCCCAGTGGCCTAATGGATAAGGCACTGGCCTCCTAAGCCAGGGATTGTGGGTTCGAGTCCCATCTGGGGTGGGAAGAGATCCTTTTGCCTTAATTCCGCCTTGAAAAATTATTTTTTCCCTAAATTATTAAGTAAGAATAAATACTGCATTGTAAAGTTTTCTGCCATCACAGATATTGATGAATGAAAATTAATCCCAAAGGTTTCAGTATCCTTCCCCAATAACAATTCTTTGGTTTCGCAGATGATATTTTTGCTAATAGTAATGTAGGTTATATGCAAACAAACATACTGGAATAAAACAGAGTATGTATGAAAAATGTAGGCACAATTGCAGGTTGTGTAATCTATTTATTACAACAAGATAGGGTATCATACTTTATGGTTCTTTACACTTCCAGTCAGATGACAATTGCAAAGAGTGCATAAAATGATCTGCTAAATCATGACCTCAGACAGAGAGAACAACATCAATATTTCAAAAAGTAATCCGTAATGGACACTAATGGGCAACAATGTATTAATTAACGAGAAGAGAAAGAAAACCTTTTTCATGAGAGTGATCTTCTCAGCCCAATTGGCAGGAAAAATGCCAATGTTCTGATGGGTAGAGAGAATAATTTGTCAGCAAATATTTAGAACTGTCATAAAGGGCTTCCGTTATTAAATACAGCTTTCCTACAGCCAGGATACTCAAAGGCAAACCAATTTCACTAAATTCTGCAGTCTAGAAATTTCTCAGTTCTCCTTTAAATATTTTCAAAACTTCAAAGAAAGAAGAAGAATGTGGAGAACTGTTAGAATCGTTTTTCTCTTCTCTTGGATATCAGGTAAATATTTTTCTTCTTCTTCTCCCACCCAAATATATTCCTAGCAATTGATTAATTTATTGTAGTGGATGCATGAATTAAAATTGGAGTCAAAAATAGCAATTATGACATTCAGAGGCTTCCAAAATGATTATACACAACAAAAAACTAAAGAAAAACAAGTAGAGGTGAGCAACGTATTCAGTTCTTCTCTGCAGGGATAATACTCCTCCCTTGATATGTATTTTTTTCATAAAGGGGATAACAGAAATGAGATAAATGATATTTGAATGTTTGAGAAAGCAAAATGAACAAGCAGGAAGAATGCTTCCTTCTTCTAGGGGTGTGCTCCTTGGTAGCTGTTGTCGTGATGTCCTTTGTTAACAATGATGTGGATGGTCCATTTCATGTGGCTCATGCTAGGAACAAAAATATTATTTGTGTTATTGATTTTATTATAAGATTTTGCCATAGTTGAGAAATACACCCCTACATAGAGAGAAGGGGTGAAGGAGATATAAAGTTGGTAAAATGAGGATCCAGATTGTTGGGGGCAATATGCTGACTCTGTCAATTACAATAGAGAGGCTCTAAATACTTTACTTTATTGTCATTGTACGTATATACACAGTTTACACATACAACGAAATTCACATAATACCCAGAGACCAGGCTCAACACCTATACTAATCTCCAAAACACACCACCAAAAAATCCCCACCCCTAAACCATTCATCCACACAACAGACCAAGTAGTGCTGTGCAAAAGCTCACTGATGGTGACCCTTTAGTTCATCATTGAGTGCAATAATAGCTCTGGGATAAAAGCTATTCAGAAGATGTGTGGTCTTAGTTTTAATTGTTATGTATCTTCTGCCAGAAGACAACAGTCTAAAAAGATTGTAAGCAGGATGGGAAGAGTCTCTGAGAATGTTATGCAACTCCCTCAAACAGCGAGATGCAAAGATGTCATCCAGGACTAGTAGCTGGAGCCTGGTGATATTCTGGGCAGTTTTAATTATTCTCTGTAAAGCTTTTTTGTCTGCTTCAGAGCTGCTCCCATACCATGCAAGAATGCCGTATGTCAGGACAGTCTCAATGGTGCTGCGATAGTAGGACAGAAGTACTGTATTTTTCAGAGTATAAGATGCACCTTTTTTCCTCTAAAAAGAGGCTGAAAATCTGGGTGCATCTTATACATCGAATAGAAGCATTTTTTGCCTCCTGAAACCCCACCCCCGTTCACCAAACTGGCTGTGCCTAGCCTTATGGAGGCTTCCAGAGAGCTCCTGGGGACTGGAGAGGGCAGAAATTACCCCCCCCCCCCCCAGTCCCCAGCAGCACTCTATAAGCCTCCATAGGGCTATGCATGCAATTTATTTGACACAAAAACGGCCTGTTTTTGCGATAAATGGGCCAGTTTTTTTGTTCATTTTTGCCCCCCCCCCACTTCTAGGAACATTCAAGCCCCCCCAAGGCTAGTCATGCTTTTTATTTGAAAAAAACTGGGCCAGTTTTCACGGAGAAACCGGCCGTTTTGGAGAGGTTTGCGGAGTGCAAAAGGTTTCCCTCCCCTGCTCTTTAACTGTTTCTGTGCCAGCAGAAACCAAGTGTTAAGGTTTGTCAGTGATTTCCTTCTCCAGGACATCACCTGAAAACATCAACCTACCTACCTACTCTCTCTCTCTCTCTCACTCTCTCTCTCAACCTACCTACTGTATTTCTCTCTCTCTTTATTACTCTCTCTTTATCCTTCTACCTACCTACCTACCTACAGATACTCCCTCTCTCCCTACCTACCTACTGTATTTCTCTCTCTCTATTTCTCTCTCTCTCTAGTCCTTTATCTACCTACCTACTCTCTCCCTCCCTCCCTCCCTACTGTATTTCTCTCTCTTTCTATTTCTCTCTCTCTATCCCTTTATGTACCTGCCTACCTACCTATCTACTCTACCTACCTACCTCCAGAAATGTGATAATTGCGTTGGTGCTATACAAAGAATAAAGGAAGGGGCTTAGCAAACAACCCTGGGGGGCTCCTGTGCTTAATATCTGAGTAGAAGAATGGTGAGATCCCAGCCTTACTGACTGTGGCCTGTCAGAAAATCCTTTATCCACAAACAAATCCTCTGATTTATACCCAAATTTGACATTTTAAGAAACAACTTATTGGGTAGAATGGTGTTAAAGGCAGAGCTATAATCCACAAATAGCACCCTTACATATGTTCCCTGTTGTTCCAAATGATTTAATACAGTATGGACAACAATAGACATAGCATCATCAGTTGATCTATTTCTCCTGTATGCAAATTGGTATGGGTCCAAAGTAGATGGAAGACTAACCTTAATATAGTTCAACACCAGTCCCTCAAAACATTTCATGACAACAGATGTTAAAGCTATTGGTCTATAATCATTAAGAGATACCACTACTGTCTGCTTGGGGACCGGCACTATAATGGATGTCTTCAGGCAGGTAGGGATAGAGTACTGCAACAGGAATAGATTGAAAATATCCGTGAACACTCCAGCTAGCTCTGCAGCACAGTCCCTAACAACTCGTCCCATGATTCCATCAGGCCCAGCTGCCTTCCGGAGGGTAACATTCTGGAAAGCATGTCTCACATCAGAAGATCTGCAGTAGAAATGGTTGTCTAATCAATGGTAGGTGTTAGTAGTGTACAGTGGTAGATGCTGGAATGACAGTCGTTCCTGTTTCCACCTCAAAACGGCTGAAGAATTGATTTAGCTGTTCTGCCAAAGAGTCATTACTGCTGGACAAACTTTTTTTATTGCTCTGCCCCATGATTTGTTGCAGACCTTGCCATGCCCGATGACAGTCCAAGTTCTCAAAAAGATCTTCATCAATGATTTGGATGAGGGGATAAATGGGGAACTCATCAAATTTGCAGATGACACCAAGCTGGCAGGAATAGCCAACACTCCAGAAGATAGGCTTAAGATACAGAAGGATCTTGACAAACTTGAACATTGGGCACTATCTAATAAAATGAAATTCAATGGTGAAAAGAGTAAGGTTCTACATTTAGGCAAGAAAAACAAAATGCACAGGTACAGTATGGGTGGTACCTTGCTCAATAGTAGCAACTGTGAGAGGGATCTTGGAATCCTAGTAAACAACCATTTAAATATGAGCCAGCAGTATGCAGCAGCTGCCAAAAAAGCCAACACAGTTCTAGGCTGCATAAACAGCGGGATAGAATCAAGATCACATGAAGTGTTAATACCACTTTATAATGCCTTGGTAAGGCCACACTTGGAATACTGCATTCAGTTTTTGGTCACCACGATGTAGAAAAGATGTGGAGACTCTAGAAAGAGTGCAGAGAAGAGCAACAAAGATGATTATGGGACTGGAGAATAAAACATGAAGAACGGTTG
This sequence comes from Rhabdophis nuchalis, assembly GCA_039707465.1. Lineage (NCBI taxonomy): Eukaryota > Metazoa > Chordata > Lepidosauria > Squamata > Natricidae > Rhabdophis > Rhabdophis nuchalis. The sequence continues at coordinate 141,292,142 of CM077646.1, read as the reverse complement.
CAGGAACTGGGTATGTCTAGTTTTTTTTTTAGTTTTTTTTCGTATTTATACCCCGCCCTTCTCCAAAAGAACCCAGGGCGGCGCACAGGAAATTAAAACATACAAATATAGGCAAAATTTAAAATTTAAAAAACTATTAAATTTCCCCTGTGCTAAAATCAATTTAAAATCCCCAAATTTAAAACTGTCTAATAACAGTCCCAACGGAGGTTTAATGAAAAGAAGGACTAGGGAAGACATGATAGCAGTGTTCCAATATCTCAGGGGTTGCCACAAAGAAAAGGGGGTCAAACTATTCTCCAAAGCACCTAAGGGCAGAACAAGAAGCAATGAGTGGAAACTAATTAAGGAGAGAAGCAACTTAGAATTGTAGAGAAATTTCCTGACAATTAGAACAATTAATCAGTGGAACTGCTTGCCTCCAGAAGTTGTGAATGCCCCAACACTGGAAGTCTTTAAGAAGATGTTGGATAGCCATTTGACTGAAATGATATAGGGCTTCCTGCCTAGGCAGGGGGTTGGACTAGAAGACCTCCAAGGTCCCTTCCAACTCTGCTATTGTATAGATGTATGTTCAATTCTCCATCTGTATGTAGTTTTAGCATCCCTGATGTCCTTTTTCAATTTTGCTCTCGCCTCGCTATACTGTAGCGCATCACCAGAGTGGAAAGCAGCATTTCTAACTCTTAATAAATGCTGTTGCTATTGCTACAAAACTTTCAAAGGTGGAGAACGCTGGACTGCTTTATCCACCCATAAAGGAGAATAGTGTTGTGTGATTCAGATTTTTTTTAAAAAAACCAAAGAACATGTTTGTTGATTTACACATTGTGCTTCCCAGATGTTAGCATGCGACAGAACTGTAGTTATCATGATGTGGTCGAGTACCTGAACATCTCCTCCAAGCAGGAACTCCTTTTATATTCTATACCAAAGAAGAATTGGGGAGAGAATTTGGAAGTTGGCCTTGAATTCACTCTCATCTCCATTCTTTCAGTGGTAAGAGAGAAGAATTGCCGTATTGGTTGTTCAGATGCGAAAGTGATGCAAATAGTGAACAGAGAGATACTCTAAAGTGTGAGTTGGGAAAGGAGAATTTAGACTTTCCACATGTATGACTTGTTAGAAGGAGAATTCTTGCTTGTTCTGGAAAGGTAGATCCATCGAATGCCATGATGGATAGATCAGCAGGCCATCTACCACGTTTCCCCAAAAATAAGACTCACCCCAAAAATAAGCCCTGACCTGTTTTGGGGATGGGATGGGCCTAATATAAGCCCTACCCCAAAAATAAGACTGGGGGAATGGGTGTGGCCAGTGCAAGAGGTGGTGAGTGTGTACGAGGCCGACAGTGTCTGGCCACAGCCCCCCCTGCCCCTTGGCACAGTGCAAGTACCGTTAATACTGGAGAGAGAAATCCTCTTGATACCTGTGCTTTTCCATATCTTTTCACTTTTCAGTGTAAATGTGTTTGTGTGTGCGTGGGTGCACACATACATGCATGCGGTGGGGAGCTGAATTCTTCTTGAGGGAGAAGAGTGCAATTTGAAGGTTGTCAGCAACCTGACAAGAAAGAGAGAGAGAGAGAGAGAGAGAGAGAGAGAGATATCAGATCCAACCTCAGACAGTTATCCAGGGCTGGTGGCAATGTGCTCTCCCCCCTCCCTCTTCTCCCCCCCCCCTCTCTCACACACACACATGTCCTTCAACCCGTCCACCCCCCCCCCCAAGACAGCCACATCCCTTCACTAACCTGCTATGGGGGGAGGGAATAAGACCTCCCCAAAAATGAGATGTGGTGCCTTTTTTGGTAGCTCAAAAAATATAAGACCCAGTCTTATTTTCGGGAAAACATGGTATGTCAAAATTGAATAGCTCTCTCTCAATAGGGGGGGAGGGATAGGACATCATCTACCTCCACAGTCCTTTCAAAGTTCCAGGAAGGCTCCACACCCATTTGCACCACTCAGGTGACCCTGATGACACAAATAATCCTCCAGGTGGCCTCAAACAACTCTCTAAAACAGGGGTCTCCAACCTTGGCAACTTTAAGACTTGTGGACTTCAACTCCCAGAATTCTGGGAGTTAAAGTCCACAAGTCTTAAAGTTGCCAAGTTTGGAGACTTCTGCTCTAAAAGAATGTAAATGACCAGCTGTCTGCAAGGAGTATAAATCCTTCCATTCCCCACCATGCAGTCAGAGCTGAAGAAGCTTCTTGGATGAGAAGCAAAATGTTTTCAAAGAGAAGAAAAACCAAAAAGTCTAATTGCCTCTTGGGTCAGGTGTGTGTGTGTGTAATTATATGTATGTAAATCATCTCTTTTTCCCCATTCCACTCTCCTGCACAAATGAACTTGATTTGTACACACAAATATACATAATCACACCCTACTGACAGATCCATCCTGGCACTCCCTAACAGTCTCGGAGGCATTCCCTGAGGTCGGAGAAATTCACTTACTGAGAAAATATTTCTATTGGTGCAATATGGCATATGGCTGACTAGACTCTGGATTGTGCCTGATTTCTGAATGCTAGAAGAAGGATATGTTAATTTTTTTTTCTTTTTTTCTCCTTTGCAGCAAGAAAAATTACAGGTGGCCACATTCTACTTCTGGCTAAATGTGGTAAGGGTACTCATTTTGCTCTTCTACTAGTAGTAAAATTATTTGTGTTTTCTAGAAACCTAGATTGGTGCTTTTAAAAAGACAATGTACAACTTTTTAATTATTCCTTTGTTCTTTATTAGGTTTGGAAAAACGATTTTATCAGCTGGAACCCTTTGGACTTCTGTAACATTACCAATATCACTCTTCCTGTGAACCTCTTTTGGACTCCTCACATTTTCATAGATGAACAGTATCTTTTCTATTTTTCTTACCTTTTTAATATGTTTTAAAACTTCATTTTTAGCTAAAATTCTCACTAATATAGTATTACAGTATTACAGTATTGACTGCTACATCTATACACATTGACTCAAAATTTGCATTCATTCCCACATCTAGATATTTAGGAATACCATAAAGAAAAGCAGGGTTTTGGCACCGATTGCCAATATTTCAGAAAGATCCTATAATTTTTGCGCCTAGGTCTGATACAATTTAACATTCTTTAAAACATGGTTTGTTATAAATCTTTTCGTCTATCAGATTAATGCAAAACAGCTGGAGAAAGTAGATTAATTGCGATTCTTGTTTTTTACTAGTTTATGGGGCAGGAACATTGTCCACAATTTTGGTTAATGGGTCTGACACCAATTCACTATTATAGGTATCATAATATTACATTATAGCCTTAATTATGATCAAAGCCAAACCATCTCTAGCATCAGCCTGGGAAAACTGAAGGAGTTTTATTTTGATTTTATGGCTGGCTAGTTCATTGTTATGCCATCAAAGAGATTTCTTTATATATATATTTGCACATATTTGACAGCAATTTTGTGTAATATGTGCAAAACACAACCTTTTATTAATTACAATATTTTCCTTTCAGAGCAGATGAAGAGAAGTACACAGTTAGCCATTTTATTCACCTGTCCTTTGATGGCTCCATTGCTTTATCTCAAGCACATCAACTCACTTCCGCCTGCAACCTGGATGTCCACACATTTCCTTTTGATGAGCAAAAGTGCAACATAACTATGGTGCCATCATTATATAGAGGTATCTTAGTGGAGCACCGTGCAGTTATGGCTTATCATTAATTTTGCTTACCCTTCCTTTCTACACAGGCTTCTGAAGCCAAACTCATGCACACAATTCTCAGTATCTCTATGGCTTCTGCACTTCTTCCTCCCATTAATGCAGTCTGTAATGTATCTACTTTATATTTTCTTCTTTTGTCAATACAGAATTCACTTTTTTTTGCTCTTTATTCACATCATCTATTAGAAGACAAGAAATGTGCTTTCTCTAGCACAGTTCCTGTCCTTTGGGTCAGCTGGTTCTTATTAACCCCACCCACCCAGATTCTGATGGCTTTTGTAAGGCTTTGGGCCAGGTGGTGGATGAGCCCATTTGTAAGGGTTTGGGGTACTGAATGCTGTAGGCTAAGTTTAATTCATTTGTTGTTTTGTTATTCTTGATTCTATACTTGTTTTAATCCTATATTAACCCTCCAACCAGGGGTGGTATTCACTTACCTTCCGTACTGCGCATGCGCTCAGCCTTCCGTGCATGCACTTTGGCTTTAAAAATGGCCTAAATGGGATGCCATAGAGCCGGGCAGGTGAATTTCCACTACCGGCTCAGGCGAACCGGTCCAAACTGGCAGAATGCCACCTCTGCCTCCAACCATTCAGCTGAATTTTGCAAGTTGGGCTGCCCCATAAATATATATAGGTACATCTATACATTCATGTATACTTGATTATTGCTTATTTCCATTACTATTCACTAAAGTTAAAACCAATTTCATTGTAATTTTTACAATGACAATAAAGATTATTATTAAAGGGAAAATTTCAGTCTATAGTACAGAATGTAACAACTTATTGGAATCATCATTTTTTTTTCATGTATATATTTTATATCAGACTTCCCAATCTGGCTGCTTCTCAGATGTAATGGTCGGACACTTGGGAAATGCTATCCTAATACAGGTAGTCCTTAAATTACAACCCACAATTGGGACCAGAATTTCTGTTGTTAAACCAGGTGGTTGTTACGTGAATCATGCCCAGTTTTATAATCTTGGTTGTTAAACAAATCACTGCAGTTGTTAAATGAATCACACAGTTGTTAAGGAAATCCCCATTGACTTTGCTGTCAGAAGCCACCTGGGAAAGTTGCAAATGGTAACTATAGGACCCTGGGACACTGCAACTGTCACAAAAACATGTTTGTTGTGAAAAACCTGAATTTTGATCATGTGACTGTGAGGTTGCTGTGATCAGTGGTGGATTCTTACCGTTTCGGCCAAACCAGTAGTGGTTTGGTGGCCTGGGTCGCTGGAACCGGAAGCAACCCAGGCCTGCCACACCCCTGAACCGGTTCTACAGGTCGCGCCATAGACACCGCCATCTTGGGTTTTTGCTTCTGCGCATGCACAGAGCAATTGTTATTGCGCTGCGCATGAGCAAAGCGCCCATTAGTGAACCAGCAGTAGTGACTGCCGGAACACACCCCTGGCTGTGATGGTTGTAAATGTGAGCACCAGTTGTAAGTCGCTTTTTTCAGTGCCCTTGTAACTTTTAATAGTTGCTAAATGAATGGTTATAAGTCAAGGATTAGCTGTATAACTTGGAGGATAACAGGAAGGGGATGAACCTTCTATATATTCAGTATAGGACTACCTTTCTTCAGACTGTCCTAAATTGGCATTCCTCTGGGTCATGGGTCTGACATTCTTTCTAGAACATGAAGTGAAGTTGAAAAATATTAAAACTTCCAAAAACACAAACCAAGACAGTCGCGAACAATATTTAGCCGGTGGAGAATGGAAGTTTCAGAAAGTGGAGATCATTGAGGTAACCGAAATTGATGATCACGAGAAATACAGTAGAGTCATCTATCAGGTATGGTTATGAATGCGTTTACTATACAACTTCTCTGTCAGATGATATAATGATATGTGGGAGCAAGCTTGGAAGATGGGAAAGATCCACAGCCATGAAAACAATCAGAAAAGTACTCAGCTGAGTCCTCAGATGGCGGAGTGGGTGGGACCTTGAACCTGACGATTCATTTGAACATTTGTGGCAACATAGATGGCATATTTTGGCTTACCTTCTAATACTCCTTCTGCCTCCTATTTCCTCCAAACAACAACTCTGTTAGGCCTCTGAGTCTAGTCTCACTTTAGGCAAGAAAGTCAGCTGAGTAACTTCAGGCCATGAGCTGGGCTTGAGAGAACTGGCCCAAGGTTATCCAGCTGGCTTTCTTGCCTAAAGAGGGACTAAAACTCACAGTCTCCTGCTTTTTAAACTGTTGCCTTCACTACTAGACAAAACTGACTGTGTGTATATATTCATATATCCCTGTGATGGCAAACCTATGGCACGTGTGCCACAGGTGCCAACCGCCGGTCAATGCCGGCTAGCGGTGCCCAGGGGGCCTTCTCTGTGTTAGGGCCGGCCCTCTGGAACGACCTACCCCCCGAACTTCGCACTATCACGGACCTTCCCCTCTTTCGCCGTTCACTCAAAACACATTTTTCCAGCAAGCTGGTCTAGCTTAACGTTTAGATCTTATTTGTGATATAGCTCCTGCCAATTAGTAAATGGACGTTGGGTTTTATTGGGAATTTTAGCACAAACTTCTAATTTAATTCTTCTTTACTATATTTATTGTATTTTCTATTATTTATTGGTTTGAATTTCCTGTGCACCGCCCTGGGTCCATCTTGATTGAAAAGACGCGGTATATAAATCGAAATAAACTCAAACTCAGGGGGCAGCGGAGCCCTTTCTGTGGGCATCGCCCATCTCAGCTCCACTGTCCATGCATGTGCGCCTCCCACTGGCAAGCTTATTTTTGGGTCTTTGCCGCGCATGCAGGAGATGCTCACGCATGTGCAGGGGCCATGCACACATGCAAAGGGGTTGCACAGCCCCCCCCCCCCACGACCCGTTTTTTGGTCCCAGGGGGCTTCAGGGAGGCCTGCTAGGCCCAAAATAGGGTACAAGGGAGGGGGGCAGGGGTGGGTTCCTGCTAGCATTACTACCAGTTGGGCGGCCAAAAATGTTGAAGTGCATAAAAAAAGAAACAGGTTTCTATTGTACAGCTGCAGCTGTCGTCCTGACCTTTTAATTTCTCTCTTGACATCCTTGCTTGGACCTAGAGTTGGTTTAGATCAGACATGCACAAACCACAACCGATGAGCCATGCAGCTTTGGACACCTAGTAATATGGTCTCATAAGATCATAAACTTTTAACCTTATAGTCTGTTGTTTATATTGTTCATATTGACTGTGTTAGATATTTTATATGCAGCCCAAGACAATTCTTCTTCACCCAACATGGCCCAGGCAAGCCAAAATTGGACAATCATGATTTAGACAATCAGCTAAGCCTAGCCTTGGGGTGATTTAGCAGTTTGTACAACTGAAATTTGTGCTGGTCTGGAAATGTTGTGTTGCTTTACTACCTTTTTTTCTTACAGATTATGATGAAGAGGAGATCCATTCTTTATGAATTAATTGTGATTCTGCCGATGTTTGTTCTCTTCCTGCTGGATATAGCTATTTCTTACGCTTTTGCCTCTCCTGCGGAAAAGATTGCCTTCAAAGTGACCATGATCTTGCAGGTCTCGTTTTTGTCTGTGATGCTTATTGACAAGCTACCACCAACGTCAGATTATCCACCAGTAATAGGTAACTACCTAATCATGTGGATTATACAATAGTAGACTTCTTGGAACAGGTAGGGCTAATCCCTCATCATTTTTAGCATGTAACATGTTGTGTGAATCATTCATATGTCATGTGTCTTGGATACTATATAAAGTGTGTGTCTGTCTGTCTGTCTGTCTGTCTGTCTGTCTGTCTGTCTGTCTGTCTGTCTGTCTATCTATCTATCTATCTATCTATCTATCTATCTATCTATCTATCTATCTATCTATCTATCTATCTATAGTTCACTACATAACTTAATGAGGGATGGCCACGTCACATGGAATTAAAACCTAAAAGATTTCTTTACTACGTAGCAAAGTAACTCTGACATGGGATAGAACTCGTTGACATAACAGCCATAGTTCTGTGCTGCTGCCTAAGTTGATAAAGGGAAAAATATAGTAATGTAATTGTTACAGGAGGTTGAAGGGAGCATTAATGAACTTGACTTTCTCAGAAAAGTTGATGCAGTTTGCAGAATGGAGACATCATATGTAATTAGAGGATGGATGTAAAGATATATTGGGTTGCAATTTGTGGAAGATTTGGTGTACCTGTATTATGGAGATATTCTCAATGGTCACTTTTTTGGAGAGTGAGGAGCAATTATTTAGAGAGATTACATTCATAAATTTAAAGAAAAGCAAAGATGATCAACTGGTAGCTTTTTATTATTATCAAGAACTAATCATTAGTATTTGATCCCGTATGGATCAGAGACAATGGTTGTACTGGGTTTATAAGAAAGTAGAAGCTGCTTATGGACTTTGAGTTCAGTGCAACAATAGACTGTTAACAGAGGACTCTGAAGTTTAACTTCATGGTTTGGTGCTATCTTCTGCCTTCCAGAAGGGTATTATTAAACTTGGTTTTGCTAATTGGCTTTGGACCACAAGGGGTTAATCACCCCTGCAGAGTAAAAAGACCTCACCTATATCCCCATCTGTCTTCTTGATTCTGGTTTTCGGCATAGTTTTAAAAAATTTAATGTGCATAGTTCTAAAATTTTAAATTGCTTTTCTATTTAACTTTTTACATTATACAAGCTGTCCAGAGTCATCCTATTGGGGAAGTGGGCAGCATATAAATTTAACAAACGAATACAATTCCATCAATTCCAGAGACCAGTTCAGAGACCATACATGGTTTCATCCATGTATGGTTTGATCCTATAGTCTACTCATTGTCAGATTGTCCTGGTTCCCCAACATTTGACATGGACCTTGTTAATCCAGGTGACATCCAACATGGCATGACTCTCCTAGTTCATGTCACACTCATATTTGAGACAGGCAGGTGAAACATTAATCGATCTTTACCCAAGGATCCCTACTGGTAAGGTGAGTACCTGCTCAGATTAGAAACCCCGGTTTGCCACAACAAAGGTGGCACTCTAACTACTAAACTATCCATCTGCTATGCTATAGAAACAAACAAACAAACAAAAGAATTAGCTTGTTAGACTTATAAAGCCTCTCTGCCTGTCTCTTGTTTTCTTTGAAGCCTATAAGAGTGGGGACAACTAATCAGGGCTGTTTCTTCTTCTCCACAGCAATGTTTTTTATTGGAATCTTTGCATTTATGGTCCTTGGCATCCTAGAGAATGCCTGCATGGAATATTTCAAGGAGCAGAATTCAAAGTGCCCATCTTTCAAGACCAGGAACTTTATGAGAAAATTCTTGCGAAAGGACAAAATAAAAGCAGAGGACTCTGTCACCGATATAGGTGAGCTTTAGCCAACACACAAACAAGCAGCAGGAGGAGAAAATGCAGGGGGATGCAGACAGCTCTTATAGGGAGCTCATTTGACCATGTGAGAATGAGCAAATCCATTCTCACAAAATGGATGCCACAGTGATGGTTGCCCATTGCTTTACTATTATTTCTAATTTTTAGGTTTACATCTCATTTTCCATTCAGAAATCCCCACCTGTGCCCATAGCCTGTCCTCTTCCCATTTTTCCTCACAACCATTCAGTGAGATAGGTGAACTGTATGTAGTCTAAAATCACCTCATGGGTTTTGTGGCTGAGGGTGGACTTGAACCTGGATGTCTTCCTTCCTAGTCCAATATCTTAAGCACCTTTTCAATAATATTCAGAACAGTGACCATATTGGGCATTTGCCAGATGGCAAATTGCTGAGGTTGCTCCCCCCACTCCTTGAGTGCCTCCACTCAATTGCTTGCTGCCTCCCATGTAAACCAGGGAGTGAACACTACACCTTGGAGGTAATTGGAGAGCTTTCTCACTACATCACTTTGGTATCTTTTGTGATGGGCACCACAGCACACTCCTTGTGAATAAAGTCTCTAGCATGTCTGCCATTTTGTGTGGCGCACAATTTGTTTTAAAAATGCCACTCCTGCCCTAGGAAAACAATTCCCCGATTTCTTTTCACACAATAATGCTTTATTGTCTTTCACTTTTCCCCATATAGGTGAAGAGATAGACATGGAGAACAAACCAACAAGGGAGTTTCCCTTGGTGGAAAATGACAACACAGACAGCCTTGTGTTTCTGAAACAGGTAACCCTGGAGCTGCAACAGATCAAGAAGCACCTGGCTCTGGAAGAAGGCAAGGAGGTTTCTGGCCCTCCCACACAGGACAAATTTGCCCAGTTGGGGAAGTGCTTTTGTTATATCCGCTCAATCTTATCCGTTGGTTTTATAGCCTTCATTGTGGTGCAGTGGACTAGCTGAAGTTTTTTGCAGTCTGGAACCAGCTTGATATATTTTGATAGCCCAGCTTGAGTGATAGAATGTACACATGCAACACGATTGAGCTAATTCCTCCTTCATCACATTATGACAAAAAGTCTCTGGTCTGTGTTCGTATCACAGATATGCTAATGTGTTTTTAAAAATGAGTGTTCAAGCTTCTACTTCTCCTATAATTGAAATATGCTTTGCTATATGTGACACTTAATTGTCTTTTTACCACTTTACTGCCTGCATCAGCACATGCTTTCAATCCAGGGTGAGGGGAAGTGTTAGTCCAGCAATGCTTTAAAAATTGAAGTGGATCTCATCTGTAGATCCCATTCAAGAAAACCAAAGGCATTTCAGCCTCCACTCAAATCTATTCTTTGTTTCCTTTGCTTCTGGAGAATGTTTGGCTCTGGTCCTAAGACTCCATTCATCCACAGTCCTCAGCCAAAAACCTCTTCTTCAAGAGTTCTTCCATCTAAATGTTTATAACATGAAAAGCTCCTATGGTAATAAAGCCCAAGTATCTCTGTCTCTCTCCTGGTACCTTGCCAACCATCTTTTCAAATCAATGCACATAAAAAATGAGCGGAGCTTTGATTGCATCATCACGTCCACCATCTTGACTTTTTCCCCCCAGCCATATCTTGTGGATGCCCCTGACCTGATCTATTTTAAAAACTTTACCCCCCTACTTGATCTCAGTAGAAAGATGGGAGGAAAGTATTATACAGAAATAAATTGTACTTGAATCTTCTCAATGCAAAACGCTACAAGTGTTGATGTCCGTATCTGATCCTTGAGTGTTTTGAGAGTGGAGTTGAACTTTGTCCTTCAGGCAGGGTTTGAAAATGACTTCCTTTCTTCTTCTGACCATTTTTGGTGGTGTTCCCTTTCCCCCCCCCCTATTTTGTTAGTTGCATCTGAATGTAAACCACATTATGAGGCATATGTGTGCACATGAGTATTTAATGCATGATCAAGATAGTACAAATATAAAAAAACTTGTCAATATTATGTAGAAATATTTTTAAAATATATTTGCTAATCTCAATGTCATTGTAGTTGTTTCAAGTGCATCACTGTTTCAGCTAAACCATAAAGCCTTCAGGATGAACTGCCTTTTAGTAGATGAAGGTTATAGAAAATCTGGTATTGGTGGTCCAAACTCATACCAGCTAGGGCTATGTTGTCAAAGAGACTGGTTATGCTCTCAAAGGCAGTGGGCTGAAGAGGATATTTTTTAATCCTAAAATTTCCCAATGGACAATTGAAGAAAATAATAAAAATAAAATGTAGGCTAAAATATTGATACATATATAAGAGAACATATTTATAAGACAAACAAGTATTGTGTATATTTTCTGTCAGAACTTTATGAAATAAAATTTGTTAATATAGTGTTCCACATTTTGTCTTTCCAAATTGATGACAAATTTGTGAAAACAGAGTGGATGTAGGAAATATTTCTGCATCATAAGATGCTATCTTTAAAGCATGCCCAGAATTCCTTGGGGTTGTAGGGATAATGATCAAGACAAGATCTCTTAGCAGTGATATCCATTCTCCATTAATGCTTGGTTGAAACTGTTTTTGTGTCCCTGCCCATTCTCTCTTTTCTCAGTAATTGGAAGAGAAGGGATGTGGCATTCCAATCACAGAAGAGTGAGGAGATTAGAATAGCTACCTTTTAATCCTTATTCTATAATAATACAATAGCAGAGTTGGAAGGGACCTTGTAGGTCTTCTAGTCCAACCCCCTGCATGGGCAGGAACCTTATACCATTTCAGACAAATGGCTGTCTAACATCTTTTTAAAGACTTCCAGGGTTGGGGCATTCACAACTGCTGGAGGCAAGCTATTCCAGAGGTTAATTGTTCTTACTGTTAGGAAATTTCTCCTTAGTTCTAAGTTGCTTCTCTCCTTGGTTAGTTTCCACCCATTGCTCCTTGTCCTGCCCCCAGGTGCCTTGGAGAAAAGTTTGACTCCCTCTTCTTTGTGGCACCCTCTGAGATATCGGAACACTGCTATCATGTCTCCCCTGGTCCTTCTCTTCATCAAACTAGACATACCCAGCTCCTGCAGCCGTTCTTCATATGTCTTAGTCTCCAGTCCTCTAATCATCTTGGTTGCTCTTCTTTGCACTCTTTCCAGAGTCTCCACGTCTTTTCTACATCGTGGCGACCAAAACTGTATGCAGTATTCCAAGTGTGGCCTTACCAAGTGTGGCCTTACCACATTCTAGCCTAGAAGTTCTTGGAAATAAGTTATCAACACGGTCTCCTTCAACAGAAATGCAGCAATGCCATCAGTGATCTGTGTCTGACTGTAGCCTAACCAGCAGGATATTAATAAGATAGTGAGGAACAGAGTTAAGGTATTACAATGAGTTGAGGAATCAGGCTATAGAAATGATTACAGCAAGTTTTCTTAAAGTAGAACCTAGCCAGAATGCTATTTGAATTAACAGCACCTTTGTTCTCTGTGTGTATGTGCAGGCATGTTTTTGGCCAGAGCAGCAGGTAATAGTTGTTTTTTTTTAGTTTTCAGTTTTTGTTCTCTCAACTGTAATTTAGTTTTTATTTTAATAGATAATAAAGATTTTGATTAGCTTCTTCCACATCTTATCTCTGTGCTATAGATTTAAGACACGTCATCCTTTTTTGCTTTGACAGAGGTGTAAAAAATCATTTCATTTCCCCCTACAATCGCTGACTTTCCTCCTGAAAGCAATTTAATTTTAGCATATTTTTCAGCCCTCCCTACTGAACTACTGAAAAGACAGAAAGCAGGGGGAAAAATCTCCACTTTACCCTACCTTAGGAATTTTAGCACTCAAAAGGATTTCTTTGGGAAAAGTTCTCACTTAAGATAATACAGGGGAAATGCTTAAAGACACTTTCTGATGTGGGGCGCAAGGGGCAGACCCACTACATCCCAAACAGTCACATGCATGTACTCTGCCACATACACTTAATCAAGTGATATTGGTTAATTCATTTTAATATTATCATTGTATTTATTGTTATTTGTTGGTGTGATTTTTAATTTCCTGTACACCGCCCTGAGTCCATCTTGATGGAGATAGGAGCGGTATATATAAATCGAATAATAAATAAATAATAAATAATAAATATATCTTGGCTTAAAATGATGAATGAACAGAACCACCATGATTTATACAAAACAATACAATACAATAGCAGAGTTGGAAGGAACATTGTAGGTCTTCTAGTCCAACCCCCTGCGTGGGCAGGAACCTTATACCATTTCAGACAAATGGCTATCTAACATCTTCTTAAAGACTTCCAGGGTTGGGGCATTCACAACTTCTGGAGGCAAGCTGTTCCAGAGGTTGATTGTTCTGTCAGGAAATTTCTCCTTAGTTCTAAGTTGCTTCTCTCCTTGATTAGTTTCCACCCATTGCTTCTTGTTCTGCCCTCAGGTGCCTTGGAGAATAGTTTGACTCCCTCTTCTTTGTGGCACCCTCTGAGATATCGGAACACTGCTATCATGTCTCCCGTGGTCCTTCTCTTCATCAAACTAGACATACCCAGCTCCTGCAACCGTTCTTCATGTTTTAGTCTCCAGTCCCTTAATCATCTTGGTTGCTCTTCTCTGGACTCTTTCCAGAGTCTCCACGTCTTTTCTACATCGTGGCGACCAAAACTGTATGCAGTATTCCAAGTGTGGCCTTACCAAGGCACTATACAATGGCATTAACACTTCACGTGATCTAGATTCCATCCCTCTGTTTATTTAATTCTATCCCTCTGTTTATTTAAAACTCACTGTACTACGGTGCTAGATATATTGAAAATATTTTGCCCAATTACAATTTCACAGGAGAGTATTTTCTACATTGTTTCATTGGAATGGTCAGTTTGTATAAAAAAAAAAGATGCTGAAATTGATTTGGCATGATTTATTCTAAACAAACCCATTCTGGTTCCTGAGAGCCAATGCATCCCCTTCTAAATGCTCACAAACTGGCACCTCAATGATCTGTTCAGAGATTTATATGGACATTAAGATGGCCAATCTGTAGTTGCCAGGTTCTGGGTTGTTGTTGTTTTTAAATCTGGTGTCCTTTTTGAATACAGCAGACTCAAGCTGCACAAGTCTTTTTTTTTTTTTTTTTTTACAAACTTGTCCTTGAACATCCAGACCCATTCTGTCTTGGAGTTCTGAAGACCCAGCACTTAAGGTGAGGGCTAGGGAATGCTCAGAATTGGTCCTTTGCATTTGGAAGTACATCTGGTAGAACATTTTTGTGATGAATGTTTGATACTTATTATGTTTTTAACTCTATGTGCTGGTTTACATCAGCCATTCAGACTCTTCAAGAATTGAGGAGCATACAGTATTCACAGCAAGTAAAAAGTAAATATGGTATATGGTAAATACATAATCTCTTCATTGCGCATGGGCGTGGTGAACCTGACTCTCTAAAAATACACTGAAATTATTAGTCCGCTTTATTTTCTGCAATTAGTAAGCTAGGTTTTTCTATTAGTTGAATACTGATTTGGGTCTTTTTGTTAACCATGTGCCAGGGTACTTCTAATAGCATATTTATAACAGCTATAGCATACATGCCAACAGATGTTAAATTCAGGGGAAATGATCTAGAATGACATTTTTATTATATAAGTGATTTAGAGAGATTCTGGGAGGTCAGCCCTGAAGTAACAACAATTTTTGCTGTAAGAAAGCAAGCTTCCTTCAAGTGGACTTTTCAAAAATTGATCATGACTAAACAGCAATTTACAAACTCTGAAAGTTGAGGAAGCAAGTAACCTGTATATTTCTGGAACATGCTTCCATTATCTCTAGCTTTTGGATGTGCTGCAGTCCCCTGGTCAAGACATTTGCCTTTTTTACTGATGAAATGGGTAAGCACCCAGTTTGCCTTTCAGATAAATCATTCCCGCAAAAATACGAAGAAAAAGCCCAGCTCCCTTATCATGTCATCCTGGCTCTGCTAATTTTTCCATTAAATCTCTGTACAACACACTTTTATATTTAGGTGCATATATATGTCTGTATTCTGGATAATGAAGCAAAAAGAAAGAGGAAGAAGAAAGATTATTAATCTTTAACAAAACAGGCTGAAGGAAGACAATAACCCCTCCCCCCCTTGATTTTCTCCACTGTTGCTTGGGGGGGGGGGGGGAATTGTACAGGCTCCAGAAACAGATACGGCTATCCATTTATGGTGATAGCTTTCACATGAAATTCCCAGTCTTCACTCTCCATAAAGTAAACCATTTAAATAGCATTTGCTGCCTCTAAATAATTTGCTTTCTTCTAAAAGTATGAGATGCTCTCTCCCTGCCCTGCAGGCATGCCAGCATAAATCAACTTCAAAGGGAAAACATTTGTAACTTTATAGAGTAAAAAAAGGTTCACATGTAAACCGACTGAGAGTGATCTATAACAGCCAAGGATTGGGTGGGTGGGGGGGGGGGATATTTAAAGAGCTAAGAAATAATTAAGTTGGAAAATAATGGTACAAAACATAGGAACAAAGACACAAAAATTAATAGATTAAATAGAATAGTAGAATAAGAGAGAAAAATAGATACAAGCATAGAATAAGCATTTACTTCAGAAGGAATAGGAATTTAATTATGTACAGTGAAACATATTTTGTAAGAAAAACAAATGCAGTCTTTGTGATCTCTACCATACTTAAAAAGCCTTATAGGGATAGATCGCAAGGTAAATATTCAAAGGTTAAAGTATCAATTCATAAAATGTTGAGTTTTATATAAACATATTTGGTTTTTTAACACATCATAATTTATATCTGAAAAAATCCAATATTATCAATTCCAGGATATATAACATTAAATCAAATCTAAACCAAATATTGTAATATTCCAACTTTTAGGACACTATAATAAGACTGTTAGCGGCTACAATCCCATACAATCTTAGTAATTACCTAAGTTGCAGGATTCTCAGAAAAAAAGAGGCAGATTTCAAAGGCTCGTGTGCAATTACTTTATTTAATAGATTCAAGAAGAAAAATTGATGTTGCACCATGCTTTCGAACAGCCAGTGTTTATAAGTCAGAGCCAAGCTTGTGTGGCCAATGAGGATATTTTACCGGGTCAAATGTAGGATCCTTAAATCTTTCAGGTAGATCTTCGTATGTCATATTTTCAAAAGGTATCATGTTTCTCAGTTCCTGAAGCTTAAGAGGAAAAAAAAAACCACCATAATTACCAACACATCATGAAGAGAAATGCTGAAAACCAGCAGGACAGAAATTATTAGGAGAAAATACAGTACAATGTCAAAGTTCTTTTGTGTAATTAAAATTGCTAGTTTACCTCCTCCTCATATTCAGCAATGCGGGCTTTAGAAGCCTGTACGAAGTCAGCAGCATTCTTTTCCTGAAAGAAGAGATAGCAACATTATTAGAAACATTGGTTCCAGAGAAGCTATTCATGTTTATTTATGGGAGCATAGAGGCCTGAATGGATCTGATCACAGGGCATGCCTCCCAATGCCTCTCCCACCCATATTTCTTTTTTTTTTATATTGAAAAAGTTTTATTGAGTTTACATTTTTTGTGGGGTAGGGTAAGGGTTACATAGAAATTTTGAGAGTGGTCACGTCAAAGTCGTCGGCTCCTCCGGAACCTCAAATTACATTATTAAAAAGAAAGAAAAGAAACATTTCACATAACACTACAAGCTGGGAGCAAGTACATATTCCTAAATTTTTCAGTTATATACTGTCAGTCAATTGCAAAAATCCAGATTACAAATATCATACAATATTACTCAAAAGAAAAACCAGGGCAAAGTTATTTTTTAGATCTAAGTCTCTTGGCAATTGTATCTTCCCCCTTCTCCCCCGGGCCCCCAGCGGGCGGGGCCATGGCTCCCCCTGCCCCCCCTGGATCTTCTCCCAGGACAGAGGAATGTTTTTTAAGAAAGGCTTCCGCCTCAGCAACTGTTTTAATCTTTACTCTACCTCCTTCCCAGAACACCAGCATCCCTTCGGGTATCACCCACTTGAACCAGATCCCATGATCAAACAATGTTTTAGACAAGAAGGAAAATTTCCTTCTGGCTTCTCTAATTTTTCTTGGAATCTGCTTCAAGATGGTAATCTCCTTTTGTTGGTAAATCATAGGACTCCCTCTTTGCGCCTTCAAGATTTCCTCTCTGGTTGACCTTCTAACAAATTTTACATGTATCTCTCTGGGTACTTCATTCATCCTAGCATATGCAGAATTTATTCTGTAGACTAGGTCAATGTCCCCTCTGATCTCATCTTTAGGTTTATGTAAATAGTCTGCAATAATTGTACTCATAAGATCAGGGAGACATTCACCATCCATCTCAGAAACATTCTTGAATCTCAAAAAATATGTCATCCTTTCCAAATCAATCCTAGTCACATGCGCATTTATTTCCACAACCTCATTAGAAACATTTTTAATCTCTCCCTTAGCCCCCTCCAGCCCCCCTTTCAATTCTTCATTCTTCTGTGTATTCTCAAGCACTTGTTTTCGAGTGTCCAATAATTCCTTTTTAAAGTTGACATTTTCTGCCCTCTGGGCCTTAATTTCTGATACCAAATTTTGTATAACAGTTTCAAGGGCAGTCATTCTTTGTTCAAGGCTTGCGAGCGTTGCTTCTTGTGCCATGTTTAGCTATTAAAATCCGTGCCAGTAAAATGGCGTTTTTAGGGTGGGGCTGGTAAGGCAGATCAGGAATCCAAAGTTCTCAAAGTTGTACAGCTGCAAAATTCAGAAACCAACAGAGAAACGCTTTTCCAACTCCATAGGTATAATAACGAAGGCAATCCAGAAAGGAAAACACAAATCCAAAAAAAGAAAATTCTTCATCAATAATTAGAGGAAGTCCAAGTCGCAAAGAGACACTGGTAATTTTCCATAGATCATAGTCAGTCGGGGACAAAGAGAAGCCATTTTCCGCCCAAACTCAGAGCCCGAGGGAGAAAGCGGTTAAAAAGCAAAAAAGAAACTGTTTCAGCCAGACCTCGAGACATAATTGCAAACAAGCCACAAAGTACTTTCCCTTGTTAAAGACCATCCAGATTAAAAGTTTCCGATTCCTCACAACGAGGCATTTCCGAGTGCCGCTTTTAGTCCAAGGTTTTTTTTTTTAAACAAACGCCCCCCTCCAGTCCCTTTCAGCCCGGCTGACAGTACACAAAAAAAAAAGTTTTAAACGCTCACTCTCCGCTCGCAGCTGAGGTCCCGAAAAGCCTCCCGACTCTTCCGATCTTCTCTCTTCATGGAATTAAATGGTGCCGCCAACCTTTGGCGAAGGGAAGACCCCCCGCAGCATGTCCTCTTCCGCCTAAGCCGAGGAGCAGGGTCGCTCTCCCCACTGCCGTGGGGGGGGGGGCTTCCCTGTCGAGCCGGCTTTACGGGAGAAGCCCCAAACAAGGGGCTTCTCGCCCCCGTGGGGGGGCAGGAAAAGGATCAAAGCGGCGAGCGAACCCTAAGTTCGCCCGTCGCCGCCGGAGCCGGAACCCTTATTCCCACCCATATTTCTTTAACAGGGAACAGGGAAAATGAATTAATGGGCAGGATTCAATATTTTAGCAAATGCCGTATTTTTTGGAGTATAAGACACACTTTTTTGTCTCCCAAAAGGGGGTGAAAATGTCTGGATGTCTGAGACTGAGTATTGCCGAAGCCCCGCCCACCTGCTGGCCAATTTTTGGGCTCCACATGACCCTTTTTCAGGCCTTTTTTGGCCCGATTTTGAGGTTTTTTCAGCCCATTTTAGAGGCATTTTTGGCACATTTTTCCAAAAAAGCCTCAAAAACAGGCCAAGAAAAGTCTCAAAAACGACTCAAGAAAAGCTTTGAAAACGCCTGGACTCACAAGATTGGGACCCTGGGATGGCAATTGGCAAGCTCACGTTCAAGACGAGGTAGCTGCCACAGGACTTCTGTCATATGCTGCAGCTCTTGCCGAACCAGAAGTTCAAAACCGGGCAACCACAAGGGGACCACATCAGCAGCCAACTTAATGGGGACATGAAAGGAGCTCCCAACTAGGTGTTCCCCTGGCCAACAGTAATGTCACCATTCAATCCTTTGAACCCAGAAGTGCTTTGGTATTCCTGATACAAATGTAGTAGTAGTAGGCTTTGGATTTCTTGAATATTCCATCATCAGAACTTTTCACTTACTCCATGCAGAGAAAGCATCAGGAACTTTGGGTTTGGTTGATTTTATAATCCATTAGAACTTGTTTTTGTTATACATTTTGATTATTAGTTCATAAAGTAATAGCAAGAAATGATAAGAATGTTGAATGCATTTTAAAATTTGGAATATGTCTATAATAGGACAGCAAAATGTAGAAGTTTAAAATACACTCCTAGAAAATTGAATAGGTAGGTTCATTCTCCTCCACCTAGCATAAGAACAGCGCGTGGTGCGTAAAATATGGGCAGTCTGAACTTTATAGCCAATAATAAATTCAACAATACCACAATTATTGGTGGCACAGATTTACACGTGCCCTGCAAATAAATATCCATGCGTACATAAAATACGTATTAGATATGTTAATTCTCATAATCCTTTTCCTTCCTTTTTGAGATTGACAGTTCAGTTACCAGATCTCTCAAATATACACCCATTCCATATGCTGTATCCTATGAGTGCAATAGGAAATGGATGGTTCCATAATTGCTTCAACAATCAACTAAGTCACTGCTATTTAGAACAGATAATTACATATAAAAAACACAGCAGAAGTGAACTTTATAGTATTCACCAGCCAAGGAAACTTTATTTCCTCTCCCTCATTTTTGCATTCTTGTTCTAATTTTCTACTTTGTACCTCACAAATGCTATTTATTATTTCCAACTTTTAAGGAGAAAGAAATGGAAGGTCTTCAACTTATTCTTCCAGATAATGTAAGGCCTGCAACTCTTGTAGTTAAAATTGGCCATTGTCAGTACCACGATTCTAGCAGAGAAATTACTAAAGACAGAAATCCATAAACAGATGGAATGTGGGAAGCAGGGAATAGTAGCCAGTATAATTTAACTAATGGCACCATGAGTAAAGATTAGGCCAGGAACAATCTGCTAAGATGCGACACCTCTTCAGACACCACTTATGTGCAATGAAAAGAATAATAACAGGAAAACTTACAGTCTCCTTTTCTTGGGCACTTATTTTAGCTGTTTCGGTATCCGCAGGCATAGGAATCTGCAGTGCCTTAAACTGTGAAAATTGAGGAAATAATGAATGAAATGCGTAGCTTCTGGTTTCCAAATCTATGCATACCATGTCTACCTTCTTCCTTCTATTTATATTTCTAATTCAGTAGTACAGTATCCAATAGTTTCCAATATCTCTGGATTAGGCCCTTGTACATTTATTGTCCTGTTGTATAAGCACCTTTCAACCATAAGATTTAAATTCTTGTTCCAAATATCTACTGCAGACTAACCTTTAATATCTGACAAAAGAACTGGGCTCATTTACACATTATCTTCTAGAAAAAAAATGCATCACTTTATGAAATTTAATGCATTGGGCAGCCAACCTTTTGGCTTGCTTGGGCCGTACTGAGTGAAGAGGAATTGTCTTGGGCCACATATATAATATGGTTAATGTATACAAATATCGCTAAAATCACATAATAATAATAATAATAATAATAATAATAATAATAATAATAATAATAATAATAATAATAATAATAATAATAATAATAATAATAATAATAATAATAATAATAATAATAAAAGTTTAAGATCTTGTGGGGCCAACTTACTTTGTGTCCAGGGCCGCATGTGGCCCAGGGGCCATGGATTGGGAAATTTAATGGAATAAGCACAGTCTCAATCAAATCTCCTTATTCTAGTAGTAGCTAATACCCTTCTCCTCCCCATTAATTCCCTGAACCACAGCCAGTTTCAAAGATTAGGATTTATCCAGTGGGCAAAAAACCCAAAATAATGGCCATTTTGCTGTGAAAGAGATTTTGCAGTTTTAAAATCTAGTTGACATTGTCCAAGGACAGCAGTCAATTCACAAGAACAGACAGTAAGGCACTAAGGCTAATTTTAAAAAGTGAAAAACTTGTGATATCATAAGTCTAATAATAAATGCAGTGTTCTCACACATTATTTTATAAGAATTATGTTTAAATATCACCAGATTTACAGATTCAGAGTTGTTTTGATGGTTTTTCCTCCTTTCTTACATTGGGCAGCCTGTCATCTGGCGCTCGGGTTAGAGTAGCCAATTCCCTTCTAAGGAAGGGACTACAGCTGGATCTCCTGCCTGGTTGGGTGACCAATTAGCCCAACACTTTGCCAATGTAATTGCTCAGATTTGCATAAATCTTGACTCTTCATAGGGAAAATTCCCTGAGATGACTGCAGCAATGTTGGGTCATGTTATCTGGACTCCTGGCTTCTGAATGCTATTAAAAATGAATAGGGTATTCTCATCTGCCATACCCCACATAAGCACCTGACTCTTGCCCTTCTAGTTTCTTTGGAAAATCAGGAGGAGCAGGGTCAGTGTGTGTCTTGGGTGGGCTGGCATCCTTGAAAAGGCTGAATTTGACAACTAGATCTAACTTCTTATCCTCTTATCTAAACAGCTACACACCACTTTAGACACACATTTATTTCTGAATATCCTTGAAAGCTTCAGTGGATTGGTGCTGACAGTTCCTTGATATCAGTACAGTATTTTGCTTTTGACTTTGAGTGCAGTATTGTACTTTAGGCCCTGAACTAGCTTCCCATTAGCTTCTGAGTACAATTCAAAGTACTACATAAGTGAGAATACTTATACAAGCTCTTTTTCCACCCAATTTTGAACTGCCAGACTTGAACAGCTCAGATGAATCTGCTTATGAGTCCCAACTTTTGCCAGGTGAGAAATATGAAGGCTCATAAAGCCACATCTCTGTAGAAGCACTTTGGAATAGTATCCTCCCAGAGATTTGATTTGCTCCCCACTCTACTTGTTTTTTCTAAATTGTTAAAAAAAAAAGAAATGGGGGTATTTCAAAGAAGCTGAGAGGGATGAATTGGTGCTATCAACTTGAGTAACACTGTACAGTCTTTCTTTTTTTCATCCTTTTACCGTGAACGTTTTATTGCATTTTTATTGGTGTTTATGAACTGCCACGCCTCTTCTGGATGCAATGGAATACACCTCAAATACCCCAAAATTTAAAAGTGCCTCACCTTCTTTTCAAATTCATCCACTAGGGCAGGATTAGCAACTGTAGTCTTGTAGAAAGTCCAGTCAATGGCAGGTGGTGTCTCTGGCAAAGACGCAAGCCTATTTAGATACATAAAAGAACATCAAAACTACTGGATGCTTCAGCCTATTCCTTCTTCTAAAGTCATTTTTCATTCTTGATCTTCACAACAAGAAAAGTCAAACAAATGTCTGGATATTGTCTTTGTTATCATGATAAAAACTTGATAACAAAGAATGTTATATTTATAGATCTGTGGGATGGGGAGGATTACTGTCTGTACCAAAATTCCCCATACCTGGTGCAATCCAGGGGTGAAATCCAGCAAGTTCTGACAGGTTTTGGAGAACCGGTATCAGAAGTTTGAGTAGTTCGGAGACCTGACTAATGCCACTTCTGGCTGGCACACCCACCAAGCCACGCTCACAGAACAAATAGTAAATTTTTTTGAATTACACCACTGGTGTAATCATATTTACTAACAATGACTGAGAGGTAATCAATACAGTCTTGTTGTTATTTAACTCTTTAAATTTAATTTAATAGTAAAATCATAGGAAAAGTTCTGCCTAAAGATTTCACTAGATCCAAAAACATGCCCATTTCAAGAAACTGTCCACCAATGCCTTCAAAGTATGTCTTTTGTTGCACTGATATAAAAAGCAAATGAACAGTTCAGCAACACAGTCTGGAAACATGTATTTAATGTAATCCAAATAATGCCATTGATACATTCACCAATCATAAAGATATTTTGGTTTAATGTCATTCCTTTTCTTTCCATGGTGCTCTTTACAAACTAAGGAATATACTCACTTGGCTGCAATAGTATCGCTACGTGATTTCAAAGCATTAAACATAGGTTTCTGTTCCACTGCTACTCGTTCAACAAATGCTGCCCAATCTATTGCTTTCAGAGCAACCCTGCGGCCAGCCATTGCTATCACCTAGAAAATGGGAAGAGACAGAGGGTAAGGAAGAAAGGAAATAGACAAGAAACTAGCATAGCAAGTGAGGTATGAAGGAAGTGGACAATTCTAGAAAAACAGACATTGAGTCTTTATTGATTAGCCCTTGGGCCATAACAAAGTGCAAAGTTCCAGAAAGAAATTATTACTAAAATTTTATATAAGCAATTTAAAACGGAATTGGAATAAAACAGAGTCTAAAATGAAATTGGAACAGAATACAATAATTTAAGATATAGATAAAATTATATTTCAGTGTCACCCCTGCAATCTACCCCAATCAGTCCCATATATGCAGATCTCAACCAAACCATTTTGTTTAATCAAAAAAACAGAAATGGTTTCAACCAAATGAAATCAGGAATTAAAATGCGCCATCGATTTATTCAGAAGTAAACCTGCTGTTTGGTGTCGTGGTTCAGGCACCAGGCTAGAAACCAGGAGACAGTGAGTTCTAGTCCCACTTCTTAGGTGGGGGAAGCCAGCTAGGTGACTTTTGAGCCCAGTCACTTTCTCTCTGCCCTAGGAAGGAGGCAAATAGCAAACCACTTCTGAAATTTCTGCCAAGTCGCCAGAAGACAACAATGACTTGAACCCCCCACCCCAAAAAAAGCTACACGTACAAAAAAATAAATTGGGAATGTTTCAAAATCATGCAGTTTCGATTCCATTTAAAAAAAAAAAAGACATATAGCTTTTTAAAAAACTGATACAGGATCGTTTGCTCCGAGACATCAAGCACTGTATTACACACACACACACACACACACACACACACGCACACAATAATTATCCCAAACAAAATAGCCAGCGAATTTTTTCTCTATTTTAACATCTATATTCCTAGCCAAGGGGGAAACCACGCTGGAGATCAAACGTCTGTCCTTGGAGGCAGACATCAAACAACCCCGAGCCGCGCCATAACGAAACGAGAAGCATTACAGGGGGGGGGAAATCGAAGAGGAAAGCCGGTTAGCAAGTAGGGATTATTGCAAGACTAGCGACCCTCCCAAAGGACATCAGGCTGCTCACCTTCAACCACCCCGGTAATTGCACCGCCGGAAAAGGCTCCCGGAACCAAAGCCTGGCCAGGGAGCAACGGGCCCAATCGGGACGACTCTCTCCGGAAAGAGGGCGGCCCTCGGCCGTCTCCTAGAGAGAGCAAAAGGCGAGAGCGCAGCCTGCTCTCTTCTAGACGGCGAGCAGAGCAAAGGCAAACTACCCGTCTATGGAGAGTCTCAGTCATCATCCTCCAGATCCTGGTTGTCCCAAAGGTGCTTTTTCCTCCCAAGAGGCACCTGAACTTTGTTTGGTTTTCTTTGGAGATGCTTCGGTTCTCATCCAAAAAGAGTTGATTTGCAGCTGAAGAAGCTTCTTGGATGAGATGCCAAACGTTTTTTTAAAAAACCCCAGAAAGTCCAGCAGGTGCCTCTTGGGGAGAAAAAAAGCACCTTTAGGACAAGGCAAACTACCGTAATTGAGTATTCAGAGGCGAGGGGGGAGAACTTCCCTTCTTGCAGGCGGTGGCAGGTGGCGGTGGCTTCAGGGGACAAAGTGGTTGAACCTTGATAGGAAGTTTTGGGCTCTCTAGGGGCTTCGGGAGTAAACCTGTCATCCCCACGATTTCCCTTAAAATACAGATAACCCTCGATTTATACCACCACAATTGAGCCCCACATTTCACAATTGAGCCCCACTGTTAAGTGAGTTTTGCCCCATTTTGCCACTTTTTCTTATCAGGGTTGCTAAGGGAATCACTGCAGTTCATTAATTAGTCATATAAGTTAGTCAGTTGTTCAGTCAATCTAGTCTTCCCATTGACTTTGTTTGTCAGGTTGTCGCAAAAGATAACCAGATATGACCCTGGGGCACAGCAACCTCATAAATATGAACCCAGTTGCCAAGTATCTGAATTATAACCATATGGCCATGGGGATGCTGCAAAGGTTGTAAGTGTGAAAACCGGTCATAAGAAACATTTTTCAGGGCTGTTGTCATTTTGAATGGACACTAAAGCTGGGGTCCCCAACCTTTGCAACTTTAAGTCTGAAGGACTTCAGCTCCCAGACTTCTCCAGCCAGCTTTGGGAGCTGAAGTCCTTCAGACTTAAAGTTGCAAAGGTTGGGGACCCCTGCACTAAAGGAACCATTGTAAATTGAGGGCTACTTCTGCATTCTGTTTCTGCCTTCGCAGAACTGTGTGCTTATATTACCCAACCCATAATCTCTAGACACGACTGAATCTCCATCTTCTACTCTAATTTCTGCCCCAGAATCGGGTCTCTGCCCTGTTACATTTAATCGATGACAACTAGTAAGCGATTGCTCTTAAGAAATTTTTATTACAAATAAGATCATAATATTAAAAGGTTGCAAATGCTATTGGGGGAGCGGGAATAACCCAAACTTCTGTGGAAAACCCAGTCCATCTTTTTAACCACCTCTATCCATCCATCCACTCCAGCGATTGCAAAGCACGTATATAGTAAAGTTTTCCCTTTCGAAAGGACGGTGCAAATTCTATTAAAACAGGGTCCCCAAACTTGGCAACTTTAAGACGTGTGGACTTCAACTCCCAGAATTCTCAAACCAGCTCTTAAAGTTGCCAAGTTTGGGAACCCCTGTATTAAAATGATTTTCTCTCTTCTCCGTGAAGCAAACTGGCAGGGCAGTTTTTAAACGTCGACTCCGAAAGAGAATGGGCTCTTGGCTTCGAAAAGTATTCGTTTCACTAAGAAATGAATTAGGATCGTCGACTACAAATCAAGAAGCGCCGATCTAAACTGTTAGGGTTTATGGCACGGCTGCCTATGCATTTCCTTCCGGTGTCTCTCCACCACTTTTCCGACTGTTGTTGCCATCTCTAATGATCGGATTTAGTCGTTCCGGTTTCTTTTAAGGGTGGAACGCCGGGGTCAGGCGCAGCCATTCGGTTCGGAGAGCGTTGGCTGGCCCGGAAGTGATTCTTCATCCCGGAAGTCCAGCGTTCCCTGTCTGCGGGGACTGAGGGGATGGCTATCGAGCCTCCACCGGAGCACCCGCAGCCTTTCCGCCCGGACCGTTGACTGAAAAAAAGGGACTACCATCTGCCCACTCACCTAGGGGAGAAGCCGCAGCCGAGCATGGCGGAGTTGGTGGCTGGGGAGGGGCCGCCACGAGGCCGCACGCCCAGCCCGCTCCCGATCTCGGGGCCGCCGAGCCCTCGGCCAGCTGCGGCTCCCACCTGTCCCGCGCGCAGCCCGGAGCCTCCGCCGCCCGAGAAAGCCGCGGCAGGTAGCGGCGGCGGCGGCTCCAAGTGGGTCCGGCTCAACGTAGGCGGCACTTACTTCGTGAGCACCCGCCAGACCCTCTGCCGCGAGCCCAAGTCGTTCCTTTACCGCCTGTGCTGCCAAGAAGGACCCGAACTGGGCTCGGACAAGGTGAGCGGCCGCGACGGCCGGGACCTAAATCGCACCCCCACCTCACCCCTGTAGGCCACCACACCCAGAATGACAAGCGTGGCATCTCCGGCCGCTATTACTCGACTTATGACCACTGCCCCCCAGGTTATGTTAAGTGAGTTTTGCCCCATTTTACGACCTTTCTTGCTACCGTTGTTAAGTGAATCGCCGCAGTTGATAAGTTAGTTAAACCGGGTTGTGAAACCTTCCCCATTGACTTTGCTTATCAAAAGATCGCAAAAATGGGGGGGGGGGGGAAACATGGAACACTGCAGTGGTCATAAGTATGAACCAGTTGCTAAGCATCTGAATTTTGATCCCCAGATCTTGGGGATGCTGCAAAGGTGGTAACTCTGAATAAAATGGTCATGTCACTTTTTTCAGTGCCGTTGTAACTTCAAATGGTCACTAATTGAGCTGTTGTAAGCCGAGGACTACCTGTAGTTTCCACTCTTCTAGCCGTCCCTCCTGCATCTCTGATGTAATAGTTTTATTTCTAGAAGCAGGCCAAGTTCCTTGCAGAATTCCAGCTTTAACCATAACCATAGATATTAGCCGTTAAGTCTCTCCTAATGAAAATGCAGGAGAGGGGTACAAGGGCTCAGTGGCACTTCTAGACTGCATCTAAAACTGGGCCATAGGTTCTTTGTGCATACATACACACACCCTTGATTTACTGTGCTGTTCTTTTCTATATTAATGGTGTTTACAGAAGATGCTGAGCCATTGTTAATAAGCAATACAGATTTATAGAATACAGTACGTTAATATGGTTGCACTCACAGCATTTAAGCTATGATGTGGTTTGTAACGATTTCGTTTAATCATTATGGCCGTAAACCAGTATGTTTAGCATTCTATTTAAAGCTTAGGTTTAGCTTGAATACAGAAGATTATTAAAAGCACTGTCTTTTGTATACCTTTCCTCTCTACCAGTCTTATTTCTCTATCTTAAATGAGTGATTAGTCCGTAATCAAACATTTCAACAATGAAGGTATTGTCAGTAAATAATTTGAATTTAATCTATTTACCTTCGTGTAATGAGTGTAACTAGAAATGGTTTCTTTAAAAAATGCATACACATTTATAAATGTTATGTATTTATAACATGCATAAATAATGTATTTTCTAGATCTTTCAGAATCAAGAGTATAATATCTTCATCCTTTGTAGCCTTTAATGCAAATGCATTAAATTTGAATTCAGCCCTATTGCTTGTAGAGGAAAGCTTTATTTATTCAGAGCTCTCCAAAATCTCATTGGTTCCACTTGCTAATTTTCCTTGTTCTGCTAGAAAGGTTGAAGTGAGGAGAAATTCTGATTGCCAATTCAATGCCTCCTCCTATTTTACCTCTTAGCAAGTATTTTCATTGCCAGTATAGCCATAATATTTGCTAAAATTAATCTTAACCATAGGTATGGAAAAAGTAGCATAAACTCATTGAAAGTTATGGGTGTCAAAAAGATACTTTAACCCTAAGCAGTTGAAAGGGGAACACAGCCTTATTTCCAACAGCTGTTCTATAAGAAGCCTTGCTTTTCTTTTTTCCAGAGCTGTCAAAAAGCATTTTCAGTTCCTTGCTCACAGACCCAATAAATTATACACTAAGATCTAACTTTTTCTCTCATACAGCTTTTCAGTTTTACATTAATAAAATAAGTAATGGTTTAAAAAAATCAATATCTGTATACAAAGCAACTTCTTTCTCCAGTACTTAAAGCTGTGTGCCAAGATAAAGTATAATTTAGAGTGGTTGCTTTAGCATAAAATCACTTATAAAGTCAATGCAGAGGATTATAAATGTCCTGAAAAAAAATCTTAGATAATTGTTTTCCTTAGAGTTTAATTTTAAATACAATGATTTAGATAATAGTGAAAGATTATAATTGTAGAGAGATATCAAATTTGTCATCTTTGTTTACATTTCCAAGTAATACAGTCCTTGCCTGTTTACTCAGTAATGAAATCAACTATTTTCACAAGAAATAAGCTGTACAAACCCTTACAGATTGCATGTTTATGTTAATGGAGTTTTGAGATCAGTCTCTCCAAGTAGGTCCACTAAGATCAGTAGGATACATACATTCCCAAGTATGTTTAATTTTTTTGAAAAAAAAATTATGTTACAGAATCATCTAACAAGCAAATGTAGAATAAGATGTCCACTGATGCAAGAATTTGGCTCCTTTCTCAGAGATTCATATTCTCAGATTCATGACAGTTGGTTCCATGTCCAAATGTCTGAATGCCATTGAAATATCTTTCTTTAGCAGCAGACTATAACAGAATTATTATCTCCTTACAGGATGAAACAGGGGCATATCTCATTGATAGGGATCCCACATATTTTGGTCCAATCCTGAACTACCTCCGGCATGGAAAACTCATAATAAACAAGGAATTGGCAGAAGAAGGTAAGAAAAACACGACTTTGAAGAATGTCTAAATCTCTTTTGAAAGTTAGGGTGTTTAATTCCACCCAGAATTGTTAGGAGTTGGGCAGCATACAAATTTAATTATGGTAGTAGTATTAATAGAGGTTGATCTTCCTGAGCCCAGAATTAAGTGTATTTAATCTTATTGATTTCCTGATCTGTGTGTCTTTAAATATATATTAGAGAGTTTATGTTACTCAGATTGCACTGTGGAAAAACAGTACAAAATTATGACCAAGCAGGGAGATATCCTTGATAGTGCTTTCATTGGAGCATTATTTTAGGAACTGTTATATTAGTATTTGCTTTCCAGTGGAACATAGCCTAAAAAAATAAGCTTCTTTTCATAAAGAGATCTGAAAGCTTTCTGATCAAGAGATTTTGTAGTTAACACAGATGTATAGCAACTTTTCCTTCTTCCAAATGCTGACGTCATATTCTGCATCCTTATTCCTAGGTGTTCTGGAAGAAGCTGAATTTTACAACATTGCATCTCTAGTGAGGCTGGTGAAAGAGCGAATACGAGACAATGAAAGCAGAACTTCTCAAGTAATTCACATTAAAAAGAAAATAAATGTATGGTGTCCCTCATGTCCTAACATTTGTTACCCTTTGATATGGTAGACTTGTGTGTTCCCTGTGGCATAAGAGCCATATCATAGGAATTCTCCTTCATGAGATATTATTGGCTTCTGAAGTCTTTCACAAACACATCCCACTTTCCCTTTCTAGCTTTTAACAACTATGGTGGCTAAAAGCATGCTTTTAAACACTTTTACAAATGTTTGTTTTAATGGGCCTCCTCCATTTTATAATAGTATCCTACCATCATTTCAATAATATTAGAAAATTACAATCCTGATTTCTAACTTGTTAGTTTTCCTCTTTTAACTCAGGGACCTGTCAAGCATGTTTACCGAGTTCTGCAGTGCCAAGAAGAAGAACTCACCCAAATGGTGTCTACTATGTCTGATGGATGGAAATTTGAACAGGTATTTGTTAACAGATTCAGAAATTGGTCAATTCACTGGATATATAATGTCCTTTTGCTTGTTTGTTTATTATATTTATATGCTGCTCATCTCACTAACAAATGACACTGGGTGGTAATATGCCTGTTGTTTGCAAAAGCCTGATTTTTAGTCATCTTTGCATTCTTTTCTTAATTTTACTGTAACAATTGATCAGTGCTATCAGTTTGTGTCAATCTTGAATTCTCATAAGTATACATCGTACCAAAAATCTACACTGTAGGCTGATTATCTATATAAATAAAAATGTAAAATAGAGGGACTAGGGGAGACAGGATAGCAGCCTTCCAATATCTCAGGGGTTGCCACAAAGAAGAGGAAGTCAAGCTATTCTCCAAAGCACCTGAGGGCAGAACAAGCAGCAATGGGTAGAAACTAATCAAGGAGAGAAGCAACTTAGAACTGAGGAGAAATTTCCTGACAGTTAGAACAATTAACCAATGGAACAGCTTGCCTCCAGAAGTTGTGAATGCCCCAACACTGCAAGTCTTCAAGAAGATGTTGGATAGCCATTTGTCTTTTTTGGCTTGCGTGCCAAAAGCAGGGGGAGTGCAGGGGCGATGTGCACAGGTGTGCCACATCCATAATGCTATGTTCATGACCCCCTGCATTTGGCATGCTTTTTATGTCCTCCCCAGGCTCCAGAGGCTTTATAGGAGCCTGGGGAGGGTGGAAACAGCCTTCCCCCACCTCCAGAGGGCAAAAAACAGCCTCAAAAGAAGGCCTAAATC
Source organism: Rhabdophis nuchalis (assembly GCA_039707465.1). Taxonomy (NCBI): domain Eukaryota; kingdom Metazoa; phylum Chordata; class Lepidosauria; order Squamata; family Natricidae; genus Rhabdophis; species Rhabdophis nuchalis. The sequence goes on along the minus strand of CM077646.1, from coordinate 141,261,240 downwards.
AGCTGGCCAGGGCACACATACACACTGAAGCTGACAGGGCAATGCCTTGCGTGGCCTAAGAAATGGTTCCGTGTGCCACCTGTGGCACCCGTGTCATAGGTTCGCCATTATGGGTATAGGGCTTCCTGCTTAGGCAGGGAGTTGGACTAGATGACCTCCAAGGTCCCTTCCAACTCTGCTATTGTATTATTGTATTACAGTAGGTAGGTAGATAGATAGAGGGATAGATAGAGAGGGAGAAATAAGGTAGGTAGGTGGATAGATAGGGAGAAACACAGTAGGTAGGTAGGTAGATAGGGTGATAGAGAGGGAGAAATACAGTAGGTAGGTAGGTAGAGGGAGAAAGGAAGAAATATAGTAGGTAGGAAGGTAGGGGGATAGATAGGGAGAAATACTGTAGGTAGGTAGGTAGGTGTATAGATAGATAGCGAGAAATACAGTAGGTTGGTAGGTAGAGGAATAGATAGAGAGGGAGAAATACAGTAGGTAGGTAGGTAGAGGGAGAAAGGAAGAAATACAGTAGGTAAGTAGGTAGAGGGATAGATAGGGAGAAATACAGTAGGTAGGTAGGTTGGGGGTTATATGGTGGTTGTGTGTATGTGTGCAGGTGTAGATCTACACACAGATTGGTTGGCCATTTAGCCAGACTGGGCCACACAACGCATGGCCGGATATAACTAGTTAGGCATAAAAAAGGGTAAAGGTTGCAAGTTGTGTCTGACTTTAGGAGGTGGTGCTTCTCTCTGATTCACAGTTGTAGATCATGTGGCAGGCATGACTATATGCTGAAGATGCATGGAACAGTTACCTTTCCATTGAAGTGGTACCTGTTTATCTGCTTGTATTTACCTGCTCTCGAACTGCTAGATTGGCAGGAGCCAGGGCAGGTAACCGACGCTTACTCCAACATGTAGTACTTAGGTTTAAAACTTGTCAAATTTCTAATCGACAAACCTAGCATCCTAACCACTTATCTGTTGCACCCCCTGATTATTAGGTGTAATTACTCCTTAATGAAAAACAGACATCTTTTTTCCTGATTAGAACTAGTATAATAACTATCCTTAGAGGATTTCATGGCACAAGAAAATGGATCTTTCAAGGCAGTAGTCTTCACTATTGCATTCTAGTACAATGAGTCTTATCACTGAGCAGCCTAGGAAAAGATAAGTAATGATTTTCTTTCACCCCTCTGATCCACACCAGTTTTAACTCAACCACCATACAGTTTTAACTCAACCACCATACATTAATGGTTCCTATACTCTATGTCTTATTGAAAGCCAGATAATTTGAATTGCAGAGTTGAATTGAGTTGCTTGTGTTAGAATTTAGAATACTGAAAAGGTTCATTTGGTTCATGTCTTCCAAGTTACACTTTTATCTACTTAAACTTTATGGAAAGTGTATTGATTATTTTTTACCGGTCTTGATAATGTACAGATACTATTAAAAGTTCTTTCCCCTACAATCTAAAATTCTCCTGATTTTGTTTCAATTTGCTATAGTAATAGCAATAAGACTTATATACTGCTTCACAGTACTTTGCAGCCCTCTCTAAGTGATTTACAGAGTAAACATATTGCCCCCATCAAACTGGGTCCTCATTTTATCAACCTCAGAAGGATAGAATGCTGAGTCAACCTTGAGCCATGCACAACCGAACTCCTGAAGTGAGCAGTGTGTTAGCCTGTAGTTGTGCCACCACGGCTCTCTATAACTGCTGGGTTTTGTTTTTGTGATTGTTGTTAGAGCTGCGCAAAGCTCTGACTTCAAGGAGCAAAATATGATTAAGAGCATAAAGAAGAACATATGTAGCCTCTGTCAGGAATGTCATAAAGCACCCACACCAACACAGCTGCCACATAATCTCAGGAAAAATAATGTATTCATTTATTTGAAGGTGTTCCTGACAGGTATTGCATGAATGGTTAGTGTTGCAGCTATGGCTAAATCTGCAAAGCCTGGTTCTATTTTTCTTTAATGCTAGGATTAATAGCAACATGGAATAGTCCTACAATTTGGTGTTTTATCCAGCTATCTCTGGAGCTCCTAGCTACATAACTCTTTTCTTTATTTTAAATAGTATTCTCTAGAATGATACCATATTTCTTAAATAATAATATAAAGAATGAGAGAGTAATTAATATCGAAGTGATTGGTGCTGTTTCTGAAAATAGAATCAACATGTACAGGGTATACCAAGCTGAGCCCTATAAACAGTTTATTATATGAATCACATTTGGTGATCATATTAGTTGCTATTGACTTCTATACATGCCCTTTTAGATGCATGAGCTTTGAACATTTCTAAATACTTTCTCTGAAAAAATATTAATTAATAAAACATATTGTGATTGACCTACGAGTCCTGATATCTGGTATACCTGTATATAGTTGCATAACAAAACTGAAAATCTGTTAGTATTTTGATCTAACAGTGAAGTCACATGATACATCAAACTGTTTTTAGAGTTCAAAGGCATAACATGAGCATGCTTTTCATATTCTAAATGTTAAAGGAAGTTAAAAATACTTCTCTTGAAAATCTGTAACTCTCAGTTGTTGTAAGACTGATGTTATGTTCATCTCATATTGCTATTTTTAATATTTATATCATTTCCTTTTTAACAGTTAATTAGTATTGGATCATCATACAACTATGGAAATGAAGATCAGGCAGAATTTCTCTGTGTTGTATCAAGAGAGCTCAATAATTCGACCAATGGCATTGTCATAGAGCCTAGTGAGAAAGCAAAGGTGAGAAGCCTTTTGTGATTGTAAAACTTCAGTTTCCCTATTTATTAAATGGCATAAAATAGATGATGTAGATATTTTTATAATAATTGTATTAAACCTATTTAAACAGAAAACAAAAACTACAAAAGATAAAAGAATAAACATTAAAAATGCAGGAAAAATATAGAAATAGAAAAATAAAAATAAACATATAGCAGAGTGGGAAAATATATAATGAAAAAACTTTCCCCTTTGTTGTAACAAGTATAAACAAATTTAATAATTTATCTTTTCTTAAAATACCACCCAAAAATTACTTCATCCCATATTGCATCTTATGTCTATAAACATTCTTACAACCATTAGATTCAGTTGCGGTCAGCAAAAGTTCATTAAGAAATGCAAGAAGTAACGACACATCTATTGTAACCTTGATCCAATAAGCCCTCTTTATATTCCTTTCTTTTATTTTTAACAATCATAATTTTTAATCTTGATAATGTCCTAGAGTTGGTTTGCTTTTCATTTCTTTCAGAATTTTAACAAATGTCTTTTGCAAATCCAATATTAGAAAGTAATTGAAGACATTCTTTTGGCTTGCTGGTTGCACATTCATTTCAATTATTAAAACATCAGCCAATTTTATTTCTGGCTGATCAGGCTGCAATAATATATATTTTAACTATATCCTGGTTGGAATACTGTGATACACTCTGTTGAATATTTGGGATTTCTCTTCACAATATTCTAGCTGTGACATACAAAAAAACCCTCTTGATGATTTGGAATCATTGTTTTGGAAGTCCGATAGGTTCTTATACAAACTTGCCTGTACATCAGATCTTGAGAGAGGTAGCATGTTTTCCAACTCTCTTTTTTATTGTTGCAAGAAACACTTCTCAAGTGAAATGCTTCTCTTTTTCCCCCCAGATTCTTCAGGAGCGAGGATCACGGATGTAATCCAAGCATCTAACTTTAAAACTCCCAGATGTTAAAAGGGCAACATAGCAGGGCAGAGCATTCCTCCTGCAGTCCAACCTTGCTTTTGTACAGTAATAAAACTAACACAAAGCAAAGCTGAGCCTGTCCTGCCAGTGGAGAATTAAATCCTGGTAAAAACCAAAGGCTCATCCCACCCCAGTCACAGAAAGCTAAGAGAAAAGAAGAGAATCTTCCAGCTGGAGAGCGCCTTTGCTCTGCTTTTTTTCCGTTGCTGACTTGGCATTGACACATGTTTGGGATAAATATATATATAATCACAGGCCTGAATAAAGAGCAGACTTTTGGTTTCACACTGCTATTTTTAATGCTTTAGTTAGAAAAATTGTCCTAGTTAGAGTCATTCAGGTCCAGGGAAAATAGATTTGAAAATGAATAATTAAATATTTTTTCCTCCATTTTCACTCACCAATCTTTTTTTTTTAATATGTTACTAGTTCAGAGCTGTTAAATAAGAAAGTTGAGTGAGGGATGTGGTATTAGCTGAAGGGTTTTTCTTCTGATAACACTACAAATCTAACTGTAGGCATTTCTTGCAGTGCAGTTTGGTCAGCATTCTTCATGCTTTTAAGGTGTCCAATTACCTGTGATATTTAGATTCTGTCGTCTTGTTTCTTATTCTCTGTGAAAAGAGAGGAAAGAAGGAAGCTTATGCCCCATTTCTCTCACCAAAGCTAGAATGTGTCCTTTGGGTTATTTCAAATAGTTCATTGATATGGAAGATTTGTTCCTGCCAAGTTCAGCTTTGCCTTGTCTTCAATAGCATGAAACTATTCCCTTGTTCTCTTGATGTCCTGCATTAAAGCAGGTTTTCATTTGTACTCTTAATTATTTTGGTTATCAACTCTTACCTAATACATCCAGGGATAGAGAGTATTTTACTTACACATTATGATTCTGTGCTTGACATTTCTCATCCTCCTTGTGTCCTCTCACCCCAAATGACTAAAGGGCATTGCACAGGTTGGGGAGGGGTGGGTGGGGCAGGGAGGTGTAAAATGATGACAGTTAACCAAACTATTGTGATGTTTCTTGTCCAAAGTGATTTGTGAACTTCTGTATTTTTTCTTTCTGTTGGAATGCCTTGAATGGAAGTAACAATGTTGTGCCTCTCTGAATTCTAATCTTAGACAAATGGGACTTGCTGATTTTGTCAATTAATTTGTGCCATCCCTAATCAGTGAAATGTCCCTTCTAGTTGTTGGTAAATGGAATTCCTGAAGTATTTGCTCTACATTCTGGCTTTGTTTCTCGTTAGTCAACTTTGGCTTCTGGGCCTTTGAATTAAGCTCTGAGCATAATGAACCAAAGTATCAAAGAAACTGCAGTGCTTTGGTTTCCCTAGGCAATAATTGAAGCTCCCATGTTAGTCAGTGATCGGAGTAGGATCCCTTATATTCCGATTGGTTTGCTTGGAATTTCTCAGCAAAGAGTTGCACTCGGTGTCTTTTTCATGTTTTATGATGTGTGGTAATGAGGCGTCCCCTTTTATTTCTTCCTACTTACAAAAGGAGAGGGAACAAAGAGGATAGTGAATGGTTACTGAAAGGATGGAAGATATAATGCAGATGAAGCAAAAATGTTTTAAAATGAAATTTAACAGGGTACCGAATTATCCTGCTCCACATTCTCCATTATTCTCCAGTATTTGTGTACATATATCACTGAGCTTCCCCGCCATTTTACCAACATACCTCCAGTGATGTTTTGATGGGTTAGAGCTTGAATAGTGTGCATTATTCAGTCCCTGTAGCAACAGACTGTACCAAAGGTCTTGAGGTCAGCTTCTGGCTGCTAAAAAACTCAACCAGTTTCATACTCTGTGGAGTTCAAGCAACTTTTTTATCCTTCTTCATCCTTCCTGTTAGTAATGTGTTGGTATTGGCATGGTCAGGAAGTGTATGTCATGGCTGGATTTAACTAACACTGTGATGTGTACATAAATCTATGAGTATCTTGTTCTTTCAGCCATTGTCAAGTGTATGTCCACAGCTGAGAAATAACCAGATGTGTTTGTGTGTGTGTTGTGAGGAAGTATAAGAACCACAGATGTATCCTCATAATCTCTCCTTCCAAAGAAGGAAGATCGTGGTGGCATGAACTAGTTGAAAGAGAAAAAAATCAGAGGATGGCTGCTAAGAATAGCTGCCATTTCCAACTCGGCCTAACCCAACTCATTCCCCACCTTGCTGGGCATGTAGCAGTGTTAGGTTTGCTTGGAAGCAGATCTTAACTGTGTAGCTTTAGTAACTAAAACAAATACCTCATTGATTTATGTTATGATCACCAGAAACACCATGCATGGGGAAGCCACATTAGAAGAGTGCCTGATATCAAGTTAATGAACTGGTAAAAGTAATTTCATTGTGTTGTACATGTAGGTGCCATTGAAAACAGCTCCATTTAAATCTGGAATAAAATCAGATTTGAGATGAGGCTGCTCTGTTAAAGCAAGATTTGAGCTAAACACAGAAAAAAAAGAGTATTTCTGCTAAATAAATAGGGCCACCCTCTTGTTCACTTGCTCCTGACAAGTTGTGAGAGGTTTCCAGCAAATCTAGTTTTTTGTTGGAACATGACTACCTTCTCCTTTCCTTCCCTTATTGAATATTTCACGTTATGGTTTGGGGGACCCTTCCTGAAATGCTGAGCAGTTTAGTTGGAGACAGAAATAGTATTAGGGATTGGGAAAGCTCTGGGCTTTCTTAATATAAGGGCTTGAATTCCAGCTACAGCAAGACACTATTCTAGCTCACCCACCTGGGATGTTCTTATCTCAAGATGAGAAGCCACCTTCAGACCCTGTTAAATTCAAGAATCAGCTTTCATGTTCTCCACCAGTTGTCACTTTGCCTTCTTGGCAACAGGGCTCTTCCTTGCATTTGCCTTTTATGTGGTTGAGACTAAACTAAAGTTGGAGCATGACTACAGATGCTGTTTCCCCATGAAAGGCAGTAAATGGCAAAGGAAGGACAGTGGTGGGATGGCTTTTCATCTGAGTGATGTGCATCTCTTGAGGTTTTTTTTAAACCATTAACTAGCCCCTGGGGACCAGTACCTGGTTGAGAAACCCAGTGGCCCAATTGTTCCGTTACAGCAAGGTTGGAGCTAACCTTCTCTTAAAAGTGTCTTTGTTTCTGCACATTTTTAATCAATTTTTCTCAGGGGTGACTGAATGGTCCGAGGGGGAGGGGGCTATCCACAAAGGGGTGGGGTGGCTCCTCGGACCTTCACAGCTGGGCCGTGGGCTCCTCACCCTCAGGTTTTGCTTGCAAGCCTAGAGGTTTTGTACAGTTTGTCACATGTCGGTGCCCTTTGCTACTGTTTCTCTTGGTTTATTAAATGTGTTTGAATAATAATGGAGATGCTGTGATTTCTTTTTCCAATAAAGATTCTGACATGACTTGTGCTTGGGTTGTTTTTTCCCCCCCATTTTATTTTGTATCTTGCTGCTTTGCTGGTATTAAAGATTGGGGGTCTTTTACACAGAAGGTCTTTAAGATGCATTCATGTTCTGCTTTTGGTTTTAATTAAAAATTCTTGCCATCAAGGTAAGGGTGAAGATTTACTTTTGAGTGAAGACTTAAAGCTTACTTTCAGTGAAAAGGAGAATGAATCCATTATTAAATAATAATCATAACTACATTTTCCAATACAAATGTTATTTGTAAGGGGTCTTAAATTTAAAAACTTAAAAGTATGTGTCTGCATTTTGGGATTTGTGTAGTTTTTGGGGGAAATTTTTTATAAAGAGGTTTTTCAGAGACATTTGTATGATGAATTTAATTTATTCCTTAGTAACATAATAAAATCAGGTATATTGTGGGATTAGGAATTCTGTTTCAGAATAGCCATCTGTGGTGGCAGTGATTCTGATTCTACAAACAGTAGATAAATATGTAATATGGCCAAGCAGGCTGATAAACAGGGAAGCTACCCATGATACAATATAAATAACTTCCTAAGACAGAATGATAAATCAATTCAAAGAGGGCTTTTCCAATAGTAAACGAATGAAAGAAACCATGGCTTATTTATCGCTTGTCTTTTTGAGGCCAGTGGAACAAGATGTCTATTAGGTCTTGTGTGTGCTATATTAAAAATTGTGCGGTAGTGTTTCTTGTTATAGATGCCTATAATCTTGAAAGGGCCTAGCAGAGAGGTCCTTAATATTTTTATTTAGATGAGCTTGCCAGTGACATCATAACCAAAGGGCTTTACTCCCTCCTTTGTAGTTTGAACTATGATGTCACCTGGCAAATGCAGACCCCATGATTGACTATAAACAGGTGGAAAGTCAAGTCAAGGAGTGGGACAAGACCATAGCTGAAAACCTTTAATCACTGGAGCTGTAGTAGAGTACCATTGCTAATTTACCAAGTGCAACCGACTTTTAACAGGTAAGTGCAGATAATACCGCTCAGAGAAATCTGCAGAACTCTAGTATTACAACTTCATAATTTAATTGCCTTGAATGTTCTGATGTCTGCCCGTAACAATTACAAGAACAAAATATACTTTCCTACTGGGAAGGGTCATAGCTCCATGGTAGCATACATGCTTAGAAAATGGTAATGTCATGTAGATTTATAAAACAATTCTGGCTTTACATTCTTGAGCAAGATTTTGCATTCAGTTGGTGACAAAAGAGGCAGTGGCAATACGTTCTGGAGTTGGGGAATGTTACCATCAATCTCTTGCCACAGACAGATAGAGCTCTCTGTTGGCTTTGGAGGTCTCTGATGTTGCAAGGAAGCAAGACCTATGTGATTGGCCTGCCCAGGCATCTAATGTTGGGTTCCAACGAAGCCTGGGGTTCTTTCTAGGACTCTGGTACATGATTTGACTGAGGCTTCCGTTGTTGCTTGAAATGAGAGAGTAACTTTTGCTTGGATTGGATCGCACCTATGTAACCTCTGCATATGGATCCTAGAGGGCCCCTTGGTTTTCAGAGGAGTTCTGAGTAACACAGCAACATAATAGTCTCCTAGAATGCCACTGGGGAAAATGAAGAGCAGAATCAATTGAACATAGGTAAGAGCCTTTCAGAGGTGCCACTTCTTGGCAAGGGCAGCAATACAATTGTCATAGAGTACCAACTAGTGGCCCTATTTAGAGGTTCAGTTTCTACCCCAATAGCATCAGTTTCTGGGCCAGGAGACTGCTGGCAATGATATGTCTTTTTTGATGCACCTTTTTTTTAATGTTTTAAGTTTTGTGGTGTTTTCCTTTTGGATTTTTTTTTGAGTTCTGTATTTTGTATTTGTTTTGAAAAAAATAAAAACAGGTAAAACAATCTTTACTTTTAATACAAGTTTTAAAAATAATAGGTGGAGAGAATATGTTATTTTTCAAAGTAGACCAAACTCATAGTCAGTTGATCCAGGTCAAGAGATTTAGTTTGGGTCCTGCTATTGACAGTACAACCTGATACAATTCATGTTAAATAGTAGATTGTGGACTGAACCAGTCATGTTGCACAAAAAAGTTCACTAATAGGTGACTAAATTAGCAAATAAAGCCTATTCAGATCTGTATTTGTTTTAGAAAATACATTTATTTCATGATATGACTTTAAATTACATTTTACCTGTTCTTCAGATTGTTTTGATTCTATTTTCAGTAGCAGGGATGGACTGTCTAGGATCCAAAAGCTACATGAAGTTCTTAACCATAACATATGGTCCACAGAGGTAACCAGAATCAAAGGAAAGAAGCTTAGGTACTTCTAGCAACCCTGCTGAAGGCTAGTAGTTTACTTCAATAAGCAGCCAACTACCGTATTTTTCAGAGTATAAGACACACCGAAGTATAAGACGCACCAAGATTTTGAAGAGGCAAATTTTTAAAAAAAGTAGGTAAGTAGATAGAGGGATAAAGAGAGAGAGAGAAATACAATAGGGAGATAGGGAGAGAGCGAGAGTAGGTAGGTAGGTAGAGGGATAGAGAGAGAAATACAGTAGGTAGGTAGGGAGAGAATAGGTAGGTAGGTAGAGGGATAGAGAGAGAAAGAGTACAGTAGGTAGGCAGGGAGAGGCGGTAGGTAGAGGAGAGAAAGAGAAATACAGTAGGTAAGCAGGGAGAGAGAGTAGGTAGGTAGGTAGAGGGATAGAGAGAAATACAGTAGATAGGTAGGGAGAGAGAGTAGTAAGTAGGTAAGTAGATAGAGGGGGAGAGAGAGGGAGAAATGCAGTAGGTAGGTAGGGAGAGAGAAAGGTAGGTAGGTAAACAGGATATTTATTTATTTATTTATTTATTTTTCATATTTATAACCCGCTCCCATCTCACAACAAGGGACTCGGGGCGGTGAACATAGAATTAAATCAATAAATACAAAATACAAATACATAGATATTAGATGCCTGTGTTGTAACCGTTTTTAAAACCCTCGTTATAATTGGCGGTGCTGGGGTTACACAAGGCCGGCTAGTTGAAAGAAGTGAGTCTTAAGACATTTGCAGAAGAGGCGGAGGTCAGGAATGGTGCGGATTTCAGGGGGCAGGTCGTTCCAAAGGGCTGGCCCTGCCACAGAGAAGGCCCTCCCCCTGGGCGCCGCCAGTCGACATTGCCCGACCGACGGCACCCTGAGGAGGCCCTCTCTGTGGGAGCGTGTCGGTCCCAGGGATGTATGGGGCAGGAGACGGTCTTGCAGATAGCTAGGTCCCGAGCCATGGAGTGTTTTGAAGATGGTCGTTAGGACCTTGAAGCGCACCCGAAAGACCACAGGAAGCCAGTGGAGCTCGCGTAGGACAGGTGTTATATGGGAGTGTTTAGGCGCTCTCGTAATTATCCGTGCGGCCGCGTTCTGGACTAACTGTAGTCTTCGGGTGCACTTCAAGGGAAGCCCCATGTAGAGAGCATTGCAATAGTCAAGTCGAGATGTGACGAGTGCTTGAGTGACTGTGTGTAAGGCTCCCCGATCCAGTAAGGGATGCAATTGGCGCATCTATAGAGAGAAATACAGTAGGTGGGTAGGGAGAGAGAGAAAGGTAGGTAGGTAGATAGAGGAATAGAGAGAAATACAGTAGGTAGGGAGAGAAAGAGAGAATAGGTAGGTTGGTAGGTAGATGTTTCCAGGTGTACCTATCCATGTGTTGGAGAAGGAAATCGCTGACAATCTGCAGCACCTAACTTTGTTCCTGCTGGCACAACATTTGATCCACGTAATTCTCATCAATCAGTTAAAGAGCTTTCCAAAAGGAAAAAAAAAACCCTTTTTGCACTCTGCAAACCTCCCCCAAACGGCCCGTTTTTTGCGAAAATGGGCCCATTCCCCCCCCCCCCAAAT